>JBBBDQ010000547.1:8507500-8620000 GCA_037127315.1 Ascarosepion bandense | reverse complement strand
TCAACTTCTTTTCTACACATCCCATTCACCTTTTTGCCTGCCTGTAGATAAGTAGCGAAATTGATGATTTTTTTGTTCATATCCATCTATCTACATTTATCACCATCCGACTACACACACACCTTCCTTATTCCTCTCTCTCTCTCTCTCTCTCTCTCTCTCTCTCTCTCTCTCTCTTCGCACCTCTTGGGCACCTCGACGTAGTGTAATGGCTAGAAAGCTTGTCTCGCTAGAACCTATTACAACTGAGTTGCGAGTTCGATCCTCACTGGGTACCACATACTTTCGGCACAAGTCTACCGCAGAAAGAAATGCGATAAAATCTTTTGCCTAGTTAGTCATGTCTTGAATTTGGTACTCTCACTACCAAGTCCAAGGATCGAACTCATGACCACTAGATGATACTAACTTAGACTTGGTAGTGAGAGTACCAAATTCTAACATGAAAGAACAATAACTGATTTCACAAGATATTTCGCAATAATCAACGAAATAATCCACATCAGCCAATCTAGGGACACCTGATGATAACCAGAGGGTACTTGGTCGAAACGTTGAGTCTATTATAACATCTACATCAACCAAGATGAGAACAAAAGTTCGAAATAACTCCAAGATTATTGAAAATTACTCATCTCAGAAATAAATACAAATTCAGACTGAGCTGCCTGTTATGAACAACCAGGCAACATTTAAAGTCATTTATATTATCTTTTGTTTCAATGCATGAAATGAAATTCAGCAGGTCACTTTTTATGAACATGTTTAAATGATTATATCCATAAAATTGATACCGTGTCATTGCTGAACAGAAAATTATATAAAAAAAATATTTGTTCACGTGTAGCCAATCAATAGATAGATAGATAGATAGATAGATAGAAATATAAAATTGTCACTTAACTTATTAATGTTTTATTCAGTACTTCAACTTTGGAGTTTCGTAGACGAACCCTTTTATATTTGTCTATACTTCTGATATCAGATAGTATTTAAATTTTTTATACTGTTCGTACTGTTGTCCTCAGCTTTATTGCCATGTTTACAACGTTTCGGTCGTTGTACACTCAGGCCTCCTTCAGGTGCTAGGAATTTTGAACTAAGCGCTTTATTTCGATCGCTAGGGTATATCATTCTCATTCCATGTGTGATGTCATTTACGGATGTAGTTATCTTCCTTTAAAATTAATTGTTCGTTACCTTTGTAGCCAGGTATTAAACTAACAACTCTTTGGGTCAAGTCACTGGAACTAACCAACTAGACCATGTGTCATTGAGAACCGTTTGATGGGCCAATAGTTAACCCCCAAACTGGGGTCAAAACACGATGAAAGTATAGAAATAAACTTTTATAGAAATATTTACATAAAAATAGACTTTGTAAAAAAAATATACATTTTTGAAGGAAAAATATTACCAACTATATATTTTTGAAGGAAAAAAATTAGTACCGTAACACATTTTTGAAGGACAAAAAAAATTATTGCCATAACACATTTTTGAAGGAAAAAAAGTTTTATTACCAGCAATACATTTTAAATACAAAATTAAAAGACATCTTCAGTTTCTAAAATAAGAATAAAATTTTTCATCAAAATCTGACTAAATAACCCTCTCACTACAATTAAACCTTTTTTTTAAAAAATACCTTAAAAGCCCACCTTTTTGGCATTAAATAACCCACAGAGGTGTTGATATGCCGTTAAACAAAACCCAAACCCAAACCTTGAGAACTCTTCAGTCTACTCGTCAGGCAATTTCAGTAATTGGATGTTGTTTTTCTATTTCCGTTATTTTTATACTAAGTTTGATTTAATACTAATCTGGTACACAGGGGAAAAGAGCTCAATAACGCAATTGAAGAGTATTTATATCATATTTATCATGCAATAATCCGGCGTACATATGACCGACCACAACTACCAGTTTCGTGCACGCTAATCCATGCAGTCGTCGGTCATCTAATGTCTACGTGCATTAGCGCGCACGAAACTAGTAGTTGTGGTCGGTTCTGCGCTCACCGAATTATTGTATGATAAATATAATATAAATGCTCTGCCATTGTATTATTGAGGAATTTTCCCGGTTTGCTATTCTAGTATACACCTTTGAAATTTACTTTGTTCTGTGTTATTTATTTTTCTGTATTGTATATATACGTTCCTACGAGAGGTCGCAAAAATTACTGGTGAATCTGAAAAAGCGTGGTAATATATATATATATATATATAATCATACTTGTATATATATATATATATATATATATATATATATATATATATATATATATATATAACTCCAAGTAAAGAGGACTCAAGGTTTGTTTTTTTTTATTTTGAGTGCTCTGGCATTTATTTTATTATAAACAGTGCTCAATATAATGAGTATCATAGAGCTTAATATAATATAATATAATTAAATGGTTATGTCAATTTTACATTGCGACATGAAAATTTCTATGTTTCGAGATTAATTCTCATCATCAGGCAATGTGCAGATGATTTACATTTAAATGACAAATAGTTTCGGTTTACTGTGAATGTATGTGGGTGTTTTTTTTTTTGGGGGGGGGGGGGTGGCTAATCAGAATGGAGATTCACTTTGGGGTTTGACCCCGAAGAATTTCTGTGCTAATCAACTTTTTTCCTCCTCTTTTTTCTTTTTCCTTGACCCTATTTTTCTCTTGTCTGTTTTCCTTCGCATTTATCTAATCTTATCATTTTCCCTTCAGTTTTATTACATTTGATGTGATATGTCTTTTTAGTAGTACCGATCTCTTTTCTCGTCCCCTTTAGTTTATTTGTTAAAGAAAAAAATTTTTTCCAAAAAACCTCGAACTGCTATTTTTTTGCTTCATCTATCAATTTGCTATAAAGTTTATTATCCTGAATTAATCTCGAAACATAGAAATTTCCTTGTTGCAATGTAAAATTGACATAACCATATAATTATATTATTATATTATATATATATATATATATATATAATTTTACCGGAAGAAAATATATATATATCATCATACTTATATATATATATATATATATAATATAATAATATAATTATATGGTTATGTCAATTTTACATTGCAACAAGGAAATTTCTATGTATATATATATAATTTTACCGGAAGAAAATATATATATATCATCATACTTATATATATATATATATATATATATATATATATATATATATATAGTCATCCGCAGACAGGTCTGTTTCGCTGTATCACAGCTCATCAGTACGGTTAGACTCCGATTGCTTTTAACCCAGGAAAATTTTTTCCGGAAAAAAATTTTGTACCTATTGGAACAAACATTGTATGGTCTGATGAAATGAGCTAATTTAGCTCATAGAAATGAATTATAATTTATAACGAATCTAAATTACGTGTTGAGTTTTTCTTTATAAATATCATATTGATCTGGATAGCCTCCATTGAACTCTCTATATAGATATAACACCTAATATTTTATATTAAGTTGATCTTGTTGGATTATCCTCGCCGTTTACGGACTGGACATCTACACCTATATATATATATATATATATATATATATAATCAACATTTTGGTTGTTCCCGAAACCTGAAACCGACCACGACTCGTTCGAGTTTCATACACGCATGTGCTATCGTTAGGCCACCGGAATGCCGGGCTAAACAACCCAGGAACACTTAAAACCCAGGAGAGTGTAAGGTGGTAAAAAACACAGACATGCTGGCATTGTGCAATCCGATAGAGAGCGATAGCCAAATTTGACTAAGATGTAAAAATAGCTATAAGTGTTCCGAGAGAGAAAGGAAAAAAAAATTAACGGGAAAGAAATATAATTTTAGTGTTAAAAAGTTCTCAATGAAAAGTCAGGAAAATTAAAGCATCTGATGGGAAAGTATGCAATATACGCAACAATAGACAAAAAGTCTAAAAAAAAGACACTCAACACCCCCTACGGACATATTCGGAAACGATCAGTCAGCTTGTGTCTTACTAACCTTACGGCCAAATCTCGTAGAAACCCTGGTCCCCATACGATCACCGGCAAATTGATAGAATGAAACAAATCAAGACAGAAAAAATAACTGAAGCTAAAATTTAGATATTCAATACAGCACTGGCTTGTGACCATGTCACTTTGAAACACCGGTTCTCGTACAATCACCAAAGTTAGACAAGGTTGAGCTTAGTCAGTACCTAGGAGGTTGACCATTTGGGTATACCACGTGCTATAAACTTGAATCCGGCATTGTTCATCCAATTCAGGTCGGATTCGCTATATTACTTAAGCACAAAAACTTTCGAGAAAGATATGAATCCACCTTTTCGCCTCCCAGCTATGGGTTAATTAGTAAGACTTGTATCACTGAATCGTTATTATCTCAAAAAAAAAATTCTTTCAACAATAATAAAATATATTTTCTGGATATAAATAATCTGCAAAAGTTTGAAACAAATCAATTTATCGATTACTAAGCTACGCTTTTTAAATACCTAAATAGATTATTTGCGTGCTCACCATTGTCTTCATCTTTTTTGTTGCTGTCACAACGTTTTGGCCGTTGTACCTGCCGGCCTTCTTCAGAAGCTTGTCGATCCTTTATTTAATTTATGAGGGTAGATTGTTCACGTTTCGCTGTCTATGTCTAGAGATATCTCGTTTTGTTCTTAGGCATATACGCCGATGACAGCACCGTTTACTCTCGCTTCGATCGAAAATCTGCTGAGGCTGACAAAGCAAACCTCGCTGCTGAGCTTGAAAAAGACCTCCAATCCGTAATGGACTGGGGTAAGAAATGGCTCGTTAATTTTAATGCTTCAAAAACGAAACTGCTATCTGATAACCATCACAAACAATCGATCCTACCCCACTCCCATTAGCATGGATTAGGCTAGCCTCCTTCAGAGCAAAACACTGTGCCTCCTAGGCCTAACTCTCTCAGCAGACCTCAAGTGGATTGACTAAATCGAATCCATAGCTAAATCCGCTGCTAAGAAGGTCCGTTCACTGTGTAGGGCCAGGAAGTTTTTCCCGTCTGAATCCACCCTGCACATATAAAATCTACCATCCGCCCGTGTATTGAATACGGTTACTACATCTGGTCGAATTCCCCTGCTATTCACCTCGGTGTTCTTGACAAAATCTAACGGAGAATCCGTAATATGATCGATACCGATTTGGCAGCTCAGTTGCAGTCACTTTCTCACCGGCGTAATGTGCTTTCTGTGTCTCTTCTACTTTCACGGATTCTGCTCCGATGAACTTAGCTCACTGGTGCCTCCTATGTATGAATTTACTCGAGCTACTGGACTAGCAATTAGGTCCTTTTACTGTGAAAACAACAAAGTGTAAACGCAAATTCTACTCCAACAGCTTTTTTTCTCGCACTTCCCGCCTGTGAAATTCCCTTCTGTATACTTGCTTCTGCGACAGCTACAATCTCCAAGAATTTAGATGTAAGGTCAATAGTCATCTCTGATCTCAATGACTCGCATCCTTTCTCTTATGCTCTTTTCTCCGTCCACTCCACTCTCATTACATCAGTATTCTCTTACCCACTTCCTGAAACCCCCTATAACCTGTCACTCATTCTCATCACTTTCCTCCTATATGACCCCCTGTGCATCAGTGGCAGTAAAACTGTCTTGCTTGTGGTGAAATGATTTTAAAAAATTAGATACAGATTGCTGAGTTTAATTCTCCATTCACAAGCCCAGGGATTAGAACTCACAATTACTATATCACCAAATTTATGAACCAATACTTTAATCTATTTAGGCTATTGTCTCGTAGGATATTTGCTTTATGAAACTTTTCCAAGTGCTTCTATTGGGGTATTGCATCGAGTTCGAGGCGGTTTGATAATTTCTTTCTGAATTTCCGAAATAAGAAATGCATACTTTGACTCTACTATCTTTGAGACGTTTAACTGCATAGAACAGGGTCTTTTGACCTTTTTTATACTTCACACATCTAGGAAATATATGGTCCATTTTCGAATCGCCTACAAAAATAACATGGTGAAGAAATCTAATTTGTCGTTTTTGAGTTACAGACATTACTGCAGAGGAACAAATTGAACTTAACAAATAAGCTTTTAATCTATCTAATCTAAACTTATTTATAAATGGAACTTTGTCTGTGTGTGTGTCTGTGTGTGTGTGTCCGTTACCTATAGACACCGAAACGGCTGAACCAATTTTCTTGAAAATTTACAGTTGTACTATAAGCGTCTGCGAATGTTCTTAGCTAGGTTTGTGTCGAGGTACCCCATATAAATACTGAAAATCGATAATCGAAAAAATCGGGTTATAGAAGGAGTGGTCCGATTTTAATCAAATTTGATACACTCATAGACAAAGACATAAGAAACGATATTCAGAAGTTTCAAGGTTGCAGTTCTTACAATAGTGCAGAAAATCGATAATATATATATATATATATATATATATATATAAGGCAAGATGTTTGTGTGTGTCTGCTTATCTGTCTGTATGTCCTTTATACGAATTCACAATTTTTATCCGATTCTCACCAAACTTCACACAAATATTCTTTAGGCTGAGTCTGAGCTCCAGGACCATGGATTCGTTTTAAAGCTTTCATTACACCCGAGCAACGCCGGGCTATACTGCTAGTTCAACATAAACTCAACTATAAACTGAGCAATTAGATCTTAATTTTAAAATTAATATTGTAAACCGTAAAATGAATTTCAAATGCGAACCTAAAGTTAAATTACTTCTTTGTTTTTGCTTCTCGTTGAGGATTTTGCCAAAATGTAGAATGTTCTTGTTGACTGCTATCCGCAAGTCTGCTTGTAATTTCAAGGGATTCCTAGACTTTGTCTTGGTAGACAAATGAGAAATAAATTCAGAATCACGCTAGTTGCAAGTAGAATGAAGATGCGGGGTGATTTTCCCCCATGTCCAGGGAATATAAGCAGTTCTGAGCACCAAAACTCATCCTCAATCTGTTGGTAAAATTCGCCATAATTTATGGATAAAGCGCAGGGATCAGTTTATGTATTGATTATAATAGAGAATCAATCTCCCGAATGTATATTATATAGCAACAACAGTCCATGATGGTCACAAAGTAAGGGATTGAAGGTAATGTTGACAACGTTCCTGGATATAGAGTATCCTCTTGGCATATGTTGACCATGTCCGTCATAGTACATGGATATAGAGTATCAATGAAACAACGTCGAAAACCATCACTCTCGAATCAGACACTCTCCAAAATTGGATTTGATGTCCAATACTCGGGAAAATATAGCCGCCTTTTATACACGTCGCATTGAATATTTTGCGCTTCCTGATTGGTCAAGCTTTCTATTGATGAACTATAAAATGGGTTGACCCATGGGGGTTTGCACAGTATATAATGGACCCAAAAAGTTCAACAAAGTCTTCCTTTTAAAATTTCAAAACTCGATTTCTCAATAAAGATCTTTCAACTCTACTAGCAGCTTGTCTGAGTGATGACTCGTCAATCAAGGACATATGGCACTGCGTCGCGCCTCATGAAATTCCATCTAGCAGCCTCTGAATGTGCGGGAAGCTTGATACGTACCTCCTATACCAAAAACCTCCAGCTATTAACTTAAAGAACACTGTGGTTTGCCATTTGATGTCAAGAACATGATGTGTCCTTTCATTTATTCTATCAGATTAGAAAATACGATGTTGATGCTCTCGATTCATTTGAAAAAAGAAATGAGCGTTAAAATCTCGTGCAAGCTGTTGAACATTACGTTACGTCGTCTTGCATTTTTACCCAACAGAATTATACACAATTTTTTTTAATTAGCAATTTAGGATATTGACCAATACTAGAGTTGGCTGATTTTTTTACAAAAATTAGTACTCAAGTTACGTAAATGGGTACTTATTTTTTATGCTTAGGTCTACTAAATAAGAACAAAAAGTTATTTTATTTTAAGTAAACTAAAAGAATTGATAGATAATTCCTTTTAAGTGTAGCGAGATTGAAGTTGACTACTGATCAGTCAGTCAGTTAAGTGCCATACGTGATGCACGCTTGGGCGATCATGTCTCGAAAGAGATATGACTGACTGGGCAGAATATTATCCCGCAGTAGGTTGCCATTGCTTTCTGCGGTAGACTGGTTGCCAACCAAGGCTATAGAACCCAATCTGTCCTGTTATTTAACCCATAACTGGAGAGAAGAGACGGATAAATACCTTTCCCAAGGGTATTTCTACGTAAGTGAATGCAAGGAATTAAACTGGAATTCGAAATCGGCACCCCGATTTGACGTTCCGAGTCGATATTCGCTGCACCATACTGATCACGTGTCGTAAAACAGCAATATACAACAGTAAGTAAATTTGTAAAATTGGTAGATATTTTATTACATATAAACTAAGGAAAAATGGTTGATATTTAATTGTGAGTGTAGTGGAATTGATGTTTAATACTGGTCACGTGTCATAAAACAACACTACACAACAGCAAGTCAACGAGTAGAATTGGTACATATTTCATTGTAAGTGTAGTGAGATTTAAGTTGACTATTTATCGCATGTCCTCAAATAATACTATAAAGCAGTATGTAAACGAGTAGAATTGGTAGATATTTGATTATAAGTGTAGTGAGATTGAAGTTGACTGCTGATCACGTATTGTAAAACAACAGTAAGTAAACTAGTATAATTGGTAGAATTTTAATTCTTGTTAAACTAGCAGAATTGTTAGATTTTTCATTATAGGTAAACTTCTAGAATTGCTAGATATATCAATGTTTGTCAACTAATAGAATTGTAATGATGTATTTAGTTACAATTTGACATGTTTCTTTTTGTCTTTTTCAGTTGCTTAAATCGTACAGCATTCGTTATCCCTGGGCGGAATGCTTCGTACGAACCAAGATGTCTTTCAAGCCATCACCTGATTTGACATTAGATATACACGCACAGAACTTGGTAGATTTAGCTGCTAGTTTCTTTTTAGTCACTCTCACTTATCCATTCTGTCTATCGTGATTAATATGATTAACAAGACCTGCGTGAAACTGGATAACCTGACTGGACGTGTCTGTCTTGAATCCAATTCTGAGTTAAAATCGTTCCTCATTTTTCTGGCATTCCTTCTTATAATTTGTTGCCTTGTACAAGAAATTTGAAAATGTCCAACTCTATCAAGAACAAGACACCACTACTTTGATCTGTTTGAAACTAAATAATAAAAATCTGCATAAGTTAGTACTAATAACTGTATGCTGTGTGTAAATGCAGTCTTTATACTTCTTTTTTCGTTTATTAAGTGAAAGCTTAACAGAGACCAGTTCTCATAGAATATTTCCTTTGGTAGGTTACTGCCATCCGTTCACACCATAATTCTCAGACTAACGTAATTTGTTTTGTTTTTTAATTAAGATAAATAAATAGATAGACATTGTCAAGCAAAGAATGTGTTTGTTTTTTTCGTAAAATCGATTGTGAGATCGATTTTTGTTTAGTTTATTTTGGAGATCTAGTAATTTAGTATCCATTGAACGTATTAGTAATGCGCCATATATCGCAGAACTATTCTACATTTCTGAGTAAGATATTTTGAAATGGACTGGATTCTAAGAACTCTCAAAAGAAACAGGCGAAAACAACGCTGAGTGGAGAACCTATAGATAAACCAGAATTTGTTTGTGAAAACTGTTACTAAATTGGTTCACTGCTTTGTGCCAGGCAACTTTCCTCTTCAGAATCCATTTTGCACATTTATAAATCTACTATTCTTCCGTGCCTTGAATACTGCTGCCATATGGTGTGATGTTCGTCCTGTATATCCCGAGATTCTTGACGGAATTCAAAGAAGTGTCTGCAATGTAATTGATCCTAACCTGATATCTTGACTTCAGTCATTTTCTCATCGTAGCTTTCTTCTGTCATTTTTACAAAGATTTTCCTGCCAATTGTTCTGATTAGGTTTCCTCCTTGGTGACTCGACTGTGCGGTTTTAAGCGTACTACTAGATGTGCGTTGTGGGGCAGTAGATACCGGCTCGGAACGACAAATCAAGGAGCCGAATTCGAATTCCAGTTGAATTCCTTGCATTCACTTTCGCACAAATACCCTTGGGAAAGGTATTAATCCGTCTCTTCCCTCAAGTTATGGGTTAAATAATAGAACAGATTGGGTTCTATAGCCTTGGTTAGGAACCAGTCTACTGCAGAAAGCAATGGCAACCTACTGCGGAATAATCTTCTGCCCAGTCAGTCATGTCTCTTTTGAGGCATGATCGCCCAAAGCGTGTCTCACGTATGGCACTTAACTGACTAGATTGGAATGTAGGTCTCACTATTTTATTTTGAACTAACTAGATACAACCATATGTTTCTTTATAACTATTTCTTTTCACACACTTCTCTCCTGTGGAACTCTTTTTTGGTTTCTTTCTTCCTCACCAAAAATCTATATAATGTAAATGCAATGCCAGTCGCCATATTCTGTCCTCTTGAAATCTGTTCTTTTATTGTCCTTTCCTCTCACTAAAGTTTTCTCACTCTCTTTCGTTCCAGGTAACCCCTTACATCCTAGTGGCATTTTTGCTTTCCTTGGAGTGAAATGATTTTTAAAAATGTGAAAAAAATCATTGATTAACATAAAGCAATAGATCGGAAAAGAGTGAGCGATAGAAAGAGAGAAAAAGGAAGAGAGAAAGAGGATTCGGAAGCGAGGGTGCTGAAAAGTTCTTGGCACTACGTGGTGCTGTAAGTTAGTGAGGCTAGTTTAGCTGGCTGTTATTCCTGAGAAGTGAGTTCGATTCTCACCGGGTGCCCAATTAATACTACGATCTTGAAAAACATAAAAAGGTCTAACATGTAAAAATTAAGCAGCGGTAGCTGAAGGGAGAGGAAAGCAATGACTACATATAAACTAATAGAAAACTGAAAGCATGGTCATCAGTAAAAAGAGGAGCCCGAAATGCCAACTATGGGCCGGAGATACAAAAATGAAGCACGTACAGAAATTTAAATACCTAGGAAGTGTCCTAACAGAGGACGGAAAGTGTGATATGGCGATCCGAAGGCGTATTTGCATAGCCAAAGAAGCATTCCAGAAGCTGGGTAGAGTATTGAGAGACATGAAAATTTCACTGGAAACAAAAAAGAGTGTATTGGATTGTTACGGGATGTCTGTCTTTCAATATGGCAGCAAATGCTGGACAATATCATCAAAGACGAAGAAAATACTTCAAGCAACCGAATTGTGGTTCTACAGAAGAATTCTGAGGATACCATGGACCGAACACATGAGCAACAACGAGGTTTTGAAGAGGATGGAAACGAAAAGGAAATTGATAATTGATATCAGGAAAATACAGCTGAAGTTTCTGGGACATGTAATGAGGAAAGAGGGTTAGGAGAATTTAATACACACAGTACAGATATAAGGAAAGAGACACGGGATAGCAAGCGTGACATATTTCATGGTTTTGAGCAAATGGATAGCATAGCAGGATTTGGGAGGGGTAACAAGAGGAAGGGTATGAAGAGCTACAAGGGATAGGGAGATGTGGAAGTCCATGATCGCCTACGTCCTGAAGGAACACGACACATAGAAAAAGAAGAAATTTACTAATGACAGACTAATGTGAAGCACTGAGATAGGACTGAAGTCACAAAACACCTGCCAGACACACTTACTATCCACTAACCTAAGGTGTAGCGTTTAATTACTTTCAATCAATTAATTTTCATCGTACTGATTTTTATCGTTTAATCAATGGTCATTTTTCCATATTGATCAAGCTCCTTTCTTACGCACTGTTTCCTCCCAGTTTGTTCTTTGTCTTTTCATTCTAGTCGCTATTTTTGCTTATCAGCTAGTTCCCCCATCCATCGCGACGACCTGGGCTGGTTTTAGATTGTCGAAACTAACTGCTCATCCTGTTTCACCCGCTACTTAGATCACCCCCATCGAACTACTTATAGATTCCCTTCAGTGACCCACTTGTTTCTCAACGCCTGGTTTCTTTTGCGATCGAATCTAGCATCGCATTGATAAAGCAACAACACTTCCCTCTTCATCAACAAATGTCACGGGACTTTTTTATTACCATCAGATTTACGCCCATCATTTTACGTAACAGGACACCTTCGACATTATTGACAGATTCCCTGTTAACACTTTTATGTGTGATTCTCCACTTAACTGAAACACTTCCTCTTTTCTTTTCTATAACTAACTCACGATTTATATATATATATGTGTGTGTGTGTGTGTGTGTGTGTGTGTGTGTATGTGTGTGTGTGTTCTTAATATAATATGTATGCGTTATTTATATATATATATATATACATATATATATATATATATATATATATATATATAAGAAAAATTCAGATAGACACGTTATTTCATGGTGAATCGGAACTATAGGCCTATTTCAGGCGAACCATCGTCAGCTTCCGTCTTTATTTTACAAAAGATTTTACACGAATCTTCTATAAAAATAAAATCTTCTATAAAATCTTCTATAAAATCTACTGTAAAAAGATTTTACACGATTTTTCTATACCCACACTTCATGCTGATATATATATATATATATATATATATATATGGGTGTGATGGAGAAATTATCATCTAAATTCCCCAAAAAATGAAACTAACACTGACATCTCATTTTAACAGATACATTTACCAAAATTGCACAAAAATATCTTGAAATACTAAAGAGTAAATTCAATCAATAAAATCACCATTGGCTTCAAACATGGCCTCTAGACGACTTCGGAATCTTCTGCAATTCTTCTGTGCGGTTTCCTTTTTTAAGTTGGTGAATGCAACCGTAATCTTTTCCTTCACTTTTATCTTTGATTTCTACAAGGAGTTTGGCGGATCTCTCGCTCAGCTGCCCCCGACACATAATAATTAAGGGGGCTTCAGTCTGGGGAGTTAGATAGCCAGATGTAAGAGGATATGCGGTTGCAGAAATTGTCTGAATGTCACGACGGGGTTCGCCTGCTTGTGTGGTATGGTGCAGAGTCCTGTTGTCAGACATAGATTCTTCCATCAACCACCCTCTTCACCCAGGGCAGCACTACTTAAGGTATTTAAAATAGGCCTCTGTGTTGGGTCTGAGCTCCAAAATTCCGGTGTTCTTTGCTTATCATAACGATCAGGGTGAGTCTTCCAGTCGTACCATTAGACTCATCCAAATCTTCAGTATTGTCCTCAGATTGACAGTCAAACACTCTGAAATGTTTGCATTAGGGCTTCCGGTGCGAATGCCAAGCAGTACGGCATGCCGTTTCCAAATTTATGCCGGATTGAATTGCCTTATGGTGCTCTTTTTTCTCGCAGATGATGCTAACTGATCTTATGATAATCTAAAGGCGACAAAATCAAAAACAAACAATGCGCATACATAACATCACTGCCGAACAGTTACAGGGTGCGATAGATGAATTGCCGTCTAAATTACGCAAAAATGAAAATAACACTGATCACATTTTAACAGATATACCAAAGTTACACAAAAATATCTTGAAATAAATTTATTCAATAAACTTGCCATTGTCTTCAACCAAGGTCTCCAGACAACATCAGAATCACCTACAACTCTTCTGGACGTTCCCCTTTATTAAGTTTGTGAATGCTGCCCTAATCCTTGCCTTCAGTTCATCTTTTGTGTTGGTCTTTTCTCAACTGCGCCCACACATAACAATGAAGGGAGTTGCAGTGTGGGAAGTTAGGTAGCCATTAAAAATATAAAACCGCACTTCAATGGTATATTATATATAATTATATATTTATATTTTAAGGCGGGAAGTGCGGGAAGTTCGAGAAAAGCAGAGTAGAAGTTGCGGTTACATTTTATTGGTTTCACAGTAAAAGGTTGGGACCTAATTGCTAATCTTGTGGCTTGAGTAAATTCATACATGGGGGGCACCAATGAGCTAAGTTTATCGGAGCAGAAGCCGTGAAAGTATTTAGAAGAGACACAGTGAAGCCACATTGCGCCGGTGAGAAAGTGACTGTATCTGAACTGCCAAGTCGGGATCAATCACATTCTCCGTTGGATTTTGTCAAGGACTCCTAGGTGGATAACAGGAGCACCTGACCAGATATGGCAGCAGTATTCAATACACGGACGGATGGTAGATTTATATATGTGCAGGATTGTTTCAGGCAGGAAAAACTTCCTGGACCTACACAGAGAACCGACCTTCTTAGCAGCAGATTTAGCTATGGATTCGATATAGTCAATCCACTTGAGGTCTGCTGAGAGAGTTAGACCGAGGAGGCACAGGGTTTTGCTTTCAGGGAAGCTAGCCTGATCCATGCTAATGGGGAGTAGAAGCGATTGTCTGTAATGGTTAATAGATAGCAACTTCTGTAGATAGATAGATAGATAGATAGATAGATAGATAGATAGATAGATAGATAGATAGATAAGTCAGTCAGTTAAGTGTCATACGTGATACACGCTTGGGCGATCATGTCTCGAAAGAGACATGACTGACTGGGCAGAAGATTATCCCGCAGTAGGTTGCCATTGCTTTCTGAGGTAGATTGGTTGCCAGCCAAGGCTATAGAACCCAATCTGTCCTGTTATTTAACCCATAACTGGAAGGAAGAGACGGAGTAATACCTTTCCCAGGGGTATTTGCACGTAAGTGAATGCAATGAATTCGGCTGGAATTCTAACTCGGCTCCCCGATTTCTCGTTCCGAGCCGATATCCAATGCACCACAACGCACATAGATAGATAGATAGATAGATAGATAGATAGATAGATAGATAGATAGATAATGTGTATGTATATGCGATAGACAGAGAGAGATAGTGTGTGTGTGTGTGTGTGTGTGTGTGTGTGTGTGTGTGTGTGTGTGTGTGTGTGTGTCATTAAAAATGACAGACAAGTTATTATGGCGAAGTTTTTCATGTAATTTTTCATGTGACCATATGATTTTTTTTTCTTTTGAAGACATAAATTATATAAAAATTGTGCAACTGTTTTGTTTATCCCAGCGCTTTCAGCTATACTTTTAGTCATTTTTGAGGATGGATTTTATTTTACGTTCAACAGAATGTATGAAGTGTTATGTATGTTTGTAGAGTAGTGTGTATGTTTTATGTTCCGAACATGGTAAGCACGTCGTTAGCGTGTTCGTAGTTGATATTATTGGACGTTGTTTTTTTTTCTTTTTTTATTAATACTTCCATTATTTTTTTTTTTTTTTTTTTTCATGTAGATAATAATATGACACTTGTGTTGTCAACAAGTATGTTACGGATAGGGTCCGGTAGGTATCCGTTTGTTTTTAAATGAGATTGAATTGAGCTCTGTTCTGAGAGATGCGGCGTGATTCTTCGTGTCAGTTTCGTAGCTGTATGGCCGATATAATTATTTACGAAATTGGGATGGAGCAAGAACGCAGTTCTTCAAATTACGTGTAAATTCGTAAATAATATTGGGGAATTGTTATTTTTGACGATGAGGTTAGCTGTTTTAAATTTTGTGTAATTGATAATTAATATAATTCTTTTGTTTAAGTAAACGGAGTTGAGTGTTTTCCTGTTTATAATCGCTACGCATTTGGTTTTTGTAGAAAATATTATTGTTATTGTTTTATCCGTGTCTTTATTGTTGTTATTAGTCAAGTTTGAAAGAAAATGTCTAATGTGATGGTCAACCAAATAATTGTTGACAAGTGTTTGTTTTGATTTGTGAAGCTTTTTCAAGAAAAGCGAGCGAGATGTCCTCAAAAAGAAAAAAGATATGTCCTCAAAAATAAAAAACTCATAAGATTTTCTTCTTTATTTCTTCTCAATACCCCCTCACTCTCTCCTTCTTATTCTCTCTTCTCCTCTCCCTTTTACACTATTTACTCGTCTGTGTATCATTCCTACCTCTCCTATTTCCAATACATTAATTCCTTTCAAAATTTCTTAACCCACCATTTCCCCACCACACTATCTTTCTTTTTATTTCTTCTCAATACCTCTTTCTCTATCTCTCTACCTCCTTCTCTTCTTCTTTCTCTCTCATCTCTTTCTTTTTCTCTACTTACTACTTTGTTGATTATTCTTATTTCTCCTATTCCCAATATATATATATATATATAAGCAATCGGAGTCTAACCGTACTGATGAGCTGTGATACAGCAAAACAGATCTGTCTGCAGATGACTATATATATATATATATATATATATATATATATATCAGTCTGTTTCTGTATTTATCTCAGCCTGTTCCAATCTATCTATCTATCTATCTATCTTATCTATCTATCTATCTATCCCTATCTTTTTATCCTTTTCTAGTTATTTATCTGTTACTATCTATCTAAGTCTATTTACATCTATTTATCTATATCAATCTGTTCCTATCTATCTTAGTATGATCCTATCTATCTATCTATCTATCTATCTATCTATCTATCTATCTATCTATCTATCTATCTGGTTGTCTGTCGCCTCTCTCAATCTCTGTTCATCTTCTTCCAAGAGTCGATGTTTTTAGCATTGAGTACCTTCGTGCACACAATGTCCCTAACACGCTCTCCACTCAACTTACGCACGATTTGTGTTAATCTCACTGCGTCATCTTTCCTCCCCGGGGGACCAAGCAAGCGCTGTCCCCAACGCGGAACGTTTCCGCTACGTGTCAAAGCCAAACGATTCTTGTTTATCGACACTTCAGGTGCGCTGTTTGCGTTTAACCCTATCATTCCCCACTTACACTAGATTTGGAGCCTGGGTCCGATGACAACGACGGTTTCAATTGGTCCCAATGACGAACGAATTAAAGTAACCACAATCAATGGCCGGTCAGCTCGAAATAAAGGGAGATAACTGATGGTTGATTGATGAATGGCTTCATTGTGTAAGAACCCACGAGTTGGCATGCTTGTTAAACGCAAATGCTTTTGCACGTCCCTAAGTAATTCGTTCTATTTCGGTAATAGGCTTTTATTTAAGCAGAGATATTGAAATTATCTGGTAAAGACTTTGGTTCTCTAGTGTACTAACTCTGATTCAAGTTTAAAAATTAGAATTTTACATTTTCAAGTCATATTGTTACTATTCCCATAAATAATAAGAATCATTGTTGTAAATATATACAGTACGTCTAGAACTGACCGTTATCTTCCCCTCTTATCCGTATAAAATACCCCTTAATGTAGCCCTCTAACTTGAGTGACCTCCGGGCTTTGTACGGGATTAGGTTTACTGTAAAAGAAAATTAAAAAACATAACGAATTGACCTCCGTTAAATATTTTTTTGTAGGTATATTTTGTTCTGTGCGGTACACCCCCGCCCCGCCTCCAAAAGAAACCTGTATTAATTCCTTTGTACATATTTCGAGGAAACTTGTAATGTCGTTAGATAAAAAATATTACTTAGTTATCAAAAGACAATTTACTAATCGCAGCTTGACGACAATTTACTTATCGCGTTATTTTCACTCATTCAATTTTGTGCACATTTTGTCGAATGGTGGCTCCAACCAGCTTTTTTAACATTTCTAAAGCTAGCAATTTGATTGGTTATTTCTCTCCAGAAAAATATTACTGCACGAGACGCAATTTTTCCGTCGAGGCGAGTTGATCCACTATATATATATATATATATATATATATATATATATATATATATATATATATATTAAACAATAAATTTCGAATCACCTCATCTCGGGAATAGTCTGTTTCGGCAGACGAAGATGTCAGTCGTCTGACTTGTCAACACCGGTGTGAACTGAATTCGTAGCAGGTTTACAAATATCATCAGACGAAAGGCACGAGACAACTATCAGCAGGGTGGAAGGGGTTTCTCTTAAAAGGAAAAAGTTATATAAAAATAAATCCCAAATATTAACTTTATGATATTAATTTTGGGTTATATCAAGAATAAAAAATTCATATAAATTCAAAAGAAAAAATGGGTCAGAATAACATTAAAACATGGATACATGTAAACAGAGTTAGGGAGATCATAGAGCGAGGAGATCTTATAAATTAAACAGTAAGTGCATAGAAGTTATAGGGGGAAGAATCAGAATTAGTTATACTTTCGGCATTAGAAGAATGTGGAGTGAATATATGGAAATATACTAGCTAATTGAGTTAAACCTACATTATGCAAAACTGAATTTGTTTTTATGCTAACATTTAAACACTAATTCATTTCTATGATTCAATAGTTGGCTTTCATTATTGTATTTAATTATTCTATTTTTCTTCTAAACATTAGTCACACTTATCTTTAAGACTATTAGGAGTATGTGCAGGACCTATTATCTTTCAAAGTATCTGTGGGTTTAGACCATTTTCTTTCAATTCACAACATTTTCCAGAAAGAGATGTCTGGTGTTTGAGTTTATATATATTCGAAACTTCAAAGTCGGCATGACTCTGCTTAGTTAAGTAACAAACTTCTCTACATTAATCCTACATTAATCCTACATTAATCCTATAAACGCTCTATCTCTATCTCGATATCGAACACTTTACGACAAAAACATGCTTGCCAAAATATCTTTTTATCAGTAAACCACTGAAAAAAGCAGTAATCTTAACACTAAGCATCATTACAACTCAAGATATATACATATATGTGGAAACCCATATTAGAGTAGACGATTCGTTTTCTAAACAATGTGTCTTACGTCTAGCGGTTTGTGCACTCGAGAAAACTTAAAGAAAATGTACCCTCAGGCAGGGTTCGAATTGTGTCCCTCTTTGTGAGAGAAACCACTATATAATTGGGAGTATTTTCAACAGCCTTTTTATTTATAAAAGTTTGGTTAAACAAATAACTTTTGTTTGTAAAAGTTTGTTTAAACATTAAGATAATTTTATCAAATTAAAGAAAATATACTTAATAACAAAAAGAAGCGGTGCAGCAACATGAATTGACGCGTGAAAACGAGATACTTGACAAAAACGACGCGATACATGAAAAAGTTCGAACTGGCATAACACAAAATAAGATGATAGCTTGTGAAAGCCGACATTGATCATCACGCTTTTAATACATTTTGATCAGATACTAAGAAAATGGTATGAAAAATAGAAAAAATAAACCTAAAAATTCTTATTTTTGTTAGTCTTTAACCAAACATACTGGTAATAGCCAAGTGAAGATATATATAAATATTTACCTTATTAAAGCATTAATAAAATAAAAAAATTATGTAAAAGATTAAACAAAATTTTCCGAAAGCAAGAAAACTACTAGAACGCTCAAGAATTAACAAGAACAGTGAATGTCTGAAAAATTGGTTGTCAAAATTGCTACAAGTGAAAGAAAAAGAATGTCTATCTCTAATGAGGAGAGAGTATAAAGTGCCAAGAAAAATTGCGTAAAAGAAAAATAACCATGACACTCTACTCAGACGCACATACGCGCGGGTTTCGGACCCATGAGCGCGTCACACACGCACGGGCGCACGAACGCACATACACACTATGAAAGGAAACATAAATCAATCTCTCACCAATGAAAAGTACATATATAAAACAAAAAAAAAAACAATAAAGAATTATTTGAAGCATGAAACAAAAACATGAATTATTGAAATAAAATCTAGAAATATGCAATACAATTTAAAATTCTTCCCCTTGAGATATTGGAAAATAAATTCAGAAAGGAGAAATTTGATAGTTTTGCATATTTTTTGCATACAAGTGTACTTCTGAACATAGCACAAAATTCCTTTTTAAATATTTCTGAAGGTAGCCTAAAAGCATTTGTAAATATTTGAAGCATATAACAATGGTCTGACCAAGGTAGCGTAATCGATATCAATAGAGAAAAATGGAATTAATTAAAATTCCGTTCTAATCTGTTGAATTCACTTTCAAACAAAGGACCTTTGAAAAATCATGGATCTATCTTTTTTCTCCCATCCCCACGGCTATGGAAGCATCAGTTAGACTCTCTAGCCTTGGATGGCAATCCTTCTAAGAGAAGGAAAACTGTGAGGTCAAAACTGTGGAAAAGTCAATTGGGAAACCACTGCACTGTCTTTTCTAAGAAAAAATAGCAATACATAAATGAATAAAAGTAATCTATGGTGAATTATCTTTTATTTTGTTTACAGTATGGTTCACCTTGTACAAGGTCCCAGGGGCCACTCGATGTAAGAGAAGGTTATGTTAACGTGTATTTTATATAGATAAGAAGAGATGTCGGTTGACTCTAAACTTAATCATGGTGAATTATCTTTTATTTGTTTTACGAGTATGGTTCACCTTGTACAAGGTCCCAGGGCCACTCGATGTAGAAGGTTATGTTAACGTGTATTTTATATAGATAAGAAGAGATGTCGGTTGACTCTGAAAACTTAATCTATGGTGGAGTATCTTTATTTTGTTTACAGTATGGTTCACCTTGTACAAGGTCCCAGGCCACTCGATGTGAAAGGTTATGTTAACGTGTATTTTATATGAATAGAGAAAGAGATAAGTTGAAAACAACTTAATCTGGTGAATTATCTTTTATTTTGTTTACGTGGTCACCAAGGTCCCAGGGGCCACTCGATGTAGAAGGTTATGTTAACGTGTATTTATATAGGCCAAGAAGAGATGTCGGTTGACTCTAAACTTAATCTATGGTGAATTATCTTTTATTTTGTTTACAGTATGGTTCACCTTGTACAAGGTCCAGAGACCCTCGATGTAGAAGGTTATGTTAACGTGTATTTTATAGATATGAAGATGTCGGTTGACTCTAAACTTAATCTATGGTAGAGATTATCTTTTATTTTGTTTACAGTATGGTTCACCTTGTACAAGGTCCAAGGGCCACTCGATGTGAAGGTTATGTTAACGTGTATTTTATATAGATAAGAAGAGATGTCGGTTGACTCTAAACTTAATCTATGGTGAATTATCTTTATTTTGTTTGCAGTATGGTTCACCTTGTACAAGGTCCCAGGGCCACTCGATGTAGAAGGTTATGTTAACGTGTATTTTATATAGATAGAGAAGAGATGTCGGTTGACTCTAAACTTAATCTATGGTGAATTATCTTTTATTTTGTTTACAGTATGGTTCACCTTGTACAAGGTCCCAGGGAGCCACTCGATGTAGAAGGTTATATTAACGTGTATTTTATATAGATAAGAAGAGATGTCGGTTGACTCTAAACTTAATCTATGGTGAGTTATCTTTTATTTTGTTTACAGTATGGTTCACCTTGTACAAGGTCCAGGGCCACTTCGATACTGAAGGTTATGTTAACGTGTATTTTATATAGATAAGAAGAGATGTCGGTTGACTCTAAACTTAATCTATGGTGAGTTATCTTTTATTTTGTTTACAGTATGGTTCACCTTGTACAAGGTCCCAGGGGGCCACTCGATGTAGAAGGTTATGTTAACGTGTATTTTATATAGATAAGAAGAGATGTCGGTTGACTCTAAACTTAATCATGGTGAATTATCTTTTTATTTTGTTTACAGTATGGTTCACCTTGTACAAGGTCCAGGGGGGCCACTCGATGTGAAAGGTTATGTTAACGTGTATTTTATATAGATAAGAAGAGATGTCGGTTGACTCTAAACTTAATCTATGGTGAATTATCTTTTATTTTGTTTTACAGTATGGTTCACCTTGTACAAGGTCCCAGGGGCCACTCGATGTAGAAGGTTATGTTAACGTGTATTTTATATAAGATAAGAAGAGATGTCGGTTGACTCTAAACTTAATCTATGGTGAATTATCTTTATTTTGTTTTAGTATGGTTTACCTTGTACAAGGTCCCAGGGCCACTCGATGTAGAAGGTTATGTTAACGTGTATTTTATATAGATAAGAAAGAGATGTCAGTTATCTAAACTTAATCTATGGTGAATTATCTTTTATTTTGTTTACAGTATGGTTCACCTTGTACAAGGTCTTGGAGACCACTCGATGTAGAAGGTTATGTTAACGTGTATTTTATATAGATAAGAAGAGATGTCGGTTGACTCTAAACTTGAACAGGTCAAGATTGTTGGGATCGAGGAAAAGTCTTCTTGAGAGTTTGTTCCCTAGAGCAATGGTTCACAGGAAGATGTTTGAGTGGAACTTAATTCTCACCGATAGAATACGGAGGGAGCGTGGGTGGTTTGCTACTTTGTAAATGGAATGGCGTGTCTCACTCGGGAAGGTCAAACCTAGATAGTGGAACTAGGCGTTGTAATTCTTTCTATGGTAGTTGCAATGGAGCAATGAGAAACTCGCCACATCGCACCTATGAGAGAAAGAGGTTGGAGTGTGGAAAACGGTTCTCCTATAACAAGGCCTCGGAGACGCTTTTAAACTCTATCTATCTAGACTGGAAAGTAAGGTCTGGACAGCTCCCTCCTAAATATAGCAACCGTACTCCATTTTTGGTTTGATCTATCTTAGTTAGAAGATAGCATGAGGAGTAAGGTACTTACTGTAGCGGTACAAGGAGCCAATCATTTTAGCTGAATCTTTAGCGATGAGTCCTACATAGGAATTCTAGTTGTGTACGAGTAGGTATTGGAGTAGAAAACGTGAGTTGAAGATATGTTATTTCTTGAAATTTAGCATCAGCATTGCTGATGGCAGACAGAAATGTTTATCTGTGATGATTAAATGAAAGCAGTTTTGTTTTGAAGGCGTTAAAGATGACAAGCTATTTCTTGCCACAGCTAACTACTAATTGTGGTTCTTTTTTAGAGAAGTTACCAGTTTTACTTAACCGGGTCTGTTGGACTTGCTAGAATTAAATAGTCGTGGCATCTGCATAGATACTTATTTGGAAATTGATGACATTAGGAAAGTTGATAAAGATAAAAAAAACCGTGTATGTCTGAGGATAGAGCGCTGGGGACTCCCCTGCATGAGTATGAAATAAACTAGAAGCGTGTCTATTTAACACGACCTTCACTACACAATTTCTTAGGGACAGCTAGATTAAGCCAAATATTCGTCCAGAGACACCGTAGTTCTTGAGCTTGTGGAGAAGCCCAGCATGCCAAAGCCTATCGAACACCATTGACATTCTACGCCCCGGACCGAGTTTCACGGTCTAAAGATTTATGGACAAATTCGATGATGACTGTTAACTCATCGGCGGTAAACGAAGTTGTGTGAAGTATGATTCTTTACCAATTCAGTGTTGATTAGAGCATCTAATACTGAAAAGAGGCAATTGACTAAGGAAGCAATAATTCGAGGGATCACATTGTTCCTCTGTGTTCGTAAAGACAAGAACTACAGAAGAAGACTTCCAAGTTAGAAAACAGGAGTACTGAGATATTTTATTGTAAAATTTAGAAGAGAACAATAGCTAGTTCAGGAGCACATTTCTTTAGGTCCATTGCGGGAGTACTGTCAAAATCCGTACGTCTTGTGAGGATGAATTTTAGAAATGATAGCAAAAACCATGGATGGAGTCATGTACGTATCATTCAGTAGAGACTATGTTTTAAAGAGGAAATGAGACAGAGATACACCAGATGAGTCGAGAGAGGAGTTGGAAGAGAATTTCCGGAAAATCACCCTGTTTTATCTGCAGTAGGTAACAACACTTCAAATTTATTGAAGAGAGGAGGGAATGAGGGTTCACCCTTGTTCGGTACAGTGATACTGACCACAGAGTGGTACAACCACGACGTATAAACAATACTTACAGTCTTTCGTAGTAGTAGGTGTTACTTCCCAAAAATCCGTGATACTGACAACTCCCGTGCTAAGCACACATTGTCTTTTATACATCCGAGCAACCGGATGTCACATGGTACGAGCCACGACACAACAGCTTATACACATTACGAGCCGTGACATAGAAGTTTGTTACAATATAGCCTGTTGCTCTGGTATAGCCGGAAGAAATACACACACAGGCGCCAAGACACAGTGGAATAATAGATAGCGGCTCATAATAACCGAGTCATATAACCGAGTTCGAATCTCAGTCGAATTCGTTACATTCACTTATGTTCAAATGAATCTAGATGGACAGACTGGGTTCTATGGTCTTAGGTATCAACCGGTATAGGACAAAAAAACTCTGTTTACAAAACCCGAAGAAGGCTCGTTTGTGAACTTTGTGGTACACTGTGCATGAATTCTCTATGTCCGACTCTTCGAAAAACTGTGGTTGGTTCTGCAGTATAATCAACATCATATGCGTGGTTTTAAGAACTGAGCTGCCAAAATTGTATGCATCAAAAACGACAACTGAATCCAGTATATATATTTCATTATAGCGATCCTAGCATGACGCACACCGGTCTCAGAGACTTAACCGTACCCACTTCTCCTACAAAAGTTGGCGTCACCAAATCATTCTTGAAATAATATTCATTCAAGAACCAGTTTTAAAACTGGTTCTATGGCCTTACTACCTAATGACATCGATATGGTTAAAACCTGGGTAAAAAGTAAGTAGTGAATATTTCGTCCTTTAATATATGGTTGGCTCTGCATATTCAGTTCTTTTGATTGTGCATTAAAACAAATTTATTGAAGAGATTTTTAAATAACCGTCTACTAGTCTAACCAGTAGATCTTTTACTGTCATATATATATGTGTGTGTGTGTGTGTGTGTGTGTGTGTGTGTGTGTGTGTGTGTGTGTGTGTGTGTGTGTGCATGCATACAGACACGTCTGCATAAAATACTTGCCTATTAATTTATTGTTAATTTTCAATATTATATTTTAATAAGAATCTTTCCTTGATTGGGAAACGGAACGAAAATTTTGGCTTGACGCTTTTTACAAGAAAGTAGATATTATCTATTAATATTTACATATATAAAACTGTTATGGGGAAACACACCTATTCCTCAGGTAATGGACTCTAATAAGAGTTCATGGGAAGTTCATAGGAGTTCTTTTAGACTTCTATTGGAGTTCAGTAGAACTACTAGGCAGTTGATATTAGTCGGCAGTTAGCCGAATACTAAGGAGTCAGCTTTCAGTGGAAGATTACCAATTTCCTAACATTTTGGGTACGTTAAGTCGATTAGCAACCAACATAGCACGATTATAACCTTCAGTGCGAAAACTACTCCACAACAAAACCCAGTAAAACAAATAAAAAACTGGAAGGGCGATCCCAGCATGCCCCTCACCAGAAACTGAAACGTAACTGTATCCACTTCCTCTACCAAAGCTGATGTCACCAAACCTTGCTTCCTTTAATAATGTATATTGATATCGTTGAAGTTAATTTTTTTTTTTTTTTTTGTGGTGGCGGTGGTTGGGAGGTTTGTGTCATTTTTGTTGTTTGTTTTTGATCTTTTCATTTTCTATGCCAGTCTACTTCCGATTTTTGTCTTCCTCTGGTTTTCATTTTCTCAATGCTTTCCCTAGCACCCATCACGTATACATATATATATATATATATATATATAACATCCAGTTGAAGAGAACCAACAGGTTTAGAATACAGAGTTCTCCGGCATTTACTTGAGCGTAATATATATATATATATATATATATATATATATATATATATATATCAAGCTTGCCACGTGTTTAAATATTGGTAAGAAGCAATTGAAGCGTCTCATGTGAGTAAGTTACCTATGCCTCGTGCCATCTTGTCATTTGTAAATTTTTTAATTTAATTTCTTTTCTTTTTTTGTTCTTTTTTGATGTTTTTATTTCTCCTTTCTTCTTTTTCCTGTATTTTCTTTTCTCCATTACTATGAATTATCAAACCTCTCACTTTAGTCAATTCCCAATGTGCTTAGTGGATATAATTCTTTCGTTTTTTATGTGCATTTGTTAATAGAAATAGATAGGCTCACCTATCTTCTTGTCAAACTCTTTCTATGTCTCTTGAACAGGAGTAGATGTTCATCCTTTTTCCCTGTTCAGGATATGACTTACCGACTCAATTGCTTTTTTCTACCAGGGTCACGAAGATTTAACTATCTTAATTTTTTGATGATCGGACTATTTCCATTGTGAAGGTACTCGGTTGGCAGTTTGGTGGCTGCTGCTTTCGACAGGTTATTAAGAGCCCAAACACTTTGGTAGCGCTTAGAGAGGCTGCTTTGATAAACAGTCTCTTAATATCGGGATATTTCTACTGTCACGTCGCACATGGTTAGGTTTTCCTGCGTGTATTTCCGGTAGGCAGCCACGAGGTCACACTATGCGCTTTTCTCAGCCATATTGACGACAGATAATGACACTTACGATGGTCTTTTCTCTCTCTTCTCAAAACGAATCTCATGGAAAATACAACAAAAATAATTACAACTCAGCCTGTAAACTAAAAAATCACCTCCCAACCTCAGCCTTTCTTTCACTAATATTTGTGGTATTTATTCCAACTTCTGTCACATAGAATCTTTCCTGTTGGAACTGTTACTAGATATCTTTGCCCTCGGTCGGTGAAACTAACTTAAATTCTTCCATTACTACCAATGAATTCTTGGTTACAGGATATCTTCTCCTTTGTCAAAAAGATTCCAGCATTCACATGCATAGTCTTGTCCCTCGGGGGCCCAGACTACTCTGTCCTGTGCTTCCGTCTTTTGTTACAAAATTTTTATTAGCTATCTCTCTTTTTGTCGCTCCTCTCTCTTCCCAGGACTGAAGTATTATTAGACACTAGCAGTATAGTCCAGCGTTGCTCGGGTGCAATATATATATATATATATTATCGATTTTCTGCACTACTGTAAGAACTGCAATCTTGAAACTTCTGAATATCGTTTCTTATGTCTTTGTCTATGAGTGTATCAAATTTGATTAAAATTGGACCACTCGTTCTATAACCTGATTTTTTCGATTATCGATATTTATTGGAATATTTATTGGAGGTACCTCGACACAAAACTTAGCTAAGAACACTCGCAGACGCTTATAGTACAACTGTGTAAATTTTCAAGAAAATCGGTTCAACCGTTTCGGAGTCTATAGGTAACGGACACACA
Organism: Ascarosepion bandense; assembly: GCA_037127315.1. NCBI lineage: Eukaryota > Metazoa > Mollusca > Cephalopoda > Sepiida > Sepiidae > Ascarosepion > Ascarosepion bandense. The sequence goes on along the minus strand of JBBBDQ010000547.1, from coordinate 8,593,107 downwards.
CACACATACACACACACACATACACACACAGAGACAAAGTTCCATTTATAAATAAGTTTAGATAACAGCTGACAGTATTTAAAAAAGCACTTTCCTCCATCCGCGAACATCTTTGTTTCTGGTAACTTTAATGCCCAACTCAACACGAGGCTTAAACATTCTAAAAGGTACTGATGTTGCCAGTATTCAGACATTAAATGTTTCTATTGACCAATCCCTTACTCAAATCGTGGACTTCTAACTCGCTTCCCTAGCAAAACCGAGCAAAATACTTCTCTGCTTTATTTATTTCTTACCTCCACTCTTCGCTCTTGTCGCACTTCGCAATACTGGCCACTTGGTAATTCTGACTACTCTGTGGTATCTATTGATATTTCGTTTCAATCATCTATTAAACAAGAACCCTTATCCATAGGACCTCTTTCCGTTACCAGCATGCTCACTGGGACTCACTCCGTGATTTTCTTTGTGGCGCCCCATAGACTGATATCTTAAACCACCCAATTGAAAATTGCGCGATTGAGGTTTCTTCTTGGGTCAAAGCCGGCATGGACGCTTTCATCCATTCTCCGAAATACCAGGTGAAACCTTAATCCTCTCTATGGTTCACATCAGCATGCTTGACCACTTTATCAAACAGGAACCCCTATACCACAGGAATGACTTTCGTTACAACAGGTGCCTATTCGTTGCTACTCGTAATAAAGGTAAGCGAGTTCTCGAAGGAGCAAAGTCCTTGTTTGCCAAGAGAATGAGGCACCACATACCCTCTAATAACTTTGGATTTCGTGTTTACTGGCGGCTCTGTAATAGGGCATCAAATAAGTGTAAGCTCTCTATTTCTCCCCTCTTCAATCAATTTAAGGTGTTAACATCCTCTGCTGATAAAACTGAATGCATTTGCCATGAATACTCTTCAAGCTCTACTTTTGATTCATCTTGAATATCTCGGCCTAATTTTGCTCTTAGAACTGAGTTTCTGTTCAGTGATATGCATATAATGCCTTCCATGGGTTTATATGCGGTGGCATTGGGCATATCGTCAAGGTCTGACATTCAGGTTTTCTCTATAAGCTGAAAAGTTACGGTGTCTTCGGACACTTTTTTAACTGATCCAATATTTCCTATCAAATCGTGAAATAAAGGTTATCCTAGGCTCATCTAGATCATTTCGTACTAAAACTGGCGTTCCTCAGATCTCTGTACTTGGTCATGCACTTTTTTTAATTTTCATTGACTTTCCTAGTGACATCAGCTCTCAACTTGGTATCTTCGCTGATTACATAACAATTTACTCTTGTCTCGACAGTAAAGCTTATCAAGCCAACAAGGCAAAAATGGCAGCTGACGTCTTAAACAATCACAAGTCCCTCGTTAACGAGACTAAAAGATGGCTTGGTAATGTTAACACTTTCAAAACTAAACTTCTCTCAATTAATCATCTGAGATATTCTTCGCTGACTTCCATCACCATGGCTGATGCTAACCTCCAGGAAAATGACTCGTTGCGCCTTCTCGGGCTAACATTCTCAGATGATATGAAATGGAAAGACTATACTAAATATATTGTTAGTTCAGCTGCTAAGAAAGTCAGTTCAATATGCCGTGAGAGACAATTTTGCTCTCTGAATCTATAAGTCTACTATTCGTCCGCGCTTAGAATATTGCTGCCACGTATGATCTAGTGCCCTTGCTGTTTATCTTGAGCTCCTTGATAAGATCCAAAGAAAAATCAGCAATATTACTGGTCCTGATCTAGCAACTCGGTTTCAATTACTTTCCCACCTCCGTAAAGGTTTCCCCCTCTACGCCTTTTTTATAAATACTTCCCTGGTAATTGTTCGGATGAGCTCTTCGCTATGGTAGCTAGAGGTTTTTAATTTAAGCACAAGACTAGACTGGCGTCGAGATATCATTTTAAGGTTGAGCTGACTAGATGTAACCATAAAGTCTATGCTAACAGTTTCTTCTCTCGCACTTCTCGCTTGTGGAACTCCCTCCGTTTCCATACATTCCAGAAATTTTCATCTGAAATAATTTATATGCAATGTTAATCACTTCCTACTGTCCTCCTGATTACTCTCTTTCTGCTCACCTTTTTTGTTTCTGTTCGTAATTCTTCCACACCCTGTAACTCCTTGTGTTTTAGTGGCATAACTGCCTTGCTTGGGGTGATAACAAATTTAGAAACCCTTAGAATTTACGATTCGGATACGAAAAAAAATTAGCAGATTTAGGCCCATATTTGCCAACTAAGTTGAATTTAGTATATGCACGAAAAATAACAGGAAAATAAGAGGATAATCATACACACCCTCACAATAAGATGGAACGTTCAGGTATATACCCTCAAAAAGTCTGACTATTCGGATCTAAGAACTGGGCTGCTGGATTCTCGTACATTGAAAACCTCGGATCAGTCCAGTATATATATATATATATATATATATATATATATATATATATAATAACCACATAGACTCTGTAAGTATGCAGGCCGTAAATTTAAATTTATACTAAAATAAACCTCCGAAAAAAACATTAACAAACAGAACCTAAATCCGTTACAATCCGGTCTACTAAGACGTCGGATAAATGGGGAGAACAAAAAGAAACCCGCGGAACAAGAACAAAACATTCAATACTCCGCAGTAAAGAAAAAACCCCAAACGGAACCAAACACAAGAAAAAGTGCTCAATACAAAGTACGAAAGAAAAGATACAATAGTAGAGCAAAAACACACAAAAATCTAGCTTTGCCCTGACGATCCGTAGTGTGAAACCGCGGTAGGTTTTGGCTCACTCTAGATTTTTGTGTGTATATATATATATATATATACTGGACTGATCCGACGTTTTATATATATATATATATATATATATATATATATACTCTTGAAAAACTTTTTGGATATTCTACGAATTCATGGTTAATAGATATTTCGCAGCTAAGCAGCCGCTTCTCAGACCCAAAACCATACGACAGTTAATGTTTAAAATCATCCAGAAAATCGTCACATACAGACACTCACGTGCCCATATCGAGAATAGATATTTGTAACGGCAATCTGCAAAAGATTTTGCTTGCTCATTCAAAAAACAAAAAAAAATATATAGAAAAACCTTTAAAGGAAAAAGGAAAAGAAAAGGAGAATGAAAAGCATAAGGAAAAAGGAGGTTAAAGTTAACGTCTTAGATCGACACATAGCGTCTATGGTCTAGATATATCACTAATATACGTTAATGAAAGCGAGAGTATTAACCAGAATTGCAATTCGTCTATTTTCTTTGAAAAACATGACATGGAAATTTATCATTACATTTAGTTTAAAGATAATGGGTTGTATCTACGGTGTAAAAATAAATGGTAAATTTTACTTTTTAATGCAAAATATGATATAAATACTAGTAGTATTATTATAATATAAATGTAGTAATAACATAAAAATATATAATATACAAAATAAATAAAATAGTCCTAAATAATAATAAAAATATAATAATAATAATAAAAAAATATATTGCTACAAATATGTATATATAAAAAAATTATTAAAATTATAAAATAATAATAATCATAATAATAATAATAAACCCCTGGTAAAGATGATAACATGCACAAAAAGTAAATATGTCATATAATGCGCAATAAGACGAAACAATAAAATTTTAAAATTAAAATATATATATACACGCACATATTCATACACACATATACACACATACACCTACATACATACATATACACATATATATATATATCCCATATATTTTTCGTTTACATATACACATAGGTACATATACATATACATATACATACTCACATATTCATACACATATATACATACAATATTACATTGTAATAATATTAATATTATATAACTATTGCGATAATACAATATAACTATTAAAAAAATTAAAATGTTTGGTGGGTATAACATTTCCAACGGGAAATTTCAGATTTTTCTCCAAAAGAAACCAAATTTTTAAGTTTAATTTTGATTTTGATCTAGCTAAATGATTTTATACTTATTCTTATGCCTGCATTTAAAAATCAATTCGTTTCGTTGGTTCATGAGTTCATTTGGTTTATTTTATTTGATAGTAGTCAATTTCTCCTCCAGGCATAAATTACATCTGTCCGTGAAGTTGTTGGGAGTACTAGCATTTTTTATTTTCCTCCATTTAATATCTTTTATATCCCAGTAGTATTTTGATCGGGCTGTTTGATGTTTCAAGGAGACGTTGGAAAACGAGTGTCTGTGATCGTAAAGTTTCTGTTTCCAACTACCTGCAGATATCCCTATATATACTCTTTTTTTTTTTTTTTCAGTGTGGCTGGTCGCACTCAAGTTCAACTCTCGACTATCTGAAAACCCACGGACTCTTACTTATATTGATTCTCGCATGGGTTTGACGCACTCCAGGTGCGCTAGCATTTCAAAATTACTAATCATGGATCCTCCTTTTGGTCACCTGATCAACTTTGATAGCCAAATCTAATTATCGCTTCAAAATTTCTTTTCTTATCGAACCTTTGGTGAGTAGTTGTTTTTCATATCTGTGTTTTATCATTTCAATCCTTTTACCAACAAGTGATAAAAAGAGGACAATCCATTGATTTGAGACGTTTTTAATTTAATTATCTAGGCTTTCTCGCTTTGTATACAACCCTCGTAAGAAATTACCTAGCTTTGACCGAAAGAAAACACCATATGATTCTTTTATTAATTATTAGTGTCGCAAAATTTCCTAAAAACAAAGAAACTTTATTTCTGAGAATTCCGTCTCTCTTTCTGACCAAAAGGTTGCCTGTCCCTAAGGTTGATAAAATTATTTCAACAATTTCCATGCAAGGGAAAGATTCTGTTTCAAATCAATTTATAATCAGCTCTCAATATATCAATGGTTGTTAAATTTTCACAATAACCGAGAGACTCTCTTTTTTTTTGCGATAATGGTTATCCTGCACTTGATGACAAGAAATCGTACAGAATTGTTATCTTTCGGTTATCTTTTGTAGCCAGCATCCATGAGTCATAAAAACTTTATCTCGAGTGGTTGTTCGTATTCGGTGACCATAAATTTATTTATCTATTTTTCTTAGGTGGTCAGTTTAGAATATCCTTCACCTAGCTTCTAGCGGAAGAAGAAAAAATATTCAATTCATTTTTTTTTTTTTTTTTTTTGATATATCAATCGGTTTATCCAAATAATTTCGTTCCTTTACTTCGGGTACCAGAAATAGTGTTACATCAGTTCTATGTTTGATATAGATAGAAGTTAATAAGAAATTTCAACTGACTTAGACAGAAGTTAGGAACAGACTGAATAAAAAAATGTGGAATGTGGAATATACTATGATCGTACTGTTATTGGCAGTATTTTGTGATTGTCGATGAAGTATAAGTAAATGGCCATTCGTACACCTGGCTGTTTGTAACTGTTTAGATATTTGAAAAGAAGCAGCATCAGCAGAAGAAGAAAAAGAATAAGAATCGGTATTCGCAAAAGATCACTTGATGGAATGTAAACAAAACAATGACTTCCCTTTTAGGGAACGTCTGTAGAAAAACATTATATAGAATCGGGGTTTTTTTTTGTTGTTGTTTTTTTCGTTTTTTTCATTTATTTTGAATCTCTAAGTCACAACATTTCCATTAACAGCATCTTTATCTAATTAATCAATAATCAGTCGTCTTATACAACAGGTATAGGATAAACTCATGAAAATTTGGTATACTTTTTTACTTCGTCTTATATAAAGGTCGCCTTATAAGAGGAAATATACGGTACTTAAGCTAAAAAGGTCTTAAGGAAAAAAGTAATGTGGCAGTGTTAATTACGACAGAAATAACATTTAGGATGTTGTTTTGTTGGTGGTTCTATGATTGATATGGGCAGAAGTTAATAAGAAATTTCAACTGACTTAGAAGTTAGGAACAGACTTAATGAAAAAAATGTTGAATGTGGAATTTGCTATGATAATGTTATTAGCAGTATTTTGTGATTGACCATGAAGTATAAGTAATTGTGGTAACTAGCATCACCTTATCGGCATTTACATGTACTTTTGTACCATAAAGACCATATCCATTAACAAACATGAGTTGCTTATGTTTGTACCGTTATGTAAGTAACAAACCGCTGCCCCTGTATCCAGAAGGCCGACCCGAGAACAGCCGCATGACCATCTCTTGTCGCTTTCTCCGACAATTACTCGCGGATGTGACAGACCCTTTTTTTTTTTCTTTTTTTTTTTTTTTTTACTTCGTCCTAGTCGCAATGACAGTCTCTGACTGCTTCTTGGTTGTCAACACTCTTTGTCTTCATCCGTCTTCGCAGCAACCCGGCCAGTCCTGCATTAGGGCGGCAACAACAGATTGAAATTCTAATAATAATGGCTACTCCATCAATATGCAATGAACGTGACATAGGCCATGATAACGGAGCCATGTTGAATTGTCTTGCTGTCGGACCTCGGGGTCAACCAATCTATGTCCACTAATCCCCCGCCGAGCCGTTACAAAGCCCGTGCTTTATTTACTTCACACACGCATACATGCTCGCGCACACAGACGCACAAGCACACAGACGCACACATATATACACACACAAACACACACAGAATCACACGAACACAGACACGCACAAACAGACGCATACATACGCACGCATACACATATGCACACACATATACACACACGAACACATACACCCACGAACACGCACACACAATCACCACCACATACACACACGAACATACACATACGTGCGCGTACATGAACATACATAAACGAACACACAGAATCACACGAACGCCCACAACCGCACAAACATACGCATACGAACACACGCACATACATTAGCGTGCATACACACATACACACACAAACACATACACACATAAACACACACAAAATCACACGAACACAGACACGCACAAACAGACGCATACATACGCGCGCATACACATATGCACACACATATACACACACGAACACATACACCCACGAACACGCACACACAATCACCACCATATACACACACGAACATACACATACATGCGCGTACATGAACATACATAAACGAACACACACAATCACACGAACGCCCACAACGCACAAACACACGCACATACATTAGCGTGCATACACACACACACACACACAAACACATACACACACAAACATACACATAATCACACGAAAACCCCACGCACAAACATATACACATGCAAACACATACACACATACATGCGTACACACGCACACACACGAACACACAATCACACGTACATCTACACACAAAAAACATACACACACGAACACAAACAATAACAGGAACACTCACTCGCACACATGCACACACACGCACACACTCACTGATTAATTTTTCTGTTCTCTTCCGCTCTCTTTTTCCTTTTTTTATCTTAACGCTGTTCGTCTTCGTTTGATTGCATTTTCTTAACTTTTTCATCATCGTCCTGGTTTACATTTTACTAGTGTTTTTTCCCCCTTTTTAGTTCCTTCTTTATTCACCTTCTTTCCTTTCTTTACTCCCCCTAATCTCGCTCTTCTTTAAATATTCTTCTCTCCTCATTATTTTCATCCGAGTTTTTCCAATCTCCTTTTCTCGCTTCTTACTCTCATCTCCATTTTCTTATCTTTCTCCTCCTTTTTCTAATTCTTATTTTTTATATTCCACTCGCTTCTCGCCTTCAGCGCCTATATTTGCCTTTCCCTTTTTCTTGACCTTCCTCTTCTTCCACAACAAATACTACTATCCCCTCTCCCTCTCTTTATGTTTTACACGCTCATCCTTTCTTTCTTTTTTAGTCGTACATTCTTATTTCTCTATCTTAATCTCTCCCTATCTCTTTCGTTCACACTTTCTTTTTTATTTCTTCTTCCTCTCCTTTTTTCTCTTTCCTAAATTTTTGTACGCATTCATGTCTTCCCTTTCCTTCTCCCTCCATTCTCCTCTTCAACGGATTTTTTCGTCTCTCTCTCTCTATATATATATATATCTTCATTTCCAATACAGGGCATTTTCTTCAGTGCCCATAAATCATCTTCTTCATATCAACCAGTTAAGTGCCATACGTGATACATGCTTTGGGCGATTATGTTTCGAAAGAGACATTACTGACTGAGTAGAAGATCATCCCACAGTAGGTTGCCATTGCTTTCTGCGGTAAACTGTAGAACCCAATCTGCCCTATTATTTAACCCATAACTGGAGGGAAGAGAAGGATTAATACCTTTCCCAAGAGTATTTGTGCGTAAATTAACCCGAGAAATTCAACTGGAATTCGAACTCGGCTCCCCGATTTGCCGTTCCGAGTTGATATTCACTGCACCACAACGTACATTCTTCATCTAATATATATATATATATATATATATATATATAAAACAACAGCTGAGACATAACACCCTTGAAAATGGCCAGAGAAGTGGCTGAAAGCGCTTGAGATTATAATTATTGCAGAAAGTTTGTACATTCCTTAACTCCAACAAAACGAAAAAATGTTAAGATGCTGGAAAGACTAAATAAAACTTAATAAAGTCTTCCTTGTCTGCCGTATTCAATGAAAGATGCTTGAAAGAAAAGTGGCTGCTCAAGTTTACATTAATATATATATATATAGAGAGAGAGAGAGAGAGCGAGAGAGAGAGAGAGAGAGAGAGACGGAAGAAAGGGAGAGGGAGAAAGAAAGAGTGGAAGAGGAAGAGAGAAAGAGAGAGGGAGAGAGAGAGAGAAAATTAAATAATAAATATTATACAATAAATATTCCTTAAGAATAGGATGACGAAAATACTTCTTGATCTTGAGACCTAAATAGTTGATTGCATCCAAAAGAGAAGTTTGGTTCTGACAGTAGTCAGTTAAGTGCCATACGTGATACACGCTTGGGCGATCATGTCTCTTTCGAGACATGACTGACTGGGCAGAAGATTATCCCGCAGTAGGTTGCCATTGCTTTCTGCGGTAGACTGATTGCCGACCAAGGCTATAGAACCCAATCTGTCCTGCTATTTAACCCATAACTGGAAGGAAGAGACGGATTAATACCTTTCGCAAGAGTATTTGCGCGTAAGTGAATACAATGGATTCAACTGGAATTCAAACTCGGCTCTCCGGCTTCTCGTTCCGAGCCGATATCAACTGTACCACAACGCACATCCGTCTAATAGTAGTACAAGGAAAAAAAGAACATTTACTACATGTTGTTCCTTAATTTTTTTTTTTTTTTTTTTTGTATTTTCCATACAAGAATCAATCAGATATTGAAAAAAAAAAAAAAAAAAACAGGAATCGATACACGGAGTGTTACGTTTTTTTTTTGTTTTTTTTTGTTTTTTGTTTTTTTTTGTTTTGTTTTTTTTTGCATTTCCCCGTTTAGTATCCACTGCACTTGGTCGGTAATGTGACCCTTAACAATCAACCAGCGACCCACAGTACGTACAGAGAAAAAATATTTTTTAGTTTAACAATTTAGTAGATTTAGAAAATTATAACCACTGACGTGCGCAGAGACACACGCACACGCGAGCTAAACAACTGGGGCCCACAGTCATAACTTCATATGAACGATATGGAGCTTAGCATATAAATGTATATGTATGACGTTTTGCACATAGCATACGCATTTAACTTTAGCTTGTGTTTTTGTGTAAGTATATATTTAATTCTGTTTATATGTTCATGCATTGAAATATGATTATGTCTATCCCGACCCAATTCATCCAAGGCCGGTAACGTTATCAATTCGCCTTGACTGTATCCAATATGTAGCAATTTAGTCTGTTTAAAAGTTAACGGACAAACTGACAAGTCGATAAAGGCTAAATTTTGTAATTTGTGTATGTATATATGCATGGGTGTATTAATCTGTATATGTGTCTGTTTGCTAGTGTTTGTGAATATACTTGTCTATTTTATCATGTGTGAATGTTTGTAGGTTTATTTATGTATGCGTTCTTTCTCTTCCTCGTTTAATATATGAATAACTTTCTAAATCTATTAAATTGTTAAACTAATTTTTTTTTTAATTTCGCAACAAAAATAAAGTAGATATAATAGTTAATCAATAATTGCTGATCTCAATTTAATCAAATTTTAATACCAATGCCCACCAAGATTAATTTTAAGTCTGCCCACATATTCTCCAAATTAGAAGTTGCTTTACTCTGATTGGTCCACATTGTACATACAATAATGCCTCCCTGATTAAAGGGGTCTTGCTTGTTTTTAACCTTTTAAAACCATTCAATTTAAAATAACCACATCACTTGACATGACACAAGAAGTGTCGAAACAAAATAGCTACTTTTATAGTGATATTGTAACATATCCATGTTATAATTTCTGAATAAATATTATTAACTCTACTTTGTATTGAGCACTTTTTAAAAAATAGTGTTTCTTTGGACAAGGAATATTATTCCACCCATACTTATATATATATATATATATATATATATATATATATATATATATAATGTGTGTGAGAGTGTGTATGTGGGTATGTATGGATAATTATTTTCTTTTGACAGCCGGATAATACCAAAGTCATCCAATTTGGCTTACGGCCATATAACATTGAAAAAATGACTCCTGTATTACATGTTACACAAAGTCGAGCTTGGTTAGTACCTAGATGAGTGATCGCTTTGGATGCGAGCATGCTTGGTGGTAAAATGGATAATGGCTTGGAATTCCTCCAATTTTAATTGGGTTCGTCATAATCACTTATGCGCAAATCACCTTGGAAAAGGTATGAATCGATTTCTTCTCCCGGCGTCTATAGATTAATAAGACTTGTATCACTAACTCATTGCTATCTCCAAACAAACAAAAAATCTTACAACCTAAAAGTATTCTCTGGCTTTAAATTTTCTTTTAATCATTTCACCCCAAGCAAGGCAGTTTTACTGTTGCGCAGCGGGTTTACGTAGGGGAAAGTGATGAGAAAGAGGGGCTCCGAGAATGGTTGATAAGCCATATAAAACGATTCAAATCAGTCAATCAATATCTACTTGGTAGCCAAACAAGGAAACTGGTAATTTGAGAAAAAAGCGTAACAGTCAAAGTAGGGCGTTGCTGGAATCTACGAGAATATTGAGAAAGTTCCTGGAAATTTGCTGTCACTTAGCCTCCAATAATATTCGCCAAACAATGCAAATATACAAAATACAAATGGACAACGACATCATCATCATCATCATCACCACTACGACAATCATCACTACCACAACAGCAATAATAATCATCATCATCAGATATACTATTTCTAGGTAAACGTATGTAAATTTTCCACGTTGAGCACGTGACCAAGTTCTGCGTGTTAATGTCATGTCGAGTACACGCTGGAACTTGTGCGTTTGTTTTAATCGTTGTCGTCTGTTCTCTCCGTTTGTCATTTGTCCATGAATTTTATGTCCCGTCTCATTACCTCAACAAATCTCCATTACAACGTGGAATTAAACGCAAGTTGAAACTTTTTCCGACCGTTTATTTTTTTTTTTTTTTTTTGTCGTTTTTTTTTTATCTTATGCAGTCATTTTACTTTTAGTTTTAGCTTTCGGTATTTATTTGCTTATTGCTTTTATCGTCTGACGTTGACGATCGGGCGGACATCTTGCTTTTTCCAATTGCATCTCTCTCTCTCTCTCTCTCTCTCTCTCTCTCTCTCTCTCTCTCTCTCCTGCTGATTAAATCTATCGGAGGCGATGTATATAGCTGTCACATGGATTTGTTCGCGCCTAAACCAAGTTAGGCACAAGATGTTCTTAAAAGATCCGGTAAGGTTTAAATTATAGGAATCCTTCTACTCGTGTTTTTGTTAAACATAAAAATTCAGTGTGTCGGTATTTAATACATAACGAAATATAATCGCTGGATTGTTCCTTATTCGACCGTTTAGAATAGCCCCACAACTTTCATGGAAAGAATAAAATACTATAAAAAAAAGACAACGTAGTATTAACAAATACCATTAATTTTATATTACAACAAGAATACAAGAAGTTGGTTGAATGTATTGAAAGTCTAATGTCCTTTTTTGGTTGTAAGTAAAGTTCTTGGATAAAATATACTGTATTACGTACATATATCAGAACAGTAATATGTGGTTTCATATGCGTTTGTGCGAAAGAGTTAATATATGTATGCGTGTGTAGTAGTAGCGTGGATAAAGGAGATAGGTAGAATTTAGTTCTTACTGTGGACGATGGTGGCGCCGTAGTCTGAGGTGGTTTCTTTGTAGTTTGGTCAGTGCTGAGTTAACCGTTGCCTTTGCATGTGGACGTGAATGAGGTCTTGAATATCAGCAGAGTGACGTGAACCTTGGTGACATTTGTGAGTCTTTTGTTTGGAGTGGGGCTGGACAACAGCAACGACAAAAATGGTTTTGGAAAGAAACTGTTTTAACTCGCTATTAACGGTTATAATAATATGTCTTGCCTGGCTTCAACGATAGTCTAACGAACACTCTATGAGAACTCTCTCGAAATTCTGGGTCTTTACCTAAAGCCTATTCAATGAGACGAGATGTTGCATAAGTTCAGGTTTAACGTAGAAAACAAGAGCGCGTGCACCCGGGTCAAGAGTCCAAAGTTACCCAACCACCTGCAAATGCAGGACTGGGCACATTGGATTGTCTATTTTCTGAGGCGAGTTCTATCCGTCGACAGAACCCTAACTGAGTCGAACTCAATCCGAAGATAGAGAGCTTATCTATTTTTCACAGCCGAGTCTCAGTCCGAAGACCGAGGCCCAACAGTCGTTCTCAGCTCAAAAACAGAAATCTTGACTGACAGTTTTGAGTTCACGCGAAACTAAATCTTCCACACGAGGCGGGATACGACACAAGATCAGTTTTAAATTAGAGTTTCCATAGAATCGGCCAAAGATTCCGCAGCTCGCGCATGCATTGTGATCGGGCTTGTCTATTTTTCTCGGTCGAGTCTCTGCTCATAGGGATAACCCTGAGGCGCTCTCTGCCTGAAAGTATAGAGCTTGAGAAGTGTGAATTCTCACGAAAATCTGGGTATTTAAGTCTTCCCACAGAGGCGGGATGTAATACAAGGTCGTGTTTAACCTGATGCTTCCGAGCGACTACACACGGGCAAGCATTACCCTGACCTCGCATACGCAAGAACATTTTCTTGTTTATTTTTCCACAGCCAAGCTTCTACTTGTAGACATAGCCTCATCTCAGTTCCTCTCTGTCGGAAGACAGTCCAACAAGCAAGGAGTGGAACTCTGGGTATTTACACAACGTCCCACCACTGAGACGGGATGTGACACAAGGTTGGGCTTTATGTACGTAAACTGAGCAGGTAACACACAGATCAAAGGTCAAAATTTGCCTAGCCCTCGGCTACGCGGAATCGGGCACTATATTTTTCACAACCGAGTTCGTAGATGGAGACACGACTGAGTTGAATTCTATGACTCCGATCGGAACTCTAGGTATTTACCCAAGTCCTTCTACAGAGGTGGGATATGACACAAGGTCTAGTTTAACGTGGGCTTTCCCAGCGCATAATCTCTGGCAAAAAATACTCAGACGCCGCATACGGAGGACCAGGCTTTTGTCTATTTTTTACTAGCAGAGCCTCTGCCCGTACACTTAGCTTCATCTGAGTATTTCTCCTCTCGAAGACAGAAAACGTAACAATCTACCCAATGAAAGCATCTACCCAAGACGGTATGTGACACAAAGTCGGGCTTTATGTGGGAACCCGAGCATGAACACCCAAACTTTGCCCATCCCTGCATACGCGTGATCGATCACTAAGTCTGTTTTTCCCAGCTAAGTCTCTGTCCGTAGATGGAGGCTCGACTCTGTCCGAAGACAGAGCTTGTCAGTCTTTCTCAACCAAGTCTCAGTCCATAGGCATAACCCGAAGACAACGCGCTTGACAAGAGAGAGTTCCAGTGGTTCTCTGGGTATTTATCAAGTCCTCTCCACAAAAAGCGGGATGTCGCACAGTGTAGTGTTTTAATGTGCGGTCTTCAGATCGGGTCTACTTTTTGTCTACTTTTCCCCAGAAGAGACTCCGCTTTTCCGCACAGCCTCATTTTGGGTTCCTCTGTGACCGGATAGAGAGCGTCTGACAGAGTTGAGTTCACGTGGAACTCTGGGTTTTATCTGAGTGCCCACACTGAAACGAGATGTGGCATAATGTCAAGCATTACGTGGGGAACCCCAGTGCGGACACTAAGGTCAAGCGTCTAAGTTTGCTTAGCACCTACTCCCTCGGGATCCAGCACTAAGCTTGTCTTTTCTTCTCAGCCGTATCTTAATCCATAGACCGAGCCCCAGCTGAATCGGTCTCGGCCTGAAGTCTGAGAGCTTGTCTGTCTTTCTCAGCCGAATCCCAGTCCATAGACTGAGCGCCGACTGAGTAGTTCTCTTTCCGAAGACAGAGAGTTCGACCGAAAGTTTCGTGTTCGTGTGGAATGTGCCTTGAACCCTGTTTTAGTTCTTTATTTAAGGCGTCTTGCCTAGTTCATTTAACTTACATAGGGGGATTCTTCTTTGCTTCACAACATCCACCCTTTTGAGTTTTTTTATTTTCTTAAATATTTTATTTTTTAGTATTCAACCCTCCTCTTTCTAGCGATTTTGCTACGTGCTGAACTTTGTATTTCTTTCTTTCGTCAACCACATGTTTTTCCATTTGCTTTCTCTGGTAATAATACTTGTACTTTCAACTAATTCTTGGGATGTTGATACGTCACAGATATCATGCAGTACTTGCATATGTTCTTCCTTTCTTGCAATTCTTTCTTCAGTAAATCTTTTCTTTAACTGATTCCAATGCTTTTTGTGTTCACATTTTTTTTACCTCTCATCATATATATCAATTTTCGTGATCTTATTACGCCGTCTTTTTACATTTCTTTTCTATTTTCATATACTACGAAAAACAATTTTTAGCCAATTTTGAAAAATGTTGTGTTTTTTTTTTTGTTTTTTTTTTGTTATTCGTTCTTATTCTTTTTTTGGTTATATATAATTATTTATTGTGTCTGAACTAATTTTTTTCTGTGAAAAATTTTCCTTGCTTTATTTTCACAGTATGACTTTACGTCACACTTTTTCACACTTGTAGCACTTTAAATTCTCTAAGGGGCAGTTGACTCCACATTTGAAACATAGATTAATTTATCTCTTTCTACATTTTTCTTTGGCTTGTATATAAGCGAATTCTTTTACTTTAATTTCCTCCGTATTGCGTATCATATATGGGATTATCTGACATTCGTCCGATATTTCTTGTAGTGTTATTTTTTTTATTCTGTTTCAGTTTTGTTAGGGTTCTAGCTCGTATTTCTGCTTCTTTTTTCTCGATTACCTTTGAACAAAATTTATTCCTTTAAAGATACCCAGAGTCAGCTCATTTATTTTGAATCTTTCCCAATCCTTGTTACCATTTCTTCAAAGCAAATTTATCCTGGTTTTCACGGTAGTACAAAATTACAGATTTTTATGTTCTACTGATGCTAACTTTCTCAACAAAAGTCTTGTTTTTCTTTCGTTTTCCCAGTCGCTGCATTCTTTTTTATAAATTTGCTCGTATCTTCTAAACTAATCAGAAAAGTAATGCTATTGCTGAATTATCTGTGAATTCAGCAATAGCACTTGTCACTGTGTTGGAATTAAAGAAATTGGAGAATTTTTCGTTTTCTTCCGTTTCAATTAAATTTTGTTGTGTTTCCTGTGTTATCGTTGCTGTTGTATTTTTACCACTTAGGCTACTAATTCTTCAATATTTTTAAGAATATCTGTTTGCTTGTAAAATATTGTAGAGCAGCTGACACCCCACTATCGATCTCAAAGATGGAAGGGTCTGTGAACCGAAATAGCTATACAAATAAAGGTTAATAGAAGTCAGGGATTCGGACCGTCATCGACGTCTTACGAATTATTTTTTGAGTACTCTTTGTTCTGCAGTGAACGTGTGATTTTTCAACTTGTTTATACGTCGCCCTTTTGTTAATATCGTGAGTTTTTTTCTATTGTTTATTTGATTTTTCTTCTTGTCAAAGTTTGTTACATTTGTGTGTTGTGCAGTGGTAACGACCTTTATGGCTGAGTCTATTTAGCCAAATGGTACACTGACCGTGTCTTCAACGCCGTCAGTTTGGACAAAGACAATAGAAAAAAAGGACTCGAGGTATTACGATCGAATACGGCTGGAATACGAAAAAAATCATTAACGGAAATGAACTAGTTACCATTTCGGAAGCACTAAATGTGATGTCAACCAAAACAATCCCGTTGCTGACTTCGTGCGCAAAAACGCGTAAACTAATCGGTGTCAGCAGGGAAACTATGGAAAAAAAGCCTGAAAATTACTTCCAAGGTTCTTTCAAGACGGTCGGTAGCGTTGTGTAATATATTGCTTGCAAAAGAAGATGAAGCGAAGTCATTGGCAGACAGTATTCTGACTACAAACAACCTGAGACTTCAAACAGAATATATGGATGCTAGAATTGTCGTACATGGTGTGCCTTTAGGCATAACATACGACCATCTGGGTGATTTTTCGTACAGTTTCAATTTGTAGACGGGGTAACTCGTGTAATCAGCAAGTTGTGGGTACCCATCAAACATTTCTGTCTTTATGCCACTTTAGACAGAAACAACTTTTCTCATATCCCCGACATACTAATGTGTCATGGCCGTAAGCTGGAAGGGACACATATCTAAAATATGTATCACAAGAAATCCTGTTGCGGCAACAGCGACAACGGAAACACCGGAAGAAACGGTGTCGACCAAAGAAACAGAACTGACAACAAAAATACCAGAGACTACTCAGTTGACCAACCAAAGTGGACAGAGGAAGTGAGGAGGGGCAGGAACTCAGCTACCTCTCCTCCTCAGCAGGAAGCTCATCCAAAAAAAGCCTGTACACCACCAAAAAATTGTCACCCATAAAGAAGCAGGAGAAGCAAAAACAAGAGCAGCAGCAACTGGAACGGACTGTGACTAAGTGTTGTGTCGTGAGTAAGAATAAATAACTCAACAACAGGAATAGGTTAATTGTTGTATTCCGTGAAAATAGTATTTACAAAGGTTATTAGTATCCAATACAAGAATAAAGGTTAATCGTCCCAACCTTCGTAAGACGTAATATGAGCAATGGGTACTTCCGGGTCGTCACCGGAAGTCTACGACTGACTTGTCGATTGGCTGCTCGGCACTCTCTCCTACGTAGATGCCACCATTACTTTACATAGTAATGGAATAGTCCATTATAGCCGAATAGGCACGGGCGTCCCAACACTAAGCAACCAGAACTCGCCATGGAGTGTGAGGTAATGTCTCCTCTTCGTTCCTGTTCGTTGAAAAGGGGGCGGAAGGAAGAGGAGTAAGAAGTAAAAAAACATTTTAAAAAAAGATTTAAAACCAGAGCAAAGCAAGGCGGAAAGGGTCCTTGTTACCCCCAAGACTCAATCTGCCCATGCTGCACCTGTGAAGCTGACATCTGAGAAATTAAAAAGTCTTTCAACTTCTCCGACAGGAACACCTACTCCCTACCCCAAATCTACTCCCAGCCCTTCCCAAGAAAAAGACAAAAAGAAAAAGAGGAAGGACAGTTACTTCAAAGATAAGAGAAATTGGGAAATAGAGCGGTCCTTCAGAGGAACCTTTCCTACCAGAGGAAGGCCCTCTTGAGGCATTTATTCAAAATGTCCACTGTGGTCGGCAAAAGTACAAGTGGTTAGCTACCTGGATAGAATGTTAGTGAGAAGAGTCGATATAGATTTCTTAGATTGTCCCACGTTCCACTGGTTAGGCTATTCGGACCACAAACTCGCTTGTGCCTGGGTGGCGTTAGATGGTTGGTCTAGACTGGCTAGACACTGGAAGTTCAACTTGTCTTTACTGGACAAGCGGGACTTCCGGCAACAGCTAACTAAACTAGTGCAGCGAAAATTAGTGGGGACGATTATCCGGAATAGGTGGTGGGAGAGGCTTAAGGATAGCATTAGGTCTTTCACCGCTGACTATAGCCGTTGTTTACCCTATGAATTGTACTTCAGGCTGTCGCACATGTTTGTACCGATTTTGATGGTGGTCTCCAACAACTGGTTCCAGCAGGGATCCGTCCCTGATAGGATTTCCAGGGGTGTGATCACGCTGTTGAAAAAGGTCATGGGTGTTGGGAGGGACTCGGATGATTACAAAGCCCATACAGGCTAAACAGAGTTAAAGATTTGGGCCAATATCCGGACGGAGCGTTTGCAGTCAGTTGTCGAGATTCTGTTGGGACCTGAGCAGAACTGAGCTGTGAAGGACCGAACAATTCAGAGAAACCTGCATCTGATCCGCACGATCATAGATGGTGTAAAAGACGACGATTAGGGCGTGCTGATCAATTTTATCAGTCCAAGGAGTCGAAGAGTCGGACATCGGTATCTGGCTGCTGTCCTGAAGGCCGACGGATTCAAACCCAACTTCTGCAAGTGGATCAGCCTGCTGTATCGCTTCCCTAATGCTGTGGTACAGATTAACGGAAAGCAGTCGAGTGCTTTTGCGCTTTCTCGGTCGGTTCGTCAGATTTGCCCACTGTCGTCCCTACTTACAGCTTTGGCGTTGGAGCCCCTCCTTTGCCTGCTAAAGGAGAGGGCATGCAGTCCGGGCCTACACGGAATCGTGTAGTGGTTTCTGCATACGCCGAAGGCGTATCCATTTTCATGTCGTCCCGGGATGGCATTGAGATGGTACAGAAGGCACATGACTGGTACGAAAAAGTGACAGGGGCCAAAATTAATCATAACAAGTTTTCCGGTTTGCGTATAGGTACCTGGAGGGGGTCGCACTTCCGGGGCCCTTTAGTTGGACTGACAAACCGGTCCGCATTCTTGTAGTGTGGTTCGGGCCAGATCTCCAGCTGGAGAAGAATTGGTCGGAGGTACTGGCAAAGGTCGGAACGTTGGTCCAGACTTGGCTTCGACGGCGATTGTCCGTGAAGGGGAGTGCTGAGGTGTGTGTTACATACGTCTTTCCCATGATCCTTTACCGGTTCTCGGTATTCCTTCTTTGTGATTACCATGTGAAGGCGATCGAGTGCTTGTTGTCCACACTCTTGTGGGATGAACGCAAGTATCTGGTCAACAAAGATGTTTGCTCCAAACTTCCGTGTCAATGGGGTCTGGGAATACCACACTTCGTGTGTCATCGACACGCCTCGAGGTTGGCTTTCCTATGTCGCGCGTTGACAGAGAATTCGATCTTAGCGGGGAGTGTTGGGGACGTCTTCCCTAGCCTTATTATCACTCTTCCCATTTCGAGGGTCGAGCGCCAACGTAAGCCCCGAAATCAATCTGAATTCTAACTCGAGTGTCGAAGGTCTTTGCGGGTCATTCCTTGGTCCACTGACCTTTCTCGGCCTCGGAGGCACTTGTATCGTGTATAAGTGGAGTGGGTCGCGGCGAAGGACCCTCTACGTGATCGGTTCGGCTTGTCAGCGACCGAGTCGTGCTCCTTTTGGCCTTGGGCGCCAGCTGCGAATTACCTCAGTAATTTTGAGTTGTCGCTTACCTGGCGATTGTTTCGGAACTTGCTATCCCTCAATGACAAGGCCTTCAGATGGGGCGGGTGGATTTACCCGACTGTCATCGGTGTGACCATAGTTTAGAAGAAACAGTTGCGCACGCCTTCTACCATTGACCTCAGGCGCACGCTTTCTGGGACCGTGTCGGCGAGTTAACGGCTCGTATCACTCCCGGACATCGATCTCGCGTACGCGTGTGATAATGTGTCGCTCCCGTCTTCTATTGATGAAACGGATGGTGTTTCTCACGTTGCTGGCCGTAGCGAGGATGGTGATTTGGACGACGTGGTCGGATGAAATCTTGCGATATGAACGTTATTCTTATCAGCATTTGATTAGATTCTTTGTGCATCAGCTCAAGATGAAGATCAGGTATGATAGAAAGCGTTTGATATCGACTGGTTTCCGCGAAAGTGGGTTAATGTAGCAAGTCTGGTTTGCCAGAATGGAGCCAGTCTTTTCTTTTTTAAGTCCCTTATGTCACAACGGGGCGGTTACCTACAAACCCTCCCCCTGGTTAAGTCAGACCTCTTTTGTCTCTTCTAGTTAATATGAGTAAATGCTGTTCCTAGCCTGTTCCCAGCTTTCTCTTTTGTTATGATCCAAGTCGAGATACCCAACCTCCCCAGTTTGTTTTTGGCCCCACTTTTTCACCTTGACTGGGTCAGTCTTTGATTTTCCTATTACCATTTTTATTTTATCCCTTTCCCTCTTCCTTAGCGAGTGCGCTACTTGAGTTCGCCATTTGGTGGAACACAGCAACCATTCTGAATTTGTGGGGTTGACTAACATTTGTTTATATTAGTTTGAATATTTTAGTTTGTTTTGGGAGTTAATCATGCCCTGCCACTCTCATTTTCATATTATGAAATTTGTGAATATGTTTTTCTATTATATTGTACATAAATAAAAAAAATTTATCTTATGGGTTTGTTTCCCCTGTGAATATGTGGTATTGTGATATATGTAGGACTGCGAGATGAGGGACCAGTTTTTTGTGGTAAATGAAGAAATTGTTAAAAATGATTGGGTAGTGAATGTGATTAGCTAGGTATAGAATAAACAGTGTCGACCAACCTTAACTCTCCCCCTTTTTTGGCCTTATGCCACATTTTGTATCTATTGGAAATAAATATTCGGACTGTCGTTGACTGACTTTTTGTTGGTGTTGTTTATTCTGTTTGATACGTCAGACCGGTTAGTGATCGTTGTATTGTTTTATTTTTGACAATCGTCTAACCAGTTTTGAATTTGTTAATTATTTTGCTATAATTTTGGTTTTTACACTTTTGTTGAATTGATATTTTTATTTCTCAGTTTTCTTTTCAATATTTGGTTTGATTTTCATTTCTTTTACAACAGTTTGTTTTTGGTTTTATTTTTTTGGTTTTTTTTTCTTTGTTTCAGACTGTTTTGCATTGTACACTTCAGGTAAACTTATTTTTGTTTTTGCATATTTTCGTCTGTTTATCGCATTACATTTTTACATATTACAAACTGACTTTGTAAAAGGAAAAAAACACAAGATGACTGACCAAAATCAGTCCACCGTGAAAAAACTGTTCTCCCCCAAAAAAGATTTCCCGGACAAGAATGAGCTTAATGAATCATCCACAGGAAAGAATAAAACTTTTAAAGAAGGGCCCTATAAGAATAGCACATCTATAAACATGGAATTAGACAGACGTAAAGACGAAAGTAAAAGCAAGACGAGTGCGGATACGTCCACTCGTGATCTTATGAGAAAATCCGCACAAAATACCAAGGACGGCGTAGGATCCAGGTTACTATCCATTAAATTCCACACTATATTCTTGGTGAGCACTTAGGGACATATTTGATGCAGTATAGCCAATTGTAAGTGTTACTCCGGAATATGAGGTGGGTGAGTGGAGGTTCGAAATAATGATCAACCGTGAAGCCGTCATCTCTATTCCAAACTGCTTGGAAATTGTCGGGAATAGGTGCCCCCGTCATCGTAATTGAGAGAAAACCAACATGTTGGAAGTGTGGCGTGATTGTTCACCTCGCCTCTTCCTGCCCAGTGAATGTCTCTGGAGTCCCTCCAGATGCTAATCCCCCCTCGAGCTGAATCCTCTTGTTCCGTAACACCTGTAATGGACCTACCTGCGGCTGGCAACGGTGGTGAAAAAGCCCCGGTTGGGCCTCTTATAGGATCCACATTTCCTGTGCAAAAGAAGGCGAAAGATGCACAGGAATGGCAAGTCGTGGGTAGAGCAAGAGGGAAGCCCCAAGCTACGGAATCTCGGTCCCACATGGCAAAGACAATAACAGTCCTAAGGATGAGGCCCCGGCTAGCTATGCCAAAATACTGGATGCCCAAAAACACAAATGTGACCCAGGATACGAGAAAACGCTAAAAATAAAAGAACGACAGCAACATCTGCGGAAGAAATCTGTAGAAGAAACCCGTCCCGTAATCTCCACCACCTCATCTCTCAAAATTAGAGCTCCTACTTCTATTCCCAAATCACTTCCCCTAACTTTCCTTAAAAAAAAGTCACCACACCTAGACAACAGTCCTCTGACCTAGTTTCACGGCCCTCAGCACCTTCATCGCATTCTTTTAAAAAGAATTGGAGTAGATAGATTTATCTATCGCCCGGTTCACACTCCACCCATGTCTATTGAACAGGTTAAGAGGCTCATCCCTTGTTCCCTGTTTAGGATGTGGTTTCCGGCTTTCTCTTTTCCAATCTTCTCACTATTACGTAGCCCCCTGCACATCAGTGGCGTTTCCGCCTTGCTCGGGGTGATACAATTAAAAGAAGCATCAGAATCCAAGGAGACGTTCACTGATCCCAACACCTTTAAATGTGTCTTCCTTTAAAGAGGTGCCCACCCTCTCTGCATTACGGCCATCTCATGCTCCATCTTCATCCAAAAATACAACCCAAAAGAGGCTAAGAAGCCCATCAAGTGAAGAAAACAAAAGAAAAAGCTCACACAGTTACCATTCAATACTGGCGAAATTTCTGTCGTATGCCCGACTGAGAGAGCCAGACAATATTAAAACTGGATACAAGCTTTGAGGTGCCTGCTATCTATTTAAAAGTTTGGCGACAGTGTCGTGAACAATCCGTGGAATTTCCCCAAGGCTCAGAGAGTCCTTTCAGTAATCACAACTGGCTTGGGGGCTCAACAGGTGTGGGTCATGGTAGATGAGGCACTAAAAGCATACAATGACATTAAGCCTCCTATCATAATTAATGAAGACGAAAAGACACGGAAACTCAAACAATTTTGCTCAGAGAGGTTCCTATTTTTGCTCACCCCTACCCTCTATCGAGCATCAAAGTTCACGTTCCCGTGGTATATCGCGCCTGATGGTCCCATAAAAATGACATTGGCCAAAGATCAATGGACGGGGCTGTCCGTATTCTCTCCCCGACCATTTTTAAGACAGGTGCCCAATCCTACAGATACTAACAATGACACTCTTCTTAGCTAGCTTGAATGTCTTGTTGATTTCCTTTCCGACTTTATGAATTTCGGCATCGCCCTAGCTAAGGCTAATAAGGTGAAGATAGTCTATCCCGAGCGGTGGCAGTGGAGGAGGTTCCATAGAGATAGCATTAGCTAGGCAGGCCCTGTACCGTTTGGCTCGCAAGCGTTACCGGGGTCAGACATAGGTTAAACAAGATGTCTAACGAAGCTGTGATCATGGGCGCATAATGGCGCAATGAAGATATCCGTCGAGGTGGCGATTGATATATTCGAGGTCAAAACCTCGGAAGAGCGTACTCTGAGGTCGACCGACGATATGTGCGATATTCAGGTCCTTGCAAAATAATGGTAAAAATTTTAATTCTTTGCCTGACATAAAAATTAATGAGTCCTTTGCCGAGAAACGAACGAAATTCTGGGAAGACAGAATCTTTAACTTGAAGAAAAAAATGAAGGAAGGTATTGTTATAAAATTGTTCATATTTAATTGAACGAATGTTTAATTGGTAAAATGTTGTTTTATTTTCCCTTAAAAATTGGCATGAACATTCCGAACAACCCAATTCAATATTAGGTCTCGCCATTTCCGGACAATTCAATCCAATATTATGTCTCGACTGACTATAACGAACAGTCTATCGAAACTCTTGGAACTCTGGGTATTTACCCAAGTCCTCCCCACAAAGGCGAGATGCGACACAAAATTTTTTAACGTAGAGTTTCCGAGAGTGTCCACTTGGCCAAAAACTCTCCAAACCCTTGCATACGCGGGATTAGACTTGTCTATTTTTTCTCAGCTAAGCCACTGCTAGTAGAAATAGCCTCGACTGGGTCCAACTCTACCCGAAGACAGAGAAACAAATTCGAGTACTATGGGTATTTTCTCAAATCATCACCAAAGAAGCTGGATGTGACAGAAAGTCGGGTTTAACGTGGGGTTATGAGTGCATAAACTAGGGTAAAAATTCCCCAGCTCTTGCATACGCGGGATAGCGTTCTTGTCTATTTTTCCCCAACCGAGCATCTGCCCGTAGACGTAGCTTCGTCTGAGTCCCTCTACGCCGGAAGACAGAGAGCCTAACAAGTTCGATTTCGAGTGGAAATTCAGTTAGTTTTTAACGCAGGAGGGAATACCCGATCGCGTATGCTTAGGACAAACCCTGCATAAGTGGAATCGAGGTCTTGTCGTGTCTGCTTTTCCTTAGAATAGGTTATGCCTACGCCAATAGACATAACTTCATCTAAGTTCCTCTCCACCCTAAAGCAGAGAGTCCGACAAGCTCGTTTTCGAACGGAACTTTGAGTATTGACTCTGAGACCCAACTAAGACGAAACGTAACACAAGGTCAAGATATCTACGTGGGATAGCCGAGAGCGGACATTCGGGTCACGTGTCAAAATTTGCTTAGTCCCCACTAAGCTTATCTAGTCTTCTCAATCGAGTCTGTCCGTAGTTTAAAGTTGGCTAGAAGGGAGTTCCACAAGTAAGAAGTATGAGAAAAGAAACTGTTAGCATTGAACTTACAGTCGAACTGAGTAGATGTAGCCGTATTATGATGAGATCTTGACGCTTAATTCAAAACGTTTCGGTACTATCGCGAATAGCTCGTTCGAACAATTACCATGAATGTATTTAAAAGACACAAAGAAGCAACCTTACGGCAAGTGACTGAAGCCTAGCTGCCAGATCAGGACCAATAATGTTGCTGATTATTCTTTAGATTTTATCAAAGGGCTCAAGGTAAATAGCAAGAACACTAAATCATACGTGGCAGCAATATCCTTGGAATGGACGAATGGTAGACTAATAGATATGCAACATAGATTCTGCAAAGAAAAAATTTTGCACAACGCACTGAACCGACTTTCTTAGCAGCTGACCTAGCAATGGATTCAATATATAGTCTTTCCACTTCATGTCAGCTGAGGACGTTTGCCCAAGAAAGTTCAATGAGTCACTTACCTGGAGGTTGGCATCAGCCTTGCTGATAGAAGGCAGAGAGAGGTTTCTCAGATGATTCATGGAGAGTTTAATTTTATTGTTTCCCCAATTAAAATAATCAGTGAAAAATATCCATTTAAAATTTTTTCTTTTGTATGCGCGAATGATACGGGGGGTGCTATTCTGCCTATTTTTACCTTGAATTACATTTACGTTCCTGTGTATACGAAAATCTTAATAAAAATAATGTAATCTTTGGCAGAGTTAGCACTCCATATCAGTTGGTAGTTTCTGAACATCTCAGCGTGATATAATGGTTAACAGGCTTGTTTTGCTAGATTAACTATTGGCCTTGTGCCACATCTAAGATACGCTTAGAAAATCATTTGGGCATCTCGACGTGGTGCAATGATTAGCAAGCTTGTGTCGGTTAAATCTATTACAATTGGGTAGTGAGTTCGATCCTCACTGGGTGCCCCATACCTTTGGCCTTGTGCCACATCTAAGCTGCGCTTAGAAAATCACCAGTCGGTGATTTCTTTTTGCAAAGAGGGACGTAGGTTGCTGAAATGCATATCGATTAATAAAAAACAGAACGTCTACTCTGATATATAAGGTTTATAGTGATAAACAATGTCGGATTTTTTAAAAAATCCTCTGAATGACAATATGAAAATTATCTGTAAAACCTTAGACTACATGGGAGATAAACAACAATTTAAAAATGCAAGTTACCTCCCTTGTAAAACGAATGACTGATAACTGTCTTGATGCAATGGCACTTGTTACGGAAATTACACACGTATAGCACACATTTCGTAATAAAAATTTATCGTAAATAATCAGGCCGGTAGATTATATATATATATATATATATATATATATATATAAATAAATAAATACTGTTTAATTAAAAACAGAATATCTACTTAAATACGAGTATCGAGTATCGGTAAAAATAATGTTCAAAATAATTCAATGACACTTGTGTTTTTATTCGATAAAATTCTATAAGACTACCGTATATACTTATGTATAAGTTGAATTCGTATATAGTGCGACTCCTGAACTTTTTTGTATGAATTTTAACAATCTCAGAAAAAAAAAATTACCTGTGTATAGTACAACCAGTCACCGAAAATGCATGATTCTTCAAAAAATTACCTGTGTATAGTGCAAACTCGAATTGTTTGGCATACAAAACAGACAATTAACACTCACACTCTATACGAGTATATAGAGTATTCAAATACAAGTTTCAGTTCATGGTAAATCGATTGTTTGATGTAAGAAAGAACCAAACAGAGACGCATAAAGGGAAGTTATACTTTATAAAATGCGATTTTGTGGCCTTCTATTTTCAAATGAGAACATACCAGTAGAGTGATGGCTATCGGCATAGAAATTAATCTGTGAACCGAATTTAACTGTTGTGTCTCGTCTACTGCGTTCACTTTCGTTATTGGGGAAAGGCATGAATCCGTTTCTAATCAGTAAGCTAGTGTTCATGCTAGACTGCCAATCATAAAGAATGATGTAAGTTCAAAGTTCATCAGAAACGACATATTCTTGATCCGCACAGTTTATTTCATATTGAAAAATTACCTGAACAGATTTAAGATGAGAAAAAAAAAATTAGTTCAAAATTTCTTATTTTGCATTTGTGGACTCCAGTAAAAAGTCACTTGTATTCATGACTTTTTGACAATGATGAGAATATAAGGAAAGAAAAAAGGTGCTAAAGACTAAAAAAGAAAAAAAAACAGAACAGGTAAAAAGAGAGGAAAGAAAGGAAAAGAAAGGAGGACTGAAGAGAGAAAAGACACAAAAGAAGTATGAGTAAATCATTGTAATGACAAGAAAACACTATTTGTTGTTTGAATAGCAGCTATATTACAACCATTCTTAATTCCTCTCAACCCAAATCACTTGACTGATGGCATCAAGAGACAGACACACTGGTCTTTATACATTCAAACTCATTTTTTAAATTTTTCTCTTGTTTCTTTCAAAAATGTCAATATTTGGTGCGTTCATTTTCTCAGTCCTACTCCCACACACCATTTTTTTCCTATTATTCACTGCAGCCCAAAGTAAACTTATCACAGAATTATTTCTTTTTCGCAAGCATCACTTTAGGATTGGTAGCATAAGTTTTCTGAAGTGGACCAAGACCTGCTTCTTTAAATTTTACAGCATCCACTCTCTTCCTTTGTTCCATTTCAGAAGCCATTTTGGCATTGTTCCAGCCTGAAATTGAGCAAAAGGTAAAAAAGAAGAAATTTAAAAATATGATTTTGTTTTTTAGTTTTGCTCTTTTGTTCTAATTTTGTTCATCCATATTCAATAGCAGGCATGTAATGTGGGGGTGGGGAGAAAAAAATTATCCCATAAATAAACAAAAGCTGTGCTATGTATAATATATATGTATGTTTATTGCTGTTTGAACAATATTGGTAATTAATTTACTATTGTTTACCATAGCATTTTATTGTTGTTCACCAGAACCATTTTAATAATACATTTCTGGACTGTTGATTAATTGCTTTGCTTTAATTGTTGTTGTAAGTAACTGTAGAGTGACTTTATTGCCAAATCAATTGATAGAATTTATCACTTCAACTTTATCTTATCAAATTTCAAATTAGCATTCCTAAAAAAAAGTTGGAACTCTTTTATTGCAAATAAAATACAATCTGTTCCTTTGTGCCATCGCAAAATATTTTTTTAACAAGAGAATGCAAGGGCGATAATTCTCCTACGATATTCAGAGTTATTGCCCCTTAATACATCCTATACTATTAACTACTAAAGTCAAAATCAGTCTATTTTGTGAAATATATTTGAATAAATTCTAATTACTATTTGTTTGAACATTATTTTTAATAGATACTCGTATTTGAGTAGATATTCTGATTTTAATTAAAAAGTATTCTTATATATTTATTTCTAGCGGCCTGATTATTTCCAACAAATTTTGTTATGAAAATGGGTATCACTCAGCAGGATTCGAAACTGCAACCCCTATCAACATAGGAGAAGCCACCAATCGATCTGGTGCATCTTAGACTGCTCGACCACAAATGATTCTACAATCTAATCAAAGTCAAATCAAGCCTTATATAACACAATTTTCGATTCTACATAAATAACCATCTCTACTCTGAAATGTATCATAATGTTAACAAATTTAAGCATAAAATTTTACATAAAATCCCAAAGATTAACAAAATGGTTTTAACAACCAACATATTCAATTTATTTGTTTGGACATTATTCTTAATTGATACTCGTAATTGACTTCAATTAGACTGTGGAATCATTTGTGGTCGAGCGGTCTAAAATGCACCAGATCAATTGGTAGCTTCTCTTATGTTGTTAGTGGTCACAGGTTCAAATCCTGTAGTGTGACACATTTTCGTAACAAAATTTATCATAAATAATCAGGCTGGTAGAAATAAATATATAAATATTTTTTTTTTAATCGTATCACCCCGAGCCAGGCGGAAATGCCACAGATGTGCAAAGGGCTACGTAATAGTGAAAAGATTGGAAAAGAGAAAGCCGAAAACCACATCCTAAACAGGGAACAAGGGATGAGCCTCTTAACCTGTTCAATAGACATGGGTGGAGTGTGAACCGGGCGATAGATCTATCTACTCCAATTGAAAAAAAAAAAGTGAGAAGATTGGAAAAGAGAAAGCCGGAAACCACATCCTAAACAGGGAACAAGGGATGAGCCTCTTAACCTGTTCAATAGACATAGGTGGAGTGTGAACCAGGCGATAGATCTATCTACTCCAATTATACTGCTTGATTAAAAACCTCAAATACGAGTACCCATGAAAAATAATGTTCAAACAAATAAATTAAATATATCAGTTGTTAAAACCATTGTTAATCTTCAGGTCTTTCCATAAAATATATATATATAAAAAACTTTTATTTCTAATATCATTTTGAATATAGCACTTGAAAAGCAACAGTAAATTATCCAAGTTTCAAGCTATGAAATTTTGGTTCCAAAATTAGAAATTTTGTTAATAGTCAAAATATAGTAAAAAATAGTTGTTTTGATAAATTCACACAACTGAAATATTATTCCAGATTCCCTTCAGAAAAATAGAGAAAAAAAAAAATATCTTTGGCACTTTTACCAAACTCTTAGGGAGATAGTGTTTGTTAATGCTTTACTTACTTTCTTTAAATCCTTCCACAAATCCTTTCTTTTTTGGTGCCATCGTCGGATCATGATTGACCAACTGAGGAATCTTCAATTTGTCACGAATCACCGGAATCTTCAGAAACATCACTTGGATAAGAGAGAAAGCATTCGAGGTGAACCAGTAGCACAACATAGCCTGAAATAAAAATCAACCAAACTTTACAGAGGCATGAAAGATTTTAGCAGAGGCAGGACAGTTTGATTAAATCAAATGATAAATCACTCTAGTCTGAAAAGCAAT
Organism: Ascarosepion bandense; assembly: GCA_037127315.1. Lineage (NCBI taxonomy): Eukaryota > Metazoa > Mollusca > Cephalopoda > Sepiida > Sepiidae > Ascarosepion > Ascarosepion bandense. The sequence continues at coordinate 8,563,645 of JBBBDQ010000547.1, read as the reverse complement.
ACCCGGTGGCTGTTATGGATGAACCTAATTGAACATCATTCAAAAACACCGACACTATACAGCCAACTAGACCCATAGTCTAGGAAGTGCCATACATAATACACACTTGGGTGATCATGTCTCAAAAGAAACATGACTGACTGTGCAGAAGATTGTCCCACAGTGGGTCATCATTACATTTTGCAGTATACTGGTTGCTAACCAAGGCTATAGAACCCAATCTGTCCAACTATTTAATCCATAGCTGGAAGAAGAGACTGATTAATACCTTTTCCAAGGATATTTGTTCGTTAAGCAAATGCAACAAATTCAGCTGGAATTCGAACTTGGCTCTCAGATTTCTTGTTCCAAGCTGATATTCACTGCCCTACAACAACACATACGCATTGTGTCCAGCATGAACAGTACACTCCTTCCCCAATTAACAAAGCAATACCTAAACTTTTCTAATTCTGGTGAGATGGAAGTTCCACTCAGCTTCTCATGAACCACTATGTGGAACTGACTCCCAAGAAGATGCTTCTCTGATCATTAAAATCTTAACCTTCTCAATTTTAAGGTTAACCATTATCTTCCGCATATATCCTTATAAACTGTGCCTCTTGTTTTTTACTCTAAAACCTCTAATTCAAGTTTCACTAAGGTCTTGGACAGGGTGAACATTATTGCAAAAAAAAATAAAAAAAATAAAAATAAAAGAGTTTTGTGTTGGCAACATTAAAACTTACAAACCATTTTCTGCTCCAATTAACCACTGATTATGGGGGGGGGGGGGGTCCTTTTCAAGAGAAGCAGCCAGGTATACTTTTTCAGCTCCGACAGATTTTCTCATGAGACGGAAGTAAATGGTATCCATTATGTGAATGGCAAAAGCCATCTGTAGCCTTGACTAACAATCATTCTACTGCAAGAAAATGTTCTGCCTAGTCAGTCATGAATCAAGAGACATGATCGCCCAAGCATGTATCACATATGGCACTCAACTGACTGACTGATTAGGCCCTCAGATGGGTCAGGACACATACAAATACACATTGATATTTATTATATGGTTTGATATATATATATATATATATATATATATTATACACACACACACACACACACACACACACACACACACACAGTTACATACCTATAGAAAGTGGCACATATAAGCTAAGTAAACTGTTGTTTGGATGAGTGCTGTGGTGCAGTGGATATCAGCTCGGAGTGAGAAATCGGAGAGCCGAGTTTGAATTCCAGTTGAATTCCTTGCATTCACTTACATGGAAATACCCTTGGAAAAGATATTACTCCATCTCTTCTCCTGCCAGCTGTGGGTTAAATAGCCTTGGTTGGCAACCAGTCTACCACAGAAAGTAATGGCAACCTTCTGCGGAAAAATCTTCTGCCTAGTCAGTCATGTCAAAAGAGACATGATCACTCAAGTATGTAACACATATGGCACTTAACTGATGTTAATATATTTTTTCATAATATTCAACCATTTTTATTTCACCCCAGAAATTTCTTAAGTTCATACTATGCACCAGTGAGTAAAAATAAGAGATTGGTTGGAGGGAACAGAATAAATTAGGTAAGCTTGTTGTAAGAATGATCACACCTTGCTTACAGGGGAGAAGGGGGATGGGATTAACCAAAGTACTTACAGTTGGAAATCCTGAGATGACTGGCAATAAAATGACAGGCATTGCCCGAAAGATCCACTTCATATTGTGACTCATTGTGCCAGTCTTCACACCATCAACACCCAACTGCAAAGAAATAATACCAAACATTAAAATTATTCAATTTGCTGAGATAACACAATTCAAATATTTTTCATTCTGATGTAATTCTCTTTTACTATTTTTTTTTTTTGTTATTATAAATGCTATACCACTTCAAAAAGTAGGTAATCATGGCTCATTACCAATTCCTTCTCTTTGATATCCATCAATTACCATTACTTCTTGGGAGAGGTTTCAAAACTGTGGAGGAAGCAATGGAAACTATTCCACTATCTTTCCAAAGAAGCCTTGGCAATTCACAGATCCAAAAAAAATTGTGATCAAGTGGTTAAAATATTGGTCTTCTAACAATGAGAGTTAGGTTTAAATCTTTTCTCATTCAATTTGTCATGGAAGTTGCATTATATTGGTTTGGAAAAGAGGATCGTGGCATGCAGCACCATTGAGAAATACCTGAGAAGATGATTACAGGTTGACTAAAGCCTGGCAAGTGAAATTAGAAAAACAAAACTGTTCAATGCTGATGTCTGTACAAAGACAAGAGGGTTTTGAAAGTACCTTGTTCAACTGCTGATCATACTTAATTATGCACACTCTCCCAGAAATTGTACCTATAGTCTACTCAGTATAATTGGATCTGTGAGTGTTGAAGAAACACAAATATACTTCAGCAGCAGGGTTGAGTGACTGAGTTGTTTTCTATGGCTTATCAATCTTTAGTAAGTTATTTAAACTTTAGAACTCTGCATTATTGATATTTCTTCCCTTTCCACTGCATTCTTTTTCCAGGCCCCTCAATTGCAGTAACCTTACTGCTAATTTCATTCAAAGGTGTTTTCTGTTGCCATAGCAGGATATGACAACACAACTATGAAATCCAAACAAATTCAAATTCCACCTTTAGTGACAGGATGAACTTTTCACACAGCAAATGAAGTCACACAGAGAGGAATAAAAGTTAAAGCCAGAAAATATTTTTAGACCACCAGAATTTTTTTTGAGATAATGATGTATGTATTCTTCATGTGCCATGTCCCCTCAGGATGTAGGTGATCATGGACTTCTACTTGGCTGTCTCTTGTTGCTCTAAAAATTTTTTCCTCTTGGTATCTCTCCCAAACCTCACTGCCATCCATTTGCTCAGGCCTATCAAGTCGTGCTGCTTTCTCCTGTCTCACTTCTCTTAGTAAAACCACATTTCTGCTGCCTCAAGTCTCTCCTTCATCCTTGAGATCATCCAAAATTCACTGCCATACAGAAGGATTGACATCACATAGCAATCCAGCACTCTTTTTTTTTTTTGTTTCCAATGTCTTTCAGTACTCTGGTTAGCTTGCCAATGAGCACTTTCCATCCTCTATCAGCACACTTCCCAGATATTTAAATTTCTTTACTTGTTTTATTTTAGTTTCTCCGGACTATAGTTGGCATTTTGGGTTCTTTTTGCTGATGACCATACATTGTTTTCTTGAAGTTTATGCTTAGCCCTTTTTTCTCGCTTTCTCTTGCTAACATCTGTAGGTCTTGCATTCTCTTTTCTGTGTCTGTTATAAGAACTGTGTCATCCACATATCTTACATTGTTAAGATTGTGGCTGCCAATGACAAATCCTGGCAAGGGTTTTATTTCTCTCAGAATTGTTTTGCTGTATAAGTTGAATAGATCCGACGAGAAAACACATCCTTGTCTTACGCCCCTTTCTATTTTTGTATACCTGCTAAATTCACTTCCTATTCGTACACAAGCGGTTCGCTGCCAATATATATTTTTGATTATCCTAACGTCTTTTCCAGAAATGTCAAGGTTGTCAAGTATCTCAAACGCCTTTGCATATTCTATAAAGCACAGATAGAGGTCCTCCTGCATTTCTATTGCTCTTTCAGATAGCATTCTGAGCAGGAATATCGCAGTCCTTGTTTCAGTATCTTTAACAAATCCACACTGTTCTTGTCCTATCTCTGGGTTGATTTATAGATATATGTCCAATCAATTGTCCCATAATTGGGGGAGAACAGGTAGATTGATTCTACTCCGAAGAGTATTTGGTATAAGTGAATATAACACACCTGACTGGACCTGATTTTCAATTCCAAGCCATTATCCATTACACCACCCACACATCCAAGTTTACAGCACTTGCTATTCTCAAGCAGTCAGCCATCTTGGTACTGGCCAGGCTCAACGCAGATTAAGTTTGATGATCATACAAGAACTAATGTTTCAACATGATATGGTTGTTAATCTCTACAAGAATTAGGTAGCCACCCTTGCAGAAGGGATTTCTTGAAAATGACCACCCAAACGATATTATCAGAAAATGAACTTGTGGAGAGACATGACCATCCTTCCCCACACTACATTTGAGCTGCTGACATGGAATTTAAGAAAAAGAGATGGCAAACCACTAAACTGAGGGTCATGATCTGACCCTCCATCAACCTTCTGGTGACTTGTGAAGAATCAGTGAAATGATATCATGAAAAATGGTTCAACCAATCAAATTTAGCAATTTTCTGAGTTCTATTTGCACCTCTTGGATACCTAAATACTTCTAGTTGATACTCAGCCAGTTTTATGGTTTTTTTTACAGTTATGTAGAAAGGTTTAGTCTCTCTTTGCAGTTTATCAAGTTTCACAATTTTTAGCGTCAAAATTTGTGACTTTTCTGAATTTATTTGTGAGAGTTCCTTTATAGTTATTTCAAATTAAAACATTAGCAACTAAGATGCCGCAACAAGTTTCTCATTAAAATAAATATCAATATGAATGAACCATTTATGTTTATAAAAAAATTCTTAAAGTACCAAAAATGACCCAGCAACTATAAAAGTTTGCATCTCTGGATTGTCTTACCTCAATTGTAGCCAACAAAGTTGTCACGGTCAGTACAGGGAGGGCATAGTAGGGGTCAGTAACTGTGAGGTCAGTGAACCACAAAATGCCACCAGTGGTCATGCTTTCTACAGGAAGATTGGCCATGCCTCTTAAACCAACAAATACAGAGATAAAAACAGGCATCTGTTAAAAAGAATAAACAACATTGATTTTAAATAGTATACAAAAAATTGCAACAAAATTCCTGTTCATGGGTTATGGAAAACAAGAAAATAATTATTTAGATTAAATTTTTTTGTAAGACATTGCTTGAAAAATTCTTGTTCATCAGATGATTGTTAACCTACCAGCCAGACATTTTTTTTTATCATTTCACTCCATGTAATGCAGTAAAGCCACAAAGACATAAGGGGTTACAGAGTGTGAAAGAAAGAAAGAAAAAAAAAAGAACCATTATATATATATATATATATATATATATATATATATATATATATATAAACATATACTGTTAAATAACAGTTAATAACCTCTCTGAAGATGGCTCATGTGAGCCAAAAGCTTAGAATCAAATTAATAAAAAAATTATCCAAATGTTGGAGAATTTTTGTCTTTATTTTCAACTGAAATTAAAGCCAAAATACATTTAGAACAGCTCATGATTAAAAATAATAGACATTCATTGTCTCTTATATTTAACAGTATATGTTTAGATAATTATTTGCTGCCTAGATACACTATATATATATATATATATATATATATATATATATATATATATAGTAAAAACAAGGAGTAATCAAGAAGAGTATAGATAATAACTGATATTGCATTTAACTTTTAGATCAAAGTTGGCTGAAATGCATGGAGCTGAAAGAGTGTAAGAAAAGAAACTGTTAACATAAAACTTACACTCACATTTAGTAAATTCAACTGTAAAATGAGGAGATCTTGTTACCAATCTAGTATCGCCCTTAAATTCATAAAGTCTAGGTACTATAGCAGAGTTCATCCGAACAATTACTATTTATAGAACAAGGTGCAGGGAAGCTAAATTATGGTAATGGGAAAGTGACTGAAGCCAAAATACCAGATCAGGACCAATAATATTGCTTATATATATATATATATATATGTCTGTGGATGACTACACTCTCACACCCTGATTGAGCACTCTGGAAGAATGGTAGACTTTGAAAAAAACAGTAGCTACTCTAGCATCTATACATCGTTCATTCAGTAATGACTGAGAACACCCTTAGCTACTGGCATATATCTACATGGCATATCACATGCTCAAAGTCTGCTTCCTTGTTCTGAGCATCCATAGCTCAGAGGTAGAATCACTGACTGATGTCAATTCGGTTGGGTTTCAATCCTAGCTAAAAGCAATCATATGTCTAACCATACGGATGAGCTGTGATACAACAAAACAGATCTGTCTGCAGATTATATATATATATATATATATATATATATGTAAAAATATGCTCAGTTATAATCTGAGATTAATGATAGAATGGTTAAATAAAATAAAGACAAAAGGAAAACTGTATTTTAAATCACTTACGCGTTTCATCCTGTGATGGACTTTATCAAGGCAAAAAGACGAAATGAGCTTTATTCTAAATTCAGTCAGTTAAGTGCCATACATGAAACACGCTTGGGCAATCATGTCTCGAAAGAGACATGACTGACTGGGCAGAAGATTATCCCGCAGTAGGTTGCCATTGCTTTCTGTGGTAGACTGGTTGCCAGCCAAGGCTATAGAACCCAATCTGTCCTGTTATTTAACCCATAACTGGAAGGAAGAGATGAATTAATACCTTTCCCAAGGGTATTTGCGTGTAAGTGAATGTAATGAATTCAACTGGAATTTGAACTCGGCTCTCCGATTTCTCGTTCCGAGCTGGCAGTGTTGGCAACCACAAAGACGCTCACAAATCATTTCAAAAGATTAACAGAATATTTGTTTTTTATAATTTCTTCATGCATAGTTCAAAGTTACGAGATATCAAAACAGACTAACACACGAAATAAACAGTTTTCAAAAAAAAAAAAAAAAAAAGTCAAATTCCCTTCATTTTAAAAGACATTCCAACAGTGACATTTTCATCCATGTCTGCTACATCTTGAAGCAAAAGGAAGAAAAGAGGAAGAGGAAAGAAATGTTATCTTTTTATAGAACGTTAACAGCACCACTTAACACACATATGGTGAAACCAAGTGTGTTATCAATATTTCATTTATTGATTTTATTTCATTTACCCAAATATACACAAGGTGAAGCATAGAGGCCATAGAAAAAAAAAAAAAAAAAATTGCTTATCCTAAGCTCTAGTTTTTACAGTGTCCTTCAACGTAATCCAATTGAACACAAAGGATAGCAACAAAATTTGTTTTTCTTTTCATGCACTGCTTAAATTCCCTAAACTTATCTCTTCTGAGAGATCAAAATCCAGCAAAGCCTCTGATTTGGTGGACTTTAATAGTCAGCAGTATATACAGAACTGAATTGAAAATTATTTATATTATTTACATTTGAACTAATGTCTTCATCTTTGTTGTTATTATCACAATGTTTCAGCAGTTGTACTTTCCAGCCTTTTTCAGGTCTGTCAATAACAGTCACCTTCAATTTCAAACCGAACCATTCATGTTGATTGTTTTTAGAATTAATAACTCCACAGTTCAAGAATTCTACTGCAACTACATAGCAAGTAGCAAACCATAATTTTTTGTTGTAAAAATGGGTCATCAAAAGTGATGGCGACAAAGACAGTATCTGATATTGTAGCCATTGAATTTTGGTTTTTTTTAATCTATCATGACTGCAATTGCAGATGAAGTATTCAACCAATTTAAAAACATGGCTTGATAATCAATATGTAGTTGCAATAAAACATTTTCAGTCCAGTTTTGAATTCTACTGTTTATCTAACTCAAGTGCTTTCAACCTGGGTGAGATCGCCAACTGGTGGATGTTTTCAACTATTGGGTAAGTGATAAACAACTGAAAAGAAAATGGTGAGCAATTAGAAATTTTGACGAGCGATATAGAATTTGGAGTATTAAAAAGGTATTTCAACATATTCTACATGAAAACACTTTTTCAAAGGAGATATGCAAAAAAAAAAAAAAAAAAAAAAAAAAAAAAACAGGAGTAACAGATTCACATTCCTAGATAAGATATTTATATCTTCCACAAGAAATATTTCAGTATTTTCTACAGTTTTCAGAACATTAACATTCAAATAACTCTTCAGATAAAATATTTTTTCAGATATAAACCAGATAAGGGAAGACCAAGAACAACAAATATTCACTGAATTTTTATCAGTTGCTAATAACATATATTATTTTAAATCTTATAATTTAAAAAAAATTGTTTACTTTTTTGTCAGTACTTGCAATACTGACAACAAAACTAAATTTATATATATATATATATATATATATATATATATATATATATAGATAACACATAGTGATGATACAAGTATACTGTCTTAATATGTATAGGAAAAACTACTAAAAAGTTGTAAGTTTAAAAATGTATTTTTTTGACAGTATTTGTTTATTTCTATTATTATATTTTATATTTCAGACCATCCTCGGTCCTTCATCAGAAACAAATGATTTTAAAATTTAAATTAAAACGTATTTCATGAGAGCGTCCGTGGAGAGAGTTTGTTTACATCACGTGACGCAGAAAGCGACAGATTTTTTTTTAAATATTTGTAAACGTAAACCTATCTTTAATAATACTTATAAATTTTGTTTTAGAGAAAATTTTTTTGATTGTATCTAAAAAATATTTAGCTATTGAAATATTTGTGTATATATATATATATATATCCGAACCAAAAGATATACCCGACCGATAAAACATACATTCCAACAGATAATACCATTAATCAACAATTTCACACTTACACACCAGATTCTTCAAAAGTCTAACGATCAAAACGAGAGATTCACTTAATTACCAATAACCTCAACCAACCCCCACGACAACAACAAACCAAATATAAACAGAGAATGATTCCAAACGTTTATTTCTCCCGATGAAGTGTTTGAGTCTAAACACTGAAACAGCCATATGATTGTAGAGAAGAGGACATATATAGAAGAACTTATGTACATGTTCTAAAACATAGATAGACTGAACTATCACCTAGACAGACTGAACTATCGCCCGGTTCACACTCCACCCACATCTATTGAACAGGTGAAGAGGCTCATCCCTTGTTTCCTGTTTAGGATGCGGTTTCCGGTTTTCTCTTTTCTAATCTTCTCACTCTTATGCAGCCCCCTGCACATCAGTGGCGTTACTGCCTTGCTTGAGGTGATATGATTAAAAAAAAATAATATGATTAAAAAAAAAATATATATATATATATATATATATATATATATATATAGTCCTGTAAACTGTAGTCCATGTAAACTGCAACCAGTGGTGTAGCTTTAAATTTACTATTTGGAGTCTTTGAGAATTTGGAGTTACCCCTTAAATGCCATTACTCCCAGGTCCACTCTGGCCTGGAGTGGTACGATCTTACCTATAGATCAAACAGTTTCCATGTGTGCCTGAGTGTGCATGTTTGTTGTGTAAATACACTGCATGCATGTTTGTGGGCAAGTGTGAGACGGATGTGTAAATATGCGCTATTAACATCATGTATATATATATATATATATGTGGGCTTTTTGAGTCTGAGTTTTGTTTAACAGCATATCAACTTCTGCAGGTTATTTAATGCCAAAAAGGTGGGGTTTTAAGGTATTTTTTTTAATGTTCAGTTGTAGTGAGAAGGTTGATTTAGTCAGATTTTAATGAAAATTTTTGTTTTTATTCTTTTTTATTTTAAAAAGCTGAAAATGTCTTCTAGTTTTGTATTCAAAAATGATTGCTGAGAATTTTTTCCTTCAAAAATGTATTGGTGGTAATATTTTTTCCTTCAAAAATGTATAGTTTTCTGTAAAGGTCTATTTTTATACTTTCATAGTGTTTTGAACCCAGTTTCGGGATTAACTATTTGCCCATAGCTGGGACCCTAACCGGTGCTACCACTCCGAGTCAGGGTGAACCTGAGAACAACAGCTATTAAGAGGATGGTTCCATGCTCCTCAGAAGCTCCCAATCAGAGGTCTTGCTGCCGAATGCAGATTACCATCATGCCCAGGATCTGTGGGCTTTTCGAAACCTGAGTCCTCATGGGCACTCCAAAGCCACCAGGCTATGTACCAGAAAGGGCAAACTCTAATATCAAAACCCCTTATGTATAAAGAGGTCAGACTCCATGATAATATAACATGTGATCATCACAAACACGTAGCACACAGTGCATCTGTACAGGTTACATAGTTTTGATGGAGTATGCTTTGTGCTGCACAAGCAACTGACCACTTTAAACAAATCTTAGTGCAGGTTGATTAGTAGCTGGATAGCTTTCTTCACAATTACACAAAGCAAGCATGCATATATGAGTGTAAAACGAAGGGTATCATCCATTACTGACCCTTATTTATCATCTACAATAAGAGAAGAGAAGCCACCAAAATATATATATATATATATATATATATATATTTTTCAGTGGTCAAGTTTGCTTTCATTTGAGTAGTAGAAGAAGCAGCAGCATGTCAGTACTATTTGTTACCTACCTTTGATATCTTTTACTAAATCATTAAGTCAGTTTACAAACCAATAACAAACTTTTACCAAACAATTTTGGTATGCTTTTAAATATTTGCTATGCAAGTGGGTGGTGGAAAATTTTTCTATGTGAAAGAGGCCAATAACACAAAAAAGACTGGAAATTCCTTATCTAACTAAACAAACTAGAAGAGGCCATGTTGAATTTATGTATTTTAAAGCTCCTCTTGACAACAGGTGAAGTATTTATCTGCAATTTTGGCCATGACAGGGATTTAAAAATGAAGATTACTTTTGAAGCAGAAAAATGAAAACATAACAAACAAGTGTTTTTCCCTTACTTGTGCTAATGGAACCAAGAAATTCCGGAAAGGTCTGATCTGATATCTCTTCATATAGTTCATCAGTTCGTTTCCAACACGAGAAGCTACACAAAGAAAAGTCAAAATATTAACAGATGCAAAAAGACATCACAAGTAAAATTGCATCTTATAATTACTTCTAATACAATTCAGAAAAGCTATATCATCCTAAATATAGATGTGTGTATTTCATCAATGTTTTTCATACAATCATGTGGTTTTGTCTTTAATTACAGTTGCATTTCAAGCGTTATGTTCAAAAAGATATTATTAGAGATATTATTATTAAAAGTTCTTCAAATATACATTCACAAACTAGACTAATTTTCTCAAACACAAAATCGTTAAAAGTGACACTAGGTATGTTAGGGGCATTAACTCTTGTATATTTATGGATAATTATCGCCCTTGCATTCCATGTTGTGATTTAATGTACATACGCTCCGCGTGAGAAATCGGGGAGCCGAGTTCAAGTTCCAGCCGAACTCGTTTCATTCACTTACGCACAAATAGCTTTGGGAAAGGTATCAATCCATCTCTTCTCCCTCCAGCTATGGATAGAATAGCAGGACAGATGGGGATCAGCAATCTTGGCCGGCAACCAGTCTACCGCAGAGAACCTATCATGGGAAAATTTTCTGCCTAGTCAGACATGTTTCGAAAGAGACATGATCGCCCAAGGATGTATCACGTACGACAATTAAGTTACTGAATGTTTTAAGTCATTTTTCTATGGAGGCACAAAGGAACAGATAGTATCTTATTTACAAAAAAAAAAAAAAGTTGGTTATTTATTTGTGTGCAATGGTCATTTGAAATTTGATAGTAAAGTTAAAAATTATAAATTCTATAAATAACATTGTTGATTTTTTCCAGAATTATTTTCTATCAAATTCTATCACAAGGCATGTAACAAATGCACTACTAGTCTAGGTAACTTCATTAAATCACAAAAAAATAACAGCATAATATAAATAAAAAGGTCCAAAACTTAATAAAACAAACTTTTCCATCAAAATGTTTATATTATTAAGAAGAAAGATCTAAGTAATTTTTAATTATTTTTTAAAATTTGTTAATCCCTTCTAACATGTTCAAAATTTTGGCAGTAAATTTTGTTTTGATTTAAGTTAGCGTTGCAGAAAATGTTATGACTGTTTACAATCAATCACAATTTTACGTAGCTCACTTTTTTCATTGGCAAACACATTAATTTGGAAATTCTTGCAAAAATCAAATAATTGTTGGATTTTAATGAAACTTTTAGTACTCATTCACAAATGAATGAAATTAGTTTTGAAGTTATTTTTTAAAAATCTTGGTGAAAATATTTTTTTTTAACTGTTACCCACTCTCCACATAAATCCATGAAGTTTTAATAAATCTTACTCGGAAAATAATCTTCATTTAAAGAGATGAAGACACTGCAAACAGCTTTAAAGAAATATCAATTACGAGAATAATATTGGTACTTAAAAGCAGAATTTAGCAACTAAAATTTGTTTGAAGTGCATTGCAATACTCAATCTGTCTGCTGTCCATTGAAAATTTAAAAGAAAAGAAAATTATCCTGAGTCAGGAATTAACATAAGCCTTATTTTCAAAATAAGTCTAGTATTGTATAATATACTTTGGACCCTCTTACTTATTCAACGCTAACGGTGAATATATTGTCAATTTTGGTCCTTTCGAAATTAGCTAGTTAAAAAAATTAAAAAATATACCTTCCATAGGATTTCCACTCATTCTGGCCTCTGAAAATTGTTGTTGTAGACGCACAATTGTTGGCATGTGGTTGCTCATATGGGCAGCATTTCTCTGTGCCAACACCACAATTGGGAACATGCAGAGACGAATAACTATGGTGCCTGAAAGAATACAGAAGACGTTTTTAAAAGTTTCAAATGCACAATATTTTAAGAGAAAGTATTATTGACATCCAGTTTATTATTGTTATACTCATCAATGTTGATGAGGCAAGGAGGCAGCAGGAGAAAGAACTTCAAAAGGATGTGTGCCCACCCATTATCTCTACCTCACTCCACATGCAGGTCTCAGTCACGGTGTGGAAAGTATATAGAAGCTTCAAAATTCCTGTGATGACTTTGCACTATTTTATACTTATATTCAAGGCAATCTATCACTGTCAGAATACCATGCCCAATTGCTGACCCCACCCATCTCCCGGTCCAAACTCTACATTCTCATCATAGGTATGTGTGTGTGTGTGTGTGTGTGTGTGTGAGTATATATATATATTTTTTTCCATTTTTAAACGAGTTATTTCACTGAAAATGAAAAATATTCAAAAGTTCTACAATAATTGTACAGAACACTTTTTAATACAAATGTATACTGATCTAACCCTATTAGGACCAAAAACTAAGTATTAAACAATCAATATATATATATATAATTATATTAAGCTCTAAATTATAAATAATTATAATTATATTAAGCTCTATAATACTCATTATATTGAGCACTGTTTATAATAAAATAAATACCAGAGCACTCAAAATAAAAAACACTTGAGTCCTCTTCACCTGGAAATACACACACAAAGTTTTGTTAAATTTCTCTAACTTCAGATACATAAAAAAAAATTCACACATTGTTAAAAAGTAAAAATCACCCTTGACAATGGCTGCAAGAATAGCTGAACGCAGATACGCAAAACTTTTGGACAGCCTTTATACACTGTGCTCGGAAAAGAAAACACTTGTACGAATACAAGAAAAATTAAATAAAAAGCTTAATCACAGTACCTTGTCAGTCACCTTTAATGAAATTTGTATAAAAGAGGGATTGCTGACCAAATATACACACATATACATATATATGTGTGAAAGAGAGAGAGAGAGAGAGAGAGAGAGAGGAAAAAAAAATGACTCACCTTTTAACCCCACCAATACTCTCTGAAGGAAGGCTGAGGACCAATATGGTTTAGCACCAGTGTTATTACAAGAGTTTCCAGAATGTCGAAGACAGCATCAGAATGCTTTTCAGACTCCAGAATTAAATTTATCTTACTCAAAACCTGTCTCATGAGTGGGTATATTCACAAATCAGCAGAAGTTCTGAATCCAGAGCTGTCTCCTTAACTGGTTACCAGCCAAGGCTAGAGAGCCCAGTTTTTCCTGTTATTTTCTATAGCTGAGGAGAGAAGAAGTGGATTCATACCTTTTCCATATGAACTCTACTCTTTAGTTTATCCATCTAATAAACTGGTTGCTAATCAAGATTAAATAAAAAGCACAGTCTACTCGCTATTTTACTCATAGCTGAGATGATAAAAGATCAGGTCTTGCTCAAGGGCAAGAGTAGGAAGTGAGACGTAACTGCATCAACCAATATTTGAACTCTGGCTTGCCGATTCCATTTTTCATGCTGTTAAACAAGCAACACAATTACCTCCACTATTGATGAGTAATACCTTACCTTCTAAAGTTTTTTGATTTTTTAAAGACTAGAGTTATTCCGGTTACAAAACTCATTCCCAAGAAGAGATTCCAAAATAAATTCTGATATTTCAATCATTTTACCAGATTTTGGGAAGCAGGTCGAACCAAGAACTTTTCAGCACATTGTTATAAATTATTCCCAAATACTATGAACTTTAACGTATAACATTCAGCTTTATGCACTTATACAAACAGTTTTCTTTCAGTGTGAATGTACTTAGCAGTTTTAGGTGCATGTCTTCCTTACACTCATGTCATGCGGAACCCTACTCAGCATTCACATCCTGTAGAAAAAGAAAATGAAATTTACTTACCAGCTACAATGGCTACCCACCATGGCAAGTCAAGTCCAACATGGAGAGCTTCCAGCCCAGATTGTACCCAACCACTTGGAGCATAACCACCAAGACCAAGGCTGGTAAATGCTGGCTCCCCTAAAGAATTCAGAACTTCTTCTGATGGTGTTGGCAATGGTGGAGGCTCAGGTATATAACCTGGAGGTAGACTATTGGATAGTGTGTCCTGAAAATCACAATTAATTATAATTAACCAAAAAATTCTCTTTGTCGTATAAATGTTTAAACACTCAGAGAAAGCACACATTTTCCTTCCCCTTTTTCTCTAGAAGTGATATATATGTATAGAAGTTCTCCTTTACCTAAATTTCATATTGAAATAAGATACAAGTCGGACCATGCTGCTAGTTTTCATTACATATACATTATACTTTCATTTTTTAATAAAACAATGATTTATTTAAAATCTAAAGAAATCAAATATAGATTAAAATCCAACTGAATAATAAAATAAGAAACAAATAGGAAGTGTTTATAAATTAAACAGAAATTTTAAGAAAGGAATCAGCTCATTTTTAGTCAAAAAACTCTGATGAAGAGTAAATAAAAGCAAAACGTTGAATTTATAAACATTTCCTATTTGTTCCTTACTGTAGCATTTAGGAATAAATATTAAAAAATATATTAGTTTTAATTTCTACTACAATAAATATCAAAACATATCACACCTACAAATCTCTTGGGTAAAAAAGGCATAATAATTTTAGGAGTATAAGAATACCTTGAAATAGAAACTTTAAATAATGTTTTAGAACGGATGTTTCACATAAATCATTAATTTTTGACATCCTGCAAAACAAGTTATCGCCCTTACATCCGTAAACCTGAAAAACATTGAAATCGGCCATTTTCCGCTCCTTAAGTGAATTTATTCAGTTTTATAGTTAGTTTAATACCGCTGGATGTGCGTTGTGGTGCAGTGGATATCGGCTCGGAACGAGAAATCGGGAAGCCGAGTTCGAATTTCAGTTGAATTCCTTACATTCTCTTATGCACAAATACCCTTGGAAAAGGGGAGCCAGCATTTACCAGCCTTCCATCTCTTCCCTACAGTTATGGGTTAAATAATAGGACAGATTGGGTTCTTATAGCCTTGAATCCTTAGCTATTTTATATGAACAATGATAAATAAAAAAAGTCTTCCTCATCTGACATTTTCTTTCCTTTCCCTCTACAGCTCTTAACATGTATGGAAAACAAAATCTTTTAATTTTATCTTTATCAATCATAAAAACGACTTCACTGTCTTCTCTGTAAAAGATGATACAGAGATATAAACAATTTCTGGCCAATCCGAATTTCACATGAAGAGAGCCAAATAATGATGATTAGAATCTTAAGATTGCAAATGATTTCTAATTTGCCAAAATTTCTGATACAGTCTTTTATTAAAATTTTAAACAAAAACTTAAATGAATTTGCAGTTTAAACAAAACTTAAAAATGAATTTGCATTTTTATATTAAAAACAATTTTTTTCCTTCTACCAAACCAGTGTGTCTATGCTTTTCTACATTTTTTATTTAATCTAAATAGGACAAAAGAACTGCAAATGCCTTGTTTGCATGTTTAAATCTATAATCTCAGATTATGAAAACTGCAACAAAGAACCATCTTTATTCCACAGAGAATATTGAGCGGAGGAGCTGTGTGAACAGCAACCAGTAAAGAACTGACTGCAACTTTATCCAAAAGAAAGTACAGGAGTTCTGAGGAGAAGCAGTTCGACAATATGAAGACAGACCATCAGAAAAATAGATTTATGAGTTTAAATCTTTTGCAAGGATACCAGACAGAGGTATATTCTTTTGGACAAAATAATAAGATATCATTTGGGTCAAAAATGTGTTATATACCTAAAGAATTCTAGAGAGTAAAAAGCAAAAACATGAGAAATATATTGGGGGGGGGGGGGGGGATACTATTCCATATATTTTTAAAACTGTTCTTTTCATGTTTTTAACCCTTTTGCTAAAGAAAACAGATATATCTGCTCAGAATTGTATTACCATTAAATGCAAAGTGGATTTACCCCATTGCTTTAAGAAAAAGAAAAAAAAAGCTAGAATGTGAGAAGCATCTTTTTTCTTTTTTTTTTTGATAGATAATTATCACCATTATGGGATTTTTATTTATAATTCTTTTGTCCCAAGCAAGACAGAAACTCCACTGGTGCACAAGGGATTACAGTGAGAGAAAAGAAAAAAAAAAGAAGCAAGGTACAAAGAAAGAGTAAGAGAAAGAAGGGAACGAAGGAGGAAGATGGCAATTGACGTTGCATTTATACTTTTGGAGATTGCAACTATCAGAGAAGTAAGAAAATAGAAGAAAATTTCACAAACAGGAAGTGTAAGGAAAGAATTTGAATATTAAATTTAATTACACATTGTAAAGGTTAACCCAACATACCAGCTGATATATTCTTCAGCCTACCACATGTATACTATCCAGTCTTCAAAAAGGGCTTTACATTTTTTTTACTTAAGTGACTTCTAAAAACATGGCTGCAAAATACATTTGGGGTACTCTAAGCTAAGGACTATATCAGCCAGAAAGATTAGCTCAACAAAGGAGAGCAGTGATAATATGTCTCAAAAACTAGATGAAATAATGAAAATATTACATGAGAGAACTTCAGAAAATATGCCTAGTATGAAGATCGATTGTTTTACCAGCACATCAACCCTTGTGGGTAATTTAATGCTGAAACTGGATCTTTTATTCAAGAATGATTGAAAATGTTTCAAGTGGTTGGGAGGTTTGTTTTCAAAATATCACATGTTGTATAGTTTGGGAGGATTTCAAAATGTGAATTGCATGGTTCAAAATCTAAACTATTTTCTATAGAAGTTAGAAATATTTTATTTTCTCTAGATATCCTATTATTTGGGCAGTAGATATATTTTTTGAAAGGCATGCTAAGATTTTGTGCTTAGTAATAACTGCTATGTATTTTTTTTTTTTTTGTGCTTTTTACATTCTATAAAGGGTATCTTTGATAGTGAGAAATTGATTATAGTGGGTACACCAAGGTGTAGTGTGTGTGTGTGTGTGTGTGTGTGTGTGTGTGTGTGTGTGTGGATGTTAGGTCTATGCGAGGTATGGAGATTGTCTATAAAGCTACCTTACTTATTGTGATTGGTTTTTCATTATCAGGAGCTTTGTTTATTTGTTCTAACACTTCATTGATTCAGGAAGGTATGGCTGTTGGTTTATTTCTATAGAACTGAATAATTAAAGTTCATATGTTTTTTGCATGCTAAGTTATCTGGGCTGGATTGTAGTTTTAGTGTATATTGGAGGAATAATTTTTCCCATCTCAGAGATATAGGTGGTTCATTGGCCTCTATATAGAGATTTTGCATGGGTGAGTTCTAGAAAGCTCTGAGACTTAATCTCAGTCCTTGATTTTGTACAGTTTGTTTGTTTCAAGGTTTAACAACCTATCAATCCTTATGGGATCATTTAAGGTCATAACAAATGATTTTTGGGGTAAGGTTATTTTATTTTTACAATATTTTTCTTTTCGAGTATCAAGATTCATTGGGATTTGTTTTTAAGAGCAGGGTCCCCAAGTCCTACCCTTGTTATTTAACCCATAACTGGAAGGAAGGGACGGATTAATACCTTTCCCAAGGGTACCAGTGCTTAAATGAATGCAGGGTATTCAACTGGAATTCAAACTCGGCTCACCGATTTCTCTTTCCGAGCCGATATCCACTGCACCACAACGCACATCCATCACTATATGCTTACAGCACCTGATATTCCCAAGCAGTCACCCATCTAAGTACTGACCAGGCTCAACGTTGCTTAACCAGTGTATTCAATGTGATAGGCCGTAAGCATGTACAGTTTGTAGTTTTTTTGGTTTTTTTAAAGATAAGATTTACACGTGGCACTAAATGATACATCCATAGTCTAATTTTGATCTGATGTGTCACCTATATATTCTGAGGATTAGTTTTTGATCGGCATCTCAATTCAGTTTTGATATTACTTTTAGAAGCTTCAAAGCCTTTCGGTATTTTTGTTTCAGGAAATCAATGTGTGCTTTGAATTTTGATCATCTAGTATGATTTCTAAACATTTTATTTGTTGGACTATGGGAATTAAGCATTCATTTAAATTTAATTCTGGATAAAGGTGGAGGCTTATTTTTTGCAGAAATGGATACAAACAGTTTTCGTTTTGGAGAAACTAAATCCATTTCAATTTGTCCATTTTCTATTTTGTTTAAATGTATTTGTACGTATCTTTCAAGGGAAAGCATGTTGATGACTATGATATTGAGAGATCATCTACATAAAAAGGATTTTTCAATTACCAGTTTTAATAAGACTATTTTGAGAATTAATACTGTAACTGATGAAATGATACCTTGAGGTACTCCTGCCTTCTACTTGTGTGTTTGATGCCGTGTTTCCATTTCGTTCTCTGAATGTTTTATTTGATAGGAAGTTTTGGATGAATGTAGCCATTCTTCCTTTTATTGTCATCTTATGCATGTCTTCTAGGATACCATATTTTCATGTGGTGTCAGACTTTTTCAAGATCAAAGACTATTGATACCACATGATGATCTCAAACAAAGCCATGTAAACTTATTTATAAATGGAACTTTGTCTGTGTGTGTGTGTTCTGTCCGTTACCTATAGACTCTGAAATGGCTGAACCGATTTTCTTGAAAATTTACACAGTTGTACTATAAGCATCTGCGACTGTTCTTAGCTAGGTTTTGTGTCGATGTACCCCAATAAATATCGAAAATCCAAAACATCAGGTCATAGAAGGAGTGGTCCGATTTTAATCAAATTTCATACACTCATAGACAAAGACATAAGAAACAATATTCAGAAGTTTCATGGTTGCAGTTCTCACAATAGTGCAGAAAATTGATAACATATATATATATATATATATATATATATATATATATATATAAAAAGCAAGATGTTTATGTGTGTGTCTGTTTATCTGCCTGTATGTCTGTATTTTTTTCAGCCCTTTTATTTTAGTTTTTGCTTCGGGTTTGGCTCTAAGTAGGTATAATTGTATTTCTTAGTCTCAGCCATGATACCATTTACTCAGAGGACTTATTTAGCCTTCAAAATTCAGTTTACGACGAAAAAAAACTTATTTGATATTGATAACAGGAAATCAAAATTTGACTTACATCCATGTATTTTTCTTTCAGTCTACGGTTTCGCTTTAACTGGAAACAACTATTGCTTTTTAGTCTTTCATACCAACGTCCAAAGAGTCTGAGCTCCAGGACCATGGATTAGTTTTAAAGCTTTCATTACACCCGAGCAATGCCGGGATATGCTGCTAGTCACAAATAAAAGATTCTAGCCATACAATTTGATCATTGGTAACTAAATAAGAGATCGTTTCTTTCAGGTACCACATTAGTCAAGCAATTACCATTCTCTCCATTGTCTTGCAGATGTAACTTGTTAGTGCAATGCGTTGGTCTTTGTTGGGTTTAGGAATTGGAATGATGACAGACTCAAGCCACAATTTTGGAAATTTGTCTGAACACCATTGAAAATCTAGAGAAGTATTAAACGAGACTTTTACGGAAGATGTTTTAAAAATTGGTAATGAATTTCATCTGGACCAGCCTCAGGGTTTTACTTATGTTTATAAAGCCTTTTAGTTCTGTCAAAGTAAAGAAAATATTGTATTCTTTATTGTTTGAAGTGAATGCAAGTTTTTCTTGTTCCATAATGATTTTATATTTTTTAAATTTGGGATTGCACTGATTTGCTGAGGAGTTTCTTTGAAATTCTCTTGCTATTAGGTTAGCTATTTCTTTTTTACCAGAGCATTTATCTCTATTTGTTTTGGTTAAGTGGACTGTTGGAGTTTGTGATGTTTTTCCATTATTTTTCCTTATTATTTCCCATGTTTTATTTATTGAGATTTTGTTGTTTAATCTAAAAAAAAAATGTAGTTTTGCCAAGTTTCTCTTTTGGATTTTCTTATAGGCTGATTATGGTTAGGTTGTGTAAAAAGATCTTTAGCATTTTTTTCTGGTTTTAACTGCTTCTCTGCATTCTACTCTAAACTAGGTTTTTCATTTAGTGTATGATTTAAAAGAAGATTATGGTATCATTTGTCTTGCTATTTGTGTTCGTATGTTTGTAAAGGAAACTTGATACTGGTTCACTGAGAATTTCCATGTTGATTTAGGATGAGCAGAGTTCATTGAATTTTAGTCAGTTAATTTTGTGTAGTTGCCATTTTTGATTTCTTTCTTCTGATATCGGCTTGCTTATATTTTTAAAAAATAGGTGATTATTATGAACTTTCTATTCAAACTGGCAAAATTATAGAATCTCTACTAGAATCATCTGATCTATGTATCCTTAATAACCAAATGCATACATACCTATACTTAGGTACTAGGTCAACGTCAGCTATCAACCTAACCATATACTCCGTATCAATTTCATTTGTTTTTTTCTGATTATCTTTATGTAGGTTGTCATCCTGATTTTTTGGCTTTTAATTCGGCTTTTTCAGTTTTTGATTTTGTTTTGTATTTAGGTTTGATGGGTTTTTGTTCTTTCAGTTTTCTGTTTGTCGAATTATCTATTTGAGAAATTTTGGGTGTTTTACTGTTGAGAGGTTGTTGTCAGTGCTGTATTGGATTTACGTTGAGGTTAGTTTTGGCTTAGTGGTAGGAATTGTTTACAATCGGTTTAAATGTTTTCAATGTCTTTTTTTAATTCTTGAATTAAGAATGCTAGTTCTCATTTTTCATATTACATTTTCATGGTTATAGCTTTGATGTTGCTTGGGTAATGTTTGCATATGATGGTGTAATGAAGTTTGTTTTGATGCTTTTCCTTTTGCTTCTGAGAAAAAAAATTATTTTTTGTCTTTAATTTTTAATACATCTTTACCTTTTTTCCAGGTTTCACAATCCATGAAAGTTTTCCTATGATTTTTGTTTACAATTATAGCATTTGGTTTCATTTGGGTATATGATCTGTGTGATTAGGATCATTCTCCCCACACATTTTGTTTTTTTGATAGAATTATTGTTTTTAACTTCATCTGGGGTACACAATAAGAGTTCAGCGCTTCTCACGACAACTTTGGAATTGGTGTGGGTAGATCTTTATATCATGTAAATTGATCATCCTTAGTTGAGTTTCAGTATCATATTTTTCTTTGATTCCTATCATTAACATATTTCTATTTTTTTCTTTATCCAAAATGCTAAGATTTTTTTCTATTACAAAAGGTGACAACTTTGCTATTAGTTTGTCTCCTACTGGTTATATTACTGTGAATTTTAAAAACATTTTCCTTTGATTGATTTTCTGTGTCTATATCAATATGTAGTCTCGTTTGTTCGTGCTTTATTATTATCATTCATCAACCATGCTCGCCTCCCACCTTGGAGCCCCCTCCCACCTTGGAGCCCCATATAAGGGAGATGATGAAGGGGGAAATACCATTCATCTCATTATCCCAGGAATACATGACTGGTATACTCAAATGTGAGAAGGGTTCTAAGAACCTGTTATATCTGATCATCCACCTAAGTATAGGCTTTCCTCTGAGGTTGAAACAGCCATGTCAGATTCATCTGACAGTCACCACTTACTAAGTCAATTTAAATGTTTGATATGGTAAATGTGAGCACATTCTGTTTGTTTTGTTAGTCTGACTGAGGGCTTGTGACCAGCTGGTTGATTGGATCGGGCCTCTCCAACACCCTTTCTAGCTCAAGTAAAGGCCAAAGTGGTGTGTTGGAATTAAGGAGTATATATATATATATATATATATATATATATATATATATAGCCCAACTCCTAAAACACTCAATCACCAGGATCCCATCCTCAAGCTTCACAGGT
This sequence comes from Ascarosepion bandense, assembly GCA_037127315.1. Lineage (NCBI taxonomy): Eukaryota > Metazoa > Mollusca > Cephalopoda > Sepiida > Sepiidae > Ascarosepion > Ascarosepion bandense. The sequence continues at coordinate 8,541,357 of JBBBDQ010000547.1, read as the reverse complement.
CACCACCCACCCACAACAAACAAGTGCTGGACTTTTACCCTGTGCAAAAGTACAGTTGGCATATTCTGAAGCCCTGCCGACAAGGCAGTGCTAGTCTGAAGAAAAAAAAAAAAATCCTTGCATATAAACAAGAATATCCCAATTGTCTTAATCAAGACAATCACTCAAGACAAAAGTCCAGGCAGTTGAATTGACTTGAAAAAAATTTAAAAGGATATTTTTAAATTAGGAAAATAGAAGAGAAACATACTGTTGCATCTGCAGAGGAGATACTGGCTGTTGCTTTTGTAGAATTGTAAAGTGACTGAGAAGCGAAGATTATGCATGGTCTCTGGAGAAGTCGACTAGATGAACGGCAAGCATAAAAGTGTTTGGTGTTGATCACCTGGCCTCCAGTCTGACAAGTTAGGGTAGACAAACTCAACTGGAAAAAAACAAAACAAATGAGAATAATAAAACTTTTAAAAAATGAGGAGAAAGAGAACAAAAAACAAACAAAAGGAAACCTTTGTCCATTAATTTGGGATTAGCAAATCTAACAAATGATATCTGTTAAAAGAGACAGAAAAATAAACTGTTTGATGGCAAGATTATTGATCAAAAATAAAACAAATGTTTTCAATTATACAGAGTGTGGCAGAAATACCTCCTACATAATGATAAGACATTAGTTAGATGAAAATATCATTGACACATGTCCAAGTTCACTAGCACCACACAGGTCATGGTTTAAAATATGGGAGGTATTTCTGCCACATACTGTACAAGCATGTCATTTTAGAAATCAAATTTAAAATTTTATGCAGACAATAAGAAGAATAATGATTAAAAATAAATTGTGGCAAAGAAACTTAGGTTAGGGGATCAGTTTTGGGGATTTTTTCTTGACACAACCTTAGTTGTAAGCATGACATCAATTTCTCAAAAAAGTTGGATTGGCTCAGTAATCGGACAATTGAAAAGAAAAAAAAAAACAAACTGACATAAATGCACATCTTTTTATAACTAGTGCAGTACCCATGAAATATGACAAAATTATTTAGTTAGGAATTAGTGGGAACCAGACAAAACATTTTTCTCTATTGCCCTAGAGCTATCAAAAAAAAAAAAAAAAAAATTTAGTAAACCTGGATTTTCATGCCTGCAAAAAAAAAAAAAAAGGAAACAAATTAAGTGTCAAAAGAACAGTTTTTCCATTAATCATTTTAGCTACCTTCACTCCTTGGCAATGTTTATTGTTTTAAAAAGCGAGGATCAGAATTTTAAAAACCTAAACATATGAAAGTGAATTTATACATTTTCTTTTTTCTTGGGAATTGACAACAAAAATAATAAATGTTATTTATTTAATTATCACTTTTTAAAACAAACATTTACAATGAGCAAAGATAGTTAATAGTGGTGTCAATGGAAAAACGGTCCTTTTTCTTTTAGGCACAAAGGTCCAAGTTTGCCAAGAATTTTTAGAAATTAGCAGCTTTTAGAATAAATATAATAGAATTTTAAAAAAACGAAAAAAAAGGGTGTCATCCCAGCATTGTCCACCACCCAACTTCCAAAACCTAACTAGTCATCATAAAATAAAGTTATATCCTCCCCAAGATAATCTTGAACCCCGCTAGAAACTATCTGTATTCTGCCTAAGATCAAAGTGCCATACTCTAGTTGTCTGTCTAGGGCAAATATAGTACCTGTGCATTTTGCCTTAGTATTTGCAAATAAATTAATTTCACTTTGCAGTAGAAGGCTTACAGCCACATCATGTCAAAACACCAACTCCCATACAATCACCAAAGTTAAGCAACATCAAGCCAGGTAAGTACCTAGATAGGTGACTGCTTTGGAATACCAGGTGCTATAAGCTTGGATGTGAATGTGGTGTAATGGATAATGGCTTGGAATTGTTAATTGGAAAGAAGAGTTCCAATTCCCGATGTGTTCGTTATATTTACTTATGCACAAATAACCTTGAGAAAAGTATGAATTCACCTCTTCTCTCCTACCTATAGGTTAATTACAAAGACTTATCACTAAAACATTAAAAAACTTACAATCTAAAACACATTTTCTAGCTTTAAATAACCTTCAAATGTGCCGATAAGCCATGAAAAACAAATCAATTGCAATACAAACAGTAGAAACCTAGCAATGTTACTTGTATGCTTACTTCAACATCAAATGGTCAGTGAGCAAAGAAATATAGTCATATTTTCTAAATATAGTTATTTATTTTCTAGAAGATGAGTCTTACAAAATCCTTAGTCCTTTGTGTTACTACTCAATGTCATGCATAGTTCCTCCCCCTTCTTAACTGGAGTTATTATATACCCTTGGGTATTCCAGATATGTTAAATAATTAATCTATATATCACTACAATGGGAAACCTTTCATCGATACAATGCTAATTATACTGTTAAGTAATGTCATTATTTTAAGGGGTTTCTGGGTTTGTATTTTTTTACAATAACTGTGTACTAAAGATGTAGAGTGTAATAAATACTTATGCTTGCATAAAACACATCAATAATAAAAAGAAAGATTCAAAACAAGAGAACACCTTATCAAAATAATGACAATGAAAAAGACACCAATTTTACTTTTTTTTTCTTTACATTTTAGAGGTTCATTCCTCCTTCAAAAATACCAGTATTTTGTCTTGCATTAAAAAAAAAAAAAAAAATGATTACATATAAAGAGTTACTTTATTTAATATAGGTATATGGTCCCTTACTGGGTAAGTTCAAAAAAAAAAAAAAAAAAAAAAAGTAAGTAAACAGAAATGTCTTAGATTTGTCTGAATTAACCTCCTTAACAAAGATGGTGGATGTGCATTGTGGTGAAGTGGATACCAACTCAGAACAAAAAAAGAGAGCAGAGTTCAAATTCCAGTTAAATTCGTAGTATTCACTTATGCACAAATACCCTTGCAAAAGATAATCCATTGTTTCTCCCCTTCAGCTATTGGTTAAATAGCTGGACAGATTGAGTTCTATAATTTGGCAACCAGTCTACTGCAGAAAGTAATGGCAACCTACTGTAGGAAAATCTTCTGCCCAGTCAGACATGTCTCTTTCAAGACATGATCGCCTAAGTGACTAACTTATCATAGATGCTATTACCACCAAAACAGGTACAACACAAATTACTTACCCTTAGAGTGTCTATTCCAGTCTTGCTCAGAGCTTTCATTTATCTATTTACCCATTAGTAATTAACATTCAATACAAATCAATAACACCTAACTGAATAAGTAAAATTACAAAGCAAACAAAGTAGTACTCAGTAAAGAACTTTAATAATACTTTAATCAGCAAATATTTCTCAATGTTTCTGAGAGTCTAATTTTATTTTTGGAAAAATTTTTTAATAGAGAAAATTACATTACAATGATAAGCTATGTGCATGATTATGGCTGTCCTATTGAGACTAAGAAAATGACAAGGGGGGCGCTTTCTTATATAATTTTTAAGTACTTAATAATCTTACAATTGTTGGAAAGAATGTTGTTCAAATTTTTACTATGACGGTCATCAATTTCCTTTTCTGATAATGTGTATATTTGTAACCCATACTTTTAAAATGGATACATTTTATACACATAATGTTTTATTTCTAAAAGCAATTAAATAATTACATAAGTTTATTGCATTTTTATTTTACTATTCATAGTAGATTTCCGAGAAACAACTATCTGAAAAAAAAAAAAAAAAAAAAAAAGTTTGTAGACAGAAATTTAATTTCATGGAATTAAATTGGGGTGGGTAATAGATGTAACACCAAGATTTTATAAAAAAAAAAAATAATGGTTTCATAATAAAAGTTCATTCATTTGTAAATAAATCCTGAAAATCTCATTAACTTCCGACAATTATTTGATTATTGCAAGAATTTCCAAATGAATGTTTTTCACAGGAAAAAAAATCCCATAGTCAACTATAGACCCATGCTGATGCAAAAAACTATTAAAATTTCGAACATACTAGAAAGTTTCTAAAGGATTTTAATAATATTAAAAAAAAAAAAAAAAACATATTCCATTCTACTGACCACACTAATAAGAATTTCAATTTATTCACTATGTCTGACTATTCTAGAACACGTAACAACGAATTTAAAAATAATATTCCAGCACAGTAGAACTAAAAATTAGACAAAACTTTTTTTGTAACAGAGTCACAAAGTATTGGAATGCGCTACCATCACACATAAAATTGGCAAAAACTCTTACGGAATTTAAAAGCCTTATTGAAAAGGATAAGACACTGTGACTTAAAATTAAAATATGAGTTTGATTAGAGATGGAAATAATTTCTCTCCATCTCGGCCATGCCACAACGCTAAGAGAGGGGATTTAAGAAGGGACACACGAGAGGCAGTGAGGCCTAGAAGTCCTAACCTACCTAACCTCATGTTTATTATTGTTTATCTTTCCTCGTAAATGATAAAACATTTTTAACGATAAAACTTTGTTTTTCAGTTTAGGGACTTTTTAGCGACAAAGTGGAGATACCTAGACGGTCGCAATCGCTCAGATAAGTGAACGATGTTTCTGAAAATTGAAGTCATTCAAAAAAAAAAAAAAAAAAAGGTGGGGGGAGTCAATTGAACTTTTAATTGACTAAATTGTTAAGGTATTTAATATTCAATTTCATATGCGCGTGTTCTTTAATTGGGAAAATGGCTACGGTAGATAAATTACCTCGATCTTTTTTTTTTTTTTAGTGCAGCATACTTTTTTTTGTGTGTACTGTAAACAGTGTACGTATACCTCATGCAACCCACTGTTCGAAAAAGGTTGCCAATGTCTGGAAGTAAAAGTCCTTCCACTGTTTTCGATAGTCATACTCCTCATTCATAACTTTTTTTTGTTTTTAATCACGAGACAACAATTACCTAAAAAAGTGACATCGTTTCACATGGATATTGCAATAAATTGATTTATTTTATTTTTACCTTCAAACAAAATCCCTCAAAAAATCATTTCAACATAATTATTAATAATAATCAATAAATTACATCGTGAATTTGGAAGTTGATTCTTTCTTCCAGTGTCGAAGTAAGAAATCGCTATGAAAAGCAAAAGTAAAATAAGCAACTGCAAAAAAAACTAACTATTCGAAGGTATAATCACAAAATGAATAAAAAATGTTTCATAAGTAAAACTCCAGCATCTCTAAGATCTATCAACAGTGGCGATTGTAGAACTCTGAAAGTAGTGGGGGGGGGGGGGGCAATTAAGGGCCGAGATTTTTCTTAGAAGAAAAGGGGGCAAGCTCAGGCAGGGTCTTCATTTTCATACTACACGACTACACAACTTAGGAATGAGTTTGAGAAGTATGTTACTTCACTATATTGACCAATTCTTTCACTCGGCCATAAATCACTGACTGCCGATTGGGGACATTAGGTGAAAAATTATTTTCAAAACAAGAAAACAGAATTACCCCCCCTTTCGTAAAAAAAATGAGAATTACTTTGTAATCAGCTTATACTGCGGAAAGAAATATGCAGTTAAGATTAATAAATACAGTTCATTTGCGTTGTGAATTGTTAAAAAGTTTAGAATATAGAAAAAAAAAATTTATCATTTCTGACCCTTCAATAAAGGACATATGTGATTTATTGATCAACAATTCCTGGTGAAGGTCATTTACGGCGTACATTTTAAACCAAATACTTTTTTTTAGATTTCGCTTGATAAGCAAGTTTTATAACTATCAATTAATAATTAAACTCAGTGGCACTAAAAAATATTATTACACGATCAATATAGATAAAATTTATACCTCCATAACCCCTGAAAGTGCAACTAAAAAACATTTTTACTCGTTCGTTCAACTGAATTACGAAAATTTTGTTTTTACTACTTATCGGTTTTGTAAATAATGGTCAATACTAAGCATAACAAACAGTTGACCAAATAAGGGAATAACAATAAAATGTATAACCACCACAATTCCAACTTACCTTTGGGCTCCACGTTCCTATATGTCTTAATTTCAACCCGTTTAACCGGAGTACATGCTTTATGGAAGCCGCCATCGTGAATAACTAGGATTGGGTACAAAAACTGAAATCGGAAATTAACGAAACTTAAAAACCATATACCTGTTTCTTGTTAAGGGCACTGTTGCGTGGTTTTCTTTTATTTAACTTCCTACAAAAGCAAACGTGAGACAAAATCTTTTTTTAATAAGACTCATTTTCGCATGATGTGTGTGTGTTTTTCGTTTTTTTTTACCGTTGCACATAATTGTTCAGATTCACCTATTTTTGTTAGACATCAGGGTATACTCCGGCCTGACTTTTCCCTGAAGGCGTGGTGCTAGTTAAGAAACGGATTCCAAAGAGCTGAAATTTTATTAATACTTTCAAAAAATGATGATACTTTTATGCAGTAGTCGGGTCAACTAAACTTTGTGATTCTAAAAAAGTGTTTTTTAGTTTTGTTTTGTTTCTTTTTTTTTTTGGAGGGGGAATGTGTTTTAAAAATAAGAACAAAAAACAGGGGTTTCCAACGCACGGCCCGCGGACTATACTGCAACCCGCGGAGAGACATTTTCATGATTGTTATTTCCTGAAATGTTAATAAACTTAATAAATTTTTCCTTTTCAAATTTTTTTGCCGTATCATTGTTGAGCTTCTGTTAGTGAGATACTCCTGGAGTTGACGTCATCTCCACTGGTGATACCTCAGTGATGGGCTCGCCGCACATCTCCCTTACTACGTAATAATGGCTTGAAGAACCTTAGTTTAGTTTTAAAGTTTAGAATAAATATGACCTTAACATGTGTTAAATTTTGAGGGTGTTCGATTTTTAATGTAAACTTGAATGCCAACTAGACATTTCTTTCTTTCTCTCTCTCTCTCCTACCAATTTCTCTAGCTGATTTCATTTGGTTTTTATTTTGTTTATTCATTTTTGTTATCGAATATCCTGTGGTGAATACGAACAGAAAGTAATTATCTCCTCTTCACTTTGCAAATTTGCGATCTAGTATGAAAAAATCTATTTTCTGACCAATAGGAAAAAAGATTTTCTTGCTGAGGAAAAGATCAAGGAAAATTTCGCGAGTAAGTGTAAAATATTAATATTTACAGAAAACATATTCAACTTTCAATGACCCGTATCGTGTTTCTTCCTGCCTTAAAATGAGTTTGTGTTGAGAGCTTACCATGTGATCCTAGTTGGTTACATATTTCACATTTTTTGGTCTGTCAGCTAAGTGAACGAGGAAGCAGAGAACAGTCAACCTAACACAATGTAGCAAGAAAATTGTCAGGCCACCCTCCGGTGACCTATATTCGCAGCCTCTCACTTTCTCTCTCATGCTGTTTTCTTTATCTGTCCTTTTCCGCCTCACTTACTCGCCATCCACAACAGAAAGAAAGAAAAAAAAAAACAAGACATTACTACTAGCCTGTTGACATACCACATGGACATATTGGAAAAATGGACATCTTTATCTGCACAAATCAAATTTCATTACAACAAACGAACTCTTAATTCTGTAAATTTCTCACTAGACTTTCTCTTAGAACATTTCACAGTTAATAATTTCTCTTCCTACAAATTGTATGTTATTTTGTTCTATAAATAAATTTTCATTTATTTATACAAACGAAACAGTTTTTTTATTCTCTCAACTTTCTGATTTGGAGTAAATTATGAGGTGTCCGGTTATGTTTGGTACAAAACCAATTTAATAAACATTGCTCAAGCTCCCTACTTCAATCTCTCGTTATGATAATAGATCTGCCAAGGAAGAGTAAATGTTGTAAGAACCTGGACGTAAATTTACTGCGGATGATCTGGCAATTAAAGCACTTTATATACATTTTTGTTTTAGTAAATTGTTTCTCTCTAATAGCATTTTTTATTAAAATTGTGGTCAGAATTATTATTGTGAATTGTTATGATTCTGTGAGAAAGTTATATAAAATCAATAATAATAATAATGAATAATAATAAAAAAGAAATACATTTTTCCATGTTGCTAGCAATAAAGGAATTGGAAAATTTATTATCTCCCCCCCCCCACTTGGCTTCATCAAACGCCCATTAGGCATTTCTTTTTAAGTTTATAAAACTGTTTAAAAAGACAAAAACAGTTAACGCCCATAAAAAGACAAAACATTTCCTTTCTCACTCTTGCTTCCATTGAACAGGTGTAGAGGCTCATCCCTTGTTCCCTGTTTAGGATGTGGTTTCCGGCTTTCTCTTTTCCAATCTTTTCACTCTTACGTAACCCCCTGCACACCAGTGGCCTTACCGCCTTGTTCGGGATGATATGATTAAAAAAAATATATATATATATATATATATGCAGGAGCTCGTGAAAAAGAAAAGCACTTCCCCTGATGGAGCCCGTTCATTTCCTCGGTCCACTTATGACTGAACTCTATTTCCACTTTCCAAAGTATGATATTCGCACGTGTCTTCCAGAACCTCCAACTAAAAATTTATAAAAAGTAAATCAATGTTTTTTTAGTCGTTCTGACCCTATACAAAGCTGAGTTGAGCGCGACCATTATAACAATCTTTATCAGTCAGTTAAGTGCCATACGTGATACACGCTTTGGGAGATCATATCTCGAAAGAGACATGTCTGACTGGGCAGAAGATTTTCCTGCAGTAGGTTGCCATTACATTCTGCGGTAGACTGGTTGCCAGCCAAGGCTATAGAACCAATCTGTTCTATTATTTAACCCATAACTGGAAGATACAGATTAATACCTTTCCCAAGGTAAGGTGAATGCAAGGAATTCAACTGGAATTCGAACTCGGCGCCCCGTTCTCTCGTCCCAAGTCGATATCCATTGCACCACAACACACATCCAGGAAACAATCTTTATACTTACCCTACTTTCTGGACAAAAAAATAAAATAAAATAAAAAGAAACAAAGAAAACGGACTTTGCTTCCTTACAACTGATGCTAAAAAATAAAAAGAATAAATGGTCCGTAGTCATAAAGCAGTAGGGTGTATGGTGAAAAGGCAGGAGGTGAGAGGTAAACGATGAAGAAGAAGGAAGTGAGTGAGAAAGAGAGAGGCAATAATAATACGATCGCTTGACGTTTATCAAGGGTATGTGTTAACTACGCTCATCTCATTTCTTTCTGACTGGCGGTCAAACTTGCTCGTTTTTTATTTCGTTTGGGAATTCACTCCCAGATGTCATTCTGGCTTTCCATTACGACAACCATTTCGCATCGAAGTGTGAAATTTTGCACGTTTTGTGTGTGTTAAGCAAAGTTTGTAAATTCCAGAAAATTCGTTTATTTCTAACAGTGAATCAGATTTGAATTTTAACGTATAACTTGTTTTGTTCACTACAGTCAAAACCCAATATTTTGTACATTAACTGTTTATATGTTAACAAGCACACACCTACCTTACACCAACATCCAATCTTTAAATTCTATAACTTCTAGTCGGATAAAATTTTCAAATGTATTTTAAACTGTAATTTTCGTAACGAACAGAAAAAAAACTACAAGAGAGATAATGCTCGTAGAAAATACCCCATTTTATCTTAATTGAATGTTTAATGCTAAAAGTGTAGTCATTGGATGAGTTAGTTTCAATGTCAATTTACATCATCACCAGAATATCAAACTTTTTTAATTTAGTTTTGGCAAAATTGATTGATGTGTTAAAGTTTTTACTGAAAATTTTCTCTTGTACTTATGTAGTCTTATTCAGATTCGTCGAGTGATTAATATTTTTTAATTATTTTTTTATATTATTATTTATTTATTTTAATAAAAAATGTTGACTTTCTTTTCCCTGGTAGTTCATATTATCCCATTTCATTTCACGACAAACAAAGAATTGAATATGACAATGAAAAAGCTATCATTTAAAACAAATATATTGGGGTTGAAGGTATTTTATAAAATTTTCTTTAGTTTCTAAGCATCGTGGCCCGCTTGTTAAAGAAAAGAAAAATATACATTATTGGTGGTACTTTATAGCAATTTACTAAACAGCAAAAGGCCGAAAGTATGGATCACCCTCTGAGGATCGAACTCATTACTTAATCGTAGGTACCTCCACTTTTTCACTATAATTCACGATACCTAAGAATAAGATTTAAAAAGGAATTTCATACATAAAAAAAGTTTCTTAAAGATTTAATTGAAAACTAAATTATTAAATAATTTACTAATAATCAAAATACTCTGGTGTATTTCAAACAGAAATTATATTTATTGGAATCTAAAAATTTTCAATTTTAAAATTTTTTCAGCCATTTTTAAGCGATCGACACATTTGTAAACAAAAGTTATTCTCGGTTTTAAAAATTTTGGAAAAATAAAAATATATGCATCTGTGACATGTCATTTTTGGAAAATTAGCAAATGTAAAGTTAAATTAATCTGATTTATACAAGTATTACTTGTTTATACCATGAAATTTGGAATAAGAGTATTTCTTAATCATGGAACTCTAATCTTTCTGACCTTTGAAGTAAGTTATTGACGTGTGATGTCAAACAGTTGTGGAGGTAAACGAAGTATGATTGACCAGAATTGACATAATTGTTTAAATTATTTTTCGTGTAAGGGGAAGAAACCGTGAAACACATGACCTCTTAATGTAACACAGAAAATTGCATATTTTAAAAATAAAATTAAAATTATTGAAGAAGATCTCTTAGCTCGATGATTTTTATTAAACTTTTCTATTTTCGAATAGTAAATATAGTTTTCACTTAATAACTAAATAAACTAATCGCGACATGGTTTTGAAGAAATTAAAATTTATTTTTGAAACTTTATGAATTATTATATTTAAAAAGAAAAATATATATATACCAAGATTTTATAAAGTAATAATTTAAAAATAATTTCACTTTTATAAGTTCTGAAAGTTTCATTAAAATGCGACAATTATTTGATTTTTGCAAGAATTTCCAAATTAATGTGTTTTTCTCTGGTAACAATTTGTTCAACCACTGACAGAAAAAAAGGATTTAGATTAGAATTTCGTACGTGTTAGAAAGGATTTAAAAACTTTAAAAAATAATAAAAAATTACTTTGAAGTTTGATCATTCATAAACATTTTGATTTTTGACGGAAAAACGTTGTTTTTAGTAAGTTTAGGACCTTTTTTCTTCATATTTACACTGTTTTTTCTTTATTTCTTTTTTAGCGAATTAATGGAGGTACCTATTTAATTGCTTGCTAACACTATGCCAAAATTCGTAATGTCGTCATTACATAAAACTATTTCATAATCTCTCAAAAAAAACAAAACTCATGAATCCATACTCCTCGTTTTTCAGTTGACCGATTCAACATTTTATACTAACCACTAAAATATGGTGCTTAAGGTTTTATTTTTGATATATGAATTTTCATAAATCTCCCCTCAAAATAAGAATAATAATATATTAATTGACTTCTTGTTTTTAAATATTAATTATAATTAGAACTTAATCAATGATTAAAAAAAAAAAAAAAAGTGTGTTATTTTCGTAAATATATTGTGCCAGCTCTGTTTGTTTTATGTTGTGATGTCATTTGCATTGGGATATACCCTTTTTTTGCATCTTGTCGAAATCAAATGCAGTAAATTTATTTAAAATTTAATAACACAGAGGAAACCTGATAAGATATTTTGCGATTATTTTTACCCCAGACATTCTTCAAACGTAAATTACCATTAACAAAATCTAAATTTCTTTTAGTTATGGCGGCAATTGTTCGTTTAAAACGTCGCATAACCGACGAACCGCTTGAAAAAATTTTAGTCTCTTGTTGCAAGAAACAGAAATATGAGAATGGAAGTGAAGAACAATCTGAAGAAAATGTTACGACACAAGTGTTAAAGTTTGCAGGAACCGTCCCAGACAAGTTAAGTAAATAAACCACATTTTCTTTTATTTTTTATTGGTAATAATAGTAACAAAACAAAATGTGCTGTTGTTTAATGTTTACTTAGTCTTCCACGGTAACACTTCTTTTTTTCCCCCCACAAATCGAAATCTATTATTTTAAATATCTTTGAAATTTTGATCACTAAAAAGCAAAAAACAATTCTAAGAATTAATTCATCGTGTTAAAAACTGAAATTCACAATCACATGTTAATTGTTATTGTTAATTAAATTCGTGTTGTGCACATGGGTTTATGTGACATGTGGTTGTTAATTTCTCGATTAGTTTTTGTCTGCGTGCTCTAAGTAAACGCAAGCAAAAGGTTAGGGTTTTTAATTGGTAAATAGTACATAAATTTGAATTGTAAAAAAAGCCTTTCCTCAAAAAAAGGAAAAACAAGCATCCACATGAATGAAAAATGTATTTCGAAAGAACTAAAAAATGTATTTGAAAATACAAACGATCAATTTTAACTTGCGAATTACTATATTTCTTTTACTAAAAATAAAGAAAAATTAGTCAAGAATTTAATGACAAAGTTTAACTTCATCGAAGTTCGGACAAAAAAAAAATCAAACTTTGAGAAATTCTCAGAAATTTTAACTCGCTATGTTTTTGTTTTTTTTTAATTATTTATCTTTGTTTCTTCAATTTATTCACTGATTTGATTTTCACAGAATGATTTCTTTCTGTGGAAATTTGTGATGCTGTCAGCAGTGTCAAGTCAAAGAAGCATTCATTGATTTAAAGCAGATGACTGATTGGGATTAGGAATTAACAACACCGTTTGCAGATGTGTTTACTGTATTCAAATTTCAAAACGACATTTCCTGGTTTATGATATTTATTTTTGTTTGCTTTGTACCAAAAAGACTATCTTAAAAAAAAAAGATGGAAAATTATATTACAGACAGACCTACCCTCAGGTAAAAATTAAATTGTATAAAAGTCGGTACCTCCACATTTTTCGCGATACCTAGGCTAAGTTTTAAAATTTGAAATTATTTTTTATAAATTAAAAAGTTTTTTTTAAGTTTTCATTTTAGCTTCAATTGAAAGCTAAATGATTAAATTTACTATGTTTATTAAGTAAAATACTTCATCCATAGTGTATTTTTAAACAGAAATTATATTGATTGTAATCGATTTTTTTATAAAATAGCTGATTAGCGCTCTTTTTAGCCGTCTTTCATGGCGATGTAAGTTTCTTTATTAAAAATATTCGAAAAATAATATATACTTTTCTGAAACTTTGAGTAATATTAGCTGATTTAAAACATAATTTACTTGAAGTTAAAAAAAAAGCAGAAACAAACAGCAGCAGTGATATCTTTAACGCCTGACAAGTACTTGTTAAGCACTTAAGCACTGATTTAGGTACTTCCACTCATTTTCAATAACTTTTAAATTGAATTTTTAAAAATAAAAAAGTTTAAACTTTTATTTTAGCTTTATTTGAAAGCTAAATAATCCAGTTAGCAAAATACTCCGGTGTATTTCAAACAGAAATTATATTGATTGGAATAAAAAAATTGATTTTTTTTTCAGCCATTTTTGAGTTATCAACGCATTTTTTTTTTTTTAATCATATCACCCCGAGCAAGGCGGTAACGCCACTGAAGCGCAGGGGGCTACGTAGGAATGAAAAGATTGGAAAAGAGAAAGCCAGAGACCAGATCCTAAACAGGGATCAAGGGATGAGCCTCTTCACCTGTTCAATAGACGTGGACGATAGTTTAGTCTATCTACTCCAATTGTAAATAAAAGTTAATTATTGTTTTTGGAAAATTAAAAAATTTAAAGTGAAATTAATCTGATTTACACAAATATTACTTATTTATAGCGTGAAATTTTAACTAAAAATATTTCTTAATCAGAGTGTGTTGATCTTTCTGACCTTTCCCCATATGAGTTAACATGTGACAACAGCCAGATGTGAAATAAGCTAAGTGTCTATGGTGATCACAATTGATATAACTGTTCATTTTTTTCCCTGTTAGAGGAAGAAAACATGAAACACACGACCTTTTTAATGTGCACACAAAAATTACTATTCAAAAAATTTCAAATACACCCCCACAAAAAACTGAAAATTATTTAAAAGATATGATGGCGCGATGATTTGTATTAAACTGTTTAATTTTTGATTAGCAAATATAGTCTTCACTTAATAATATAATGCCTACAAGTCTTTGAAATATTTTTAAAATATTTTTCAAACTTTATAAATTGTTATAATTAAAAAAATAAAAATGAAAACAATTCTTTTAAAATTTCATGAATATCAAAAAAATTTCTTCAGACTATAATGTCCTTAATTTATATAATTTATTAAAGCAATTAAAAGCTTATCTAATTAAATAATGTCATAGTTTTATTGCATTTTTTTATTTTACTATTAGGAGCAGATTTTCAGAAAAAGAGCCAAATGGCTGAAAAAAAATTTTAAAAAGAAATTACATTCCCCAATGAGTCCTGCATTTAACTAATAAAACCAATTTTACCTACAGAATTTGATTTCTTGAAATTTCATGAATTTGTGAAGTAATGTGATGTAAAAAGAAAAAAAGGGTTTTTACCAAGATTTATTTTAAATAACGATTTTGAAAAAACTTTCATTCATTTGTGAATAAGTCCTGAAAGTTTAATTAAAATCTGACAATTGATTTTTGGAAGAATTTCCAAATTAATGTGTTTTTCCCCAGAAAAATCTGAGTTATGTAATAACGAAATTGTTAGAGTTTACAATGGAAAATGTATTCCATTGTAAACTCTAACAATTTCGTTACCCACTGATGAAAATCAAAACAAGTTTTTTACCAAAATTTCAAACGATTTAGAAAGGATTAAAAAAATCTTTTAAATAATTAAAAAATACTTTGATTTTTCCTCTTGAACATTTTGATGTAAAAAGTTAGTTTTTATTAATTTTGGGGCCTTTTTTTTTCTCTTAGCAATTTAGTGGAGGTACCTAGATGTTTACATGTTTATTGCTCGCCTACAGATAATTTGTCTGTTAAAACATAATTTAAGAAAATGACGTGAGCACCCTTTTTAAATACTTAGTAATCTTTTAAAAATGTTGGAAATATTCTCCGTAGTCTATGTACCTCAACTAATATGGTGAAAAAACAGCATAGCATGAAAAATAAGCCCCAAATTTAATAAAAACAAAGTTTTTCCATCAAAATGTTTGTTATTAAGAGGGAAGTATTTTTTAAGGTGTTTTTTTTTCTAACACCTGAAAATTTTGTTGAAAAATTTTTTCTTTTTTTTTTCCTTTCCTTCAATGAAAAACACATTAATTTGGAAATTCTTGAAAAAATCAAATAATTGTAGGATCTTATGGAAACTTTCAGAACTTGCCCACAAGTGAATGAAATTATTTTTTTAAAAAAATTGATACATCTAAGACACACTTTGGGAACAAATACAAGCTGCTTGGCAGGAGATACCATTAGATACATTAAAGAAGCTTGTGATGTCAATGCCTGACAGAATGAAGGCTGTGATCAAAGCAAAAGGTTATTATACTAAATATTAAATTTATTTCGTAACAAGTATTTTTTTTCTTTGTTAAAGCATTCGTTGAGTAAATCAAATAAAATTACTTTAATTAACTTGTTTATTTTTTGTCAATATGCCTCATAAAAGATAAAATAGTTCTTGTCCTAATACTTTTGCACAATACTATATATATATATATATATATATATATATATATAATATATGTGTGTGTGTGTAAATTTATTTTTTATACCATGAGATTTCAGTACTGACAACAAGCGGAAACAGTTTGAAGATTTGCAGTGAATTATGGTTTAGTTGACTTCAAGAAAGATTTTGATTATTGTTACAAAATCCATGAGTGTATATATTTCTCCTATACAAGCAGTAAATTAATTTTTACTACAAACTTGAGCTAAAAAGTAAATGCTTTTCTCAAATACGCACATACACATGCAAGTTATTATTAATGTAGTAGTTGTTTTTAACAATTTAAATTATGACATTTTGATATAATTGTTTTCTTGTAATTTCAACATATATAATAAATTAATTGAAACTTTTCTGATATCTATTTACTTTTTTTTTTATTTGAACATCAGCTGATTTTTTAAAAAGTTTTATATTTAAAAAAAAAATGAAAGAATTGTATCCCTTGAAGAAAAGCATTTTATTCTGGTTAATATGAGCCGATTTCTTCTTTTTTTTTTTTTTTTTTTTTTCCTTCCTAACTTTTGGTTGCTGTGCTCTCTGGGTTTCTTCAGGTATTTGTAGTTTGTTTTTTAACAAAATTCACTTCTCCTCCCATCCTGCACTTGTATGTTGTTCTTGGAATGTCCTCTCCTGACTTATGCACTGAATCTTTGGTGACCTTTTATTTTCAGTGTTTGTTCCATCCTGATTAGTCTCTCTCACAAGTTATTTATGTCCTTATTCAGTCTGCTGATCAAATGGTTATTCTTTTGGTGGAAGGGCCTAGAATAAACAGACAGCATTATATGCAGAGAAATAAAACCTTTACTAAAAGGGGCTACTTACTAAGTAAATGCATACAGCCAGACTGATTTTTACCTATCTCCAAGCCAAGTAAATTCTTGGAAATAAAACAATATTTAAGTATCACTAAACCAAGTAATTGCTTATAGCTACTGTTAGATCATTTTGGAGAAGTCATTGTTTCTTCTGTGTTCAGATCCCCTCTACGATTATAAAAGTCAAAGAGTTGAGTGAATGAATGAAACCAAGTAAATGCATATATATTCAGCCTGATTTCATTATTAAACAAGAGTACTCAACAATTGCAATCTTCTGCCAAGGCAATACTGACATCATCACCACAATTAGCAAGAGATGATTATTAAAATGAGAGTAACTGCAATGTACTTGACTGCCCTAATGAGTGAAAATACTAATAATGAACTTGACTGTTCTCAAAATTAAGTGCACGCTTAAAATTAACCATGAAAGTTACAAAAAGTAGTAGTAAAAAAAATACTGAAGAACAAACCAGAAACTTTATCCTGTACTGAATCAAACCCAAAATCTAATCAGTTTGTGCCAGTCATGAGGCCAATCATCCCTGAAAGGTTCATCCGAATCCATCCAGCAAGTCTCAAGATATCTTGTCCACAGACAGACAGACAAACACTTTGGCAGAGGTAATAATCCAACAGAAATTGACAAGTCATAAGCTCAACCAACCCAACCCAGTCATGATCAAATGATTTGAACACAGTGTGTGAATTTCTTTAAACCACTTATTCACTATTGCTGGTCAGTCTGTTATTTTGACTTAGCTCCAAAAAGCTTGGCATATGCTCCTCTTATTCTTAGGGTTTGAATGGTCTCACCATGCATAAAATATTGTATGCACACTTCTTGGTCATACTTTCTTTCTTGTAGTGGTTTTTAACTTTAGTGGGCAACCAAATTTTGACTATTGTCCTGATGTTGTATATATTCTCTGCAACTTCTCCAACTTACTTCTGATGTATGATGGAGTGGTCTTAGTTTTTTTGTTGTTTTTAAGCTTGTGCATTTACTTGTAATTGTTGCTGGTATTATGTTTACAATGTTGTTTCTTTGGAAAGTGTCTATGACTAATTATATTGTGTTGATACAAATCTGGGTTACCACATTTTACTTTGACTACTGTATAGATCAATGTTTTTTTTTGTTTTTTTTTCTGGGCTAAATTTTTTAGATGAAAATTTGCTCGAGCCTCACTAAACTTTGTGATAAAAAGTACATAAAGATAATTAAAAAAAAAACAAGGAGTTAAATGGAGATAACTGCAGATTCTAAGTCAGAGCATTATCATTGATAACTCTCTCCTCCAGTTTACGGATCCTAGTTACTATATTCTTAATACTTAATATAATGTAAAAATACCACAAGGATAAAATCAGTCAATAATTATAACTATTTATACTGGGAATGAAGCATGCAATTACAAGTAATCCATAATAATAATCTAAATTTTGAAATCATATTTATTTTTGGCATATGATTTTTTTAAAGCTGTTTCTAAATCTTTGTCTTTCAATCATTCTACCTCACTAGTTGTCCTCTTCTGTCACACCCATGAGGTTCTCTGCACCATTTGGGAGCCACTGATATAGGTGATTGCAATTGTGATTTAGATAATCCCCAGGGAGTGTTAATTTAGGTTATATATATGAATGTCTTAAACCCACCATCTGTGCAAAGTTATTTGCACATCTTGGAAGAGTAACTTATTATTTATTTATTTCTCTGTAGTGAAAAATAATTAAAAAAAAGAAAATGAGAAAATTATTATCTGCTAACCAAAATTAGTCAGTTAAGTGACATATGTGATACATGCTTGGGCGATCATGTCTCAAAAGATTAGGCAGATTTTCCTGCAGTAGGTTACCATTATTTTCTGCGGTAGACTGGTTGCTAAACAAGGCTATAGAACCAAGTTTACTCTGATATTTAACAAATAGCTAGAGGGAGAAACAACAGATTCAGACCTTTCCCAAGGGTATTTGTGCGTAAATGAATGCAACAAATTCAACTAGAATTCAAAATAAAATGATTAAAAGAAATATTCAGACAAGAGAAGTGTTTTTTCTGTGCAAAATACTCTAGCAATATTTATTCATCTTTTTAAGAAAAATGTTCAAACTGGGTTGTTCCAAAAGTAATGCTTTTTGTTTCCACAGAAACTACATTAAATAGAGAAAGTTTTCAGCTACTTTTCACAAAAGTCTGGGGTAATGCATGTTTGTCTGTGATGAGCAAGAGCCTATATATTGCACCCATAAAAATCTGCACTTGCAGAGAGAAGCAACTTTTTTCCAGAAATAACGCCATTGTTGTTGTTAGGGAAATATTATCTGCATAAACCATCTTTCATGTTCTCAAACAAAAAAAAGTCAGAATGCATCAAACAAGATGTGATCCATGCTCTTCAACCTGATTTGGAGCTTGGTTTTATCAGGTTGCACACAATGTTCTCTTTTACACCCCCCTCTCCTAATTGGCCTGAATTATCTGAAATTACCTGAATTTGCATGTTACCTCTCCATGGGTAGCTGCTTTGATTTTGTCCTATATCTCCTCACTGTTAATGATATGGTCCAAGAAACTGTCAATTTCTGGTTTTCAGCAGGTTCTGACAGACTTGAATTAGGCAATCTTTCTGCTCTTGTATGAGCATTAATGTGACTCACTTTGCACAAATTTCTTAATATCCCAACAATAACAATACCATTTTCTCCTGAAGCCAATATTTAGCTCCATACACAATTTTCTGGTCATAATCTGACAAATTGTGCAGATGAGCCAATTGAGGTATTCTTCATTTCATAACTTGATAACTGTAGAGGGCTGTCCAGAAGGTGGCTTGTCACATGTATTGCTGTCGCCACTACTGAAGCACATTATGTACTGGCTAATTATACTGTTTGATCTCCATAAATATTCAATAGGTATTGATGAACATAAAGAGGTGTCATCCCCCCCCCCCCGGCAAGGAATTCAGCTACATACCTTTGCTTCAAATGCATTTTCAGGTCAGATTTCATTTTACCAGACTACCACTCATCTTCTATCTGTAACAAATAGTATTGTTTGATAAATTGCAAAGAAGAATCTGTAATGTTATTGGTCCTGATCTGACATCTTAACTTCAGTCACTTTCCCACCTCTGTAACATAGCTTGCCAGTGCCTTTTTTATAAATACTTTCATGGTAATTGTTCTGACAAACTTTTCCCTATGGTACATAGACTTTATAAATTTAAGTGTAGTACTAGTTGTGGTCCAGTGGATATCAGCTCGGAACGAGAAATCAGGGAGCCGAGTTCGAATTCCAGTTGAATTCATTGCATTCACTTACGCACAAATACCCTTGGGAAAAGTATTAATCCGTCTCTTTCTTCCAGTTATGGGTTAAATAACAGGACAGATTGGGTTCTATAGCCTTGGCTGGCAACCAGTCTACCACAGAAAGCAATGGCAAACTACTGCGGGATAATCTTTTGCCCGGTCAGTCATGTCTCTTTCAAGACATGATCACCCAAACGTGTTTCACGTATGGCACTTAACTGACTGACTGACTAGATCAGCAGTGAAGTCCCTTCATTTTACAGTTGAATTGACTAGATGTAACCATAAGTTCTATGCTAACATTTCCTTCTATCTCACTTCTCGCTTGTTAAACTCTCTTCCAGCTTCTTGGTTCATTAAAGTGTAAATGTAATGTCAATTATGTTTTGTCATCTTAATTCTTTTTATATTGTCTTTTCTCCTTAATTTTTTTTTTTTTTTCTCTCATATTTTCTTACACTCAGTAACACTTTGTGTATTAGTATCTTTTTTTGCTTTGGCTAGGATGAAATATTTTTTTTTAATATGAAAAATATGGGTTATTGGGAGGAAGGTTCAGCCTATTCTGCTATACAATCAATGTTTGCTTCTGATGTCATGAGCCAACGTAACGTGCATAAGTCATTACATTTAGAGTGAATCTATTTACAATAAATGTTCTGGTGACTATCTGCAAATGACTAATGTAAAATTTTATGATGAAATTTAATTTGTTTTTATTCCTATTTGTTTCTATTTTCTCCCTATCAGAATGAGGAAGTCTCTAAGCACATCAAAAATGCCATCAAGAAGGAAAAACTTTCAAAAGAGTACAAACGACACATTAACTGTGACATCTCTGCCCAGAACCGAGTCATTAAAAAGATCAGCTCAAGCAAGAACAGATATAACATCGTGTCACAATTCAGGGCCAAACAGCTTGATAAAATTGATGAAATTGCTGATGAGGAGGCAGAAGCCTGTAAGAAAGATGAGAAAACAAAAGAGGCAGAAGACAGTGAAGAAAAAGAGAAATTGTTTTGCCTCTATGACATGGAGCAGGAGTATCTAATGCAGAATCAGGTGAGAATTTTTATAATGATCACTAGCTGTTTTTACAGGTTGGCTTTATTAAAATTTAACTTTACACTACACATACAAGGTGCTTCTCCCCAAAGTTTTGAGGAGTTAAAACATGAAATAGCCTCATCAGAAAGGAATAAAAATTGATAAGTAAGTTCTTAATTTTGTGAATCAATTTCTAATTTATCCTGCATTTGCAAGAACTATAAACAAGGCCAAACATTTCAAAAATTTGGAATTTGGTTCCAGAAAGAAATATTTACACATTGATCAGTTGTATGTTGTATGCTCAAGAGTAAGAAATCCTAAGAGTTTATTCTTTGCTGTTAAAAAGTAAAAAAAAAAATTTTTCTGAAAAAATATTATTTATCATGAAGTCCTATAAAATTAAATTAAAAAAAGGGCTTTTGTCAAAGTATTTTCCCAAACAAATCAACTTATTCAAATTTCATCAATTGGTTTGCCATATTGAAAGAAACGTAAAGTTTGTAAATCTCAACAAAATATGTTAGCAATGACTTAAACAATTCTAAATAGTGTGAAAATTCCAACACGCATCTGCATGTTGCCAAAAAAATTCTAGTATCTAACAAAATACAGGAAATGCTGACTAAGATGACAGCTTCAAATCTGTTGAAATGTTTTGAACATTTATTTGCAGTGTGGCAGCAAATTCTTGTATGAGATGGAAAATAAAATAATGATCATGATTTTATACTGTCACATATAAGATGCTTGGACTTCCCACAAAATGTTTTTCTTTAGCAAGAAGCAAGTTAAATTTTCATTATTAGTTTAATAGCTTTCTGAATATCCTGCATTGAATATTAATTACTGCCACATCTGCTCTAGTTGTTCTGTTATATATTTAGAGATTCTTGATAAAATACAAAGAATCTGCAATATTATTGCTCCAAACCTGGCATCTCAGCTTGTCACCAACACCATAACAGGTTCCCTGTTCATTTTCTTTAAATATTTTCAAAGTAATTGTTCTGACAGAATTTTCCCCTATGATACCTAGACTTTATGAATTTAAGCATACAACTAGATTGATGACAAAATCTTATGATTTCACAATTGAAATGACTAACTGTAATTGTAAATTCTATACTAAGTTTCTTCACTTGCAATTTTTGTTTGTGGAATTCTTTTCTGGTTTCTTGCCTTCCAATCAACTTTGATCTTCTAAAATTTAAATTTCATTGTCTTTTGTCTTGAATTCTGTTCTTTTATTGTCCTCTCTCCTTAATAGTATTTTTTCCTCATTTTTTTTAACACTTAATAACCCTTTATATCTTAGTGGCTTTATTGATTTGCTGGGGGGGGGGGGGGCAAATGATTAAAAAATACCTCTGTCAAGTAATTACAAGGAACTTTTAGTTTTACTCATAAGTTTTATGCAAATTACAGTTTTATTTGTTTACTGAAAATAAAATGAAAACCTTTTGTATATTTGAGCTTTTGAAAATTACAAATTCATTTTTAATATTGTTTTATTTATTTGATTTTTTCAAAATAAAACTGTTTTTTATCCTATCAAAACCAGAAACAATATATAACAAGAAAATTAAGAAATGATGTAAACATACAACATGATTCTTGTCCAAGTTTTCCACCAATCAGTTAATGATTACCCTATGTTGCATTTTGATTTTTGTTCTTGTCTGTATGCACCAAAAACTGAAAAAGGGCCCACTGCTGCTCACAAGGTAGCACAATGAAAGACAAACTCCATGTCAGAAAGTAAGAATGTGAACCGTGTTTTCCATATTATAAAATCGATTTTTTTATTCAGCACTTGGTAGATAGGTAGGTGATGCTTGGGACAACTTCTGCTATGTCAACTGAAACCCACACACACCCAACCACCACCACCACCAATAACAACTTTTCACCCATCTGCACATTTCAATATGGTTGTTGGCAATACAAATGGACGACACAGAAAAACCACATAAAAGTCCATCTTCTGCCAAGGTCAAACCAGCAGCTCTGCTTGACCCCAAGCATGACTGTTAATATAAATCAGCACCCTATTTGCAGCTTTGTTGCCACTTGAGCTCAAAAAAATATCCCTCATCCACTCCTTTATTTTTTATTCCCTTTGATCAAAGTGGATTTTCTTGTTTATGTGCCATGTCCCTTTGGGATGTAGACGATCATGGCCCTCCACATCCTCCTATTCCTTGTAGCTCTTAACAACTTTTGTCTTAGTGTCTCCTAAAGGGCATACAGCTGTAAAACTCACTTCAATATTTCATGATGGTACAATTACGAAGCCATCAAGAAAACCCCATCCAACCCATGCTAGCATGGAAATGGACATTAAACGATGATGATGTTTCTCTGAAACCCTGCTCTGCCATCCATTTGCTTAAGCCCATCAAGTATGTCACAATGTTTTCCTGTCTCTTTTTCCCTCTATCTACTCTGTGAGTATTAGATTCTCCAAGCCCTTCTTCCTCATTATGTCCCAGAAACTTCAGCTGTCTTTTCCTGATGTTTCACTTCTAGTCTCTCCAAAACCTTGTCATTGCTCACATGTTGGATCCATGGTATCCTCAGCATCTTTCTGTGGGATCCATTTTGATTGCTACCACATTGAAAATTAAACTTCCAAAAGAACCACCTGCTGGCTATTAAACGGAAACACTTGAGATCAAAATAAAATATTATCTTTTTTTTTTTATGTGGGTGTCCCTAGCATCACAATAATATTGTTATATTTTAAATAGGTTTAAAAACCCTACAGTACTAATGGTGTTTTAAGAAAACCTGCAGATGTGCGATATGATGCAGTAAATATCGAATCGGAACAACAAATCGAGGAGCTGAGTTTAAATTCCAGTTGAATTCCTTGCATTCACTTACACACAAATACCCTTGGGAAAGGTATTAATCCATCTCTTCCTTCTAGTTATGGGTTAAATAATAGGACAGATTGGGTTCTATAGTCTGGGTAAGCAACCCGTCTACTGCAGAAAGCAATGGCAACCCACTACAGGATAATCTTCTGCCCAGTCAGTCATGTCTCTTTCGAGACATGATCGTCTGAAGTGTGTATCACATATGGCACTTAACTGATCATATATAGACAAGGCATTGTTTAAAACTCCTCACTGTTTTTATTTCTATTCCCCTACCCTTTTTTTAGTTTTAATCAATTTCTACCCTAACAAACTATTTCAGACAGAAGAGGGGAGAAATGGAAAATGAATTTTACAACTTTCTTTTTTATAGGACAGTTGTATGTACAACTATTTTTTTCTGTGCCATTAAAAATGACAGCATATATGAGTTTTTAGATATCTTAAAAGTATATTATGTTTAAAAAAAAAAAGTACTTCTATTTGTGAGCTAAAATAATCTGACAGCCTAAGATATAAAATTTAAAATAATGGAAAATTTTATTTCTATTACATCATCAAAAGAGTTCACTACATAGAGATGAGCAGTTGTTGTGGTCAGAAATAATGGCACAAAAATGAAATAGGAGTTAAGCAAATATATTTAACAAAAACAGTAATACAAACATATACCAGTGAGAGATTATTAGCATGACTGTTAGTCTGGCTGTCAGTTATCTGCTGAAATAGATCTACTATCTCTCTCTATTTCTTTCTCTCTCTGCTAAGCAGAACTGCTGCTTATATATAATTCAGAAGAGTCCATGTGTAATATGGGTAAGTCACTATAACACACACACACACACACACACACACCTCCTAAGTATCAACTCTGCAGAAGTCTTAATATTTCTTTCTTTTAAGATTCACAATGAGAAAATCCATCATTTTTCTTTCCCTCTGTAAACAGAAATTGGCATGTCAAAAGTATCATAAATGACATCCATCACTTCTTTTTCTTCAGGAGGACCGCTGTCAGCATTGTCTAACTAGCGTTTCCTGATTTGATTTGAATGTCTTTTGTGAGTGAACTTGGGACTTTTAATTATATAGACCATATTTCCTACTCTTTTGTCAATTGTACCCATTTCCCAGAATCATTTATTATTCGGGACATTCAGAAAAAAAATTTTCTCTGGGTTGGTAGCGTTTTGTAGGTACCATGTTTGTTTGTCGTGTTTTTGTTTTGTTTGGGATGTAGCTTGTGAAACACAGACCTGATTTTACACACTAATATTACCTCAGCTGGGGGTAATGATGATGGTGTGTTGTCATTGGGCATGATTCTATACACCTGAAGGAACTGTTGTAGTGCTTTTTCTATGGGTGTGTCCCCAGCTTTCTTCAAAGCTCTTTTTAGCATGTCAACAAAGTGCTCGGCTTGTCCATTGGACCGTGGATGATATAGAGCAGTCATAATATGATTGATCTGGAAGGTCTTACAACAATCCTTAAATTTACCGGACATAAATTGTGTCCCATTGTCTGACACTAAAGAATCGACTACCCCCAAATCTGGCAAACAATTCATGTAGGAAATTGATTGTCACTTCTAGAATGGGATTTCTATACCTAAGAACTTTGAGCCACTTAGAAAAACTATCTACTACTATAAGATAGTAGAATCCATCTAGTAGGCCTGCAAAATCCACATGAATTTGAGACCATGGTTGGTGTGTTTTGAGCCAAGGACTATATTTGATTGGAGGTACCTTAGCTGCCAAGGATTTTACAGGATATTGTCAATATCCTTATCCATGTTAGGCCAGTCTACATAACTGCACATGTTTATTTCACATCATTGATTTGTAATGGTTGCTATCTTCTGTTCTTTTTCAGAAACCTGAAGAGGAAATTGTGACTTGTAACTCTGTTCCAATGATCAAAGAAAAAGTGACACTCCCAACGAATGAGGTTGACAAAACTTACGTTTATGACCTGTACTACATCAACCAGCCACACTTTAATTATTCTTGGTTAGAGAATATTCCATTTGTTGATGTTTACAAACATGATGAACTATTTATCAATGACCAATATTCAGACCCCGAAGATATTTATGAGGAAGATGAGGATGATAGTAATGATGAGAATAACTGGCGAAATGATTATCCTGATGAAGACCCCCATTTTTATGATCCAGAAGAAGATGATGAAGATTATTCCAAAGGTCAGTATAGCTCAATGGTTATTGAGTAAGCCTTTTTATAAGAGGCATGAAGAATATAATCAAAGGATTGAAATATTTATCTTTTCTCCTTTTTTTTTTTTTTTTTTTTTTTTTTTTAAATAACTGTCACAATCTTGAGATCTGTAACCCATTGGAGACACAGGAGAACCACTTGTACTGCCGCTAGGCAAGATAGCCTGACAAGAGCCCAATCCTTTCCAGGCTGTTTTTGTATTCCAAGTTTTTCCTTTTCCTAGATTGGTACTCAATAAATATCAAACTCACTACTCAATTGTAATGATTCTAGTGAGACATGCTTGCTAAATATTACACCACTCTGAGGTGTCCTTACACATAACTGGGGAGAGAAGAGACAGATCCATACTTTTCTATAAATGAATGTAATGAACCCAACTGGATTTCATACTTGGCTCTCTGATTCCTCAATTTGTGGTACAATCCATTACTCCACTGGGCATCTTAATAACTTTAACATATGATAGATAAATGGCTAAGTTTGCAGAATACACATTTTTTTTACACTCAGTTTCAACGGATTTCATTTGGAGTTTCCTTAAATGTGATTTTATTTTAACATGAAATAATTACAATTTGTTTTTGGGAACCACTTTTTTTTTTTTTAACTATGTTCCAAATTGTAATCAGAAACTTGGATATGGGATTGAAGACTGAATACTATTTTAAACTATATAACCTTTAGCAAGATAAAACTTCCCCCAGTAGAATTTTACAAGAAAGTTATAGTTGTATGGTACTTTTGGACAAGTTGAAGAAAATTAACAAATGAAATGTTTTTTTTCTTCAATCAATGGAAAAAATATAAACATGTGACACTATTTGGAAAGGTGCTAATAAATTGAAAAAAAAAAACTAGAAAGCAGAAAAAAACTAATTTTCAACAGACTGAAGATATACTGATGACAGTATAAAAAATAGAAAAGAACGGGCAATTAAATTTGTCACCTGTCAAAGTGTGATAAAACATCTTGAATCAAGAAATTGTCCTCTTTTGTTGCTTGTTGGCAAAATGGTTGAAATGATAAATCCTAAATGTGAAAACAACCTCACACAAGAGCATAATAAGAGTGAATTTTGGAGTGATAATTAAAATTTAGTCATTTGGGCTAGAACACATTCTTCAGGCAGTGATGGTGAAAGGTGTTATGTTTTTAACATGACAAAATAATGTGGTAATGGAAAAATGACACACTCGCCGAGTATTGGAAATAACTAGGGAATTTATTATTGTGGAAACATGAGTACATCAAACAGTTGTGGATGTTGAACCACCGTGTGTTTATAGAGAGCCTGGCCAATCTCAGCCTGACGTGTTTGCTCACCTCTACCGGAAGTCCCTTCCCCTTGTATGGTCCAGGGGAGGTAAGTTTTGACCCTTTTTTTTATGGTGATCCTAATAAAGGCCCTTACACAAAGCAGGAAGTAGACTGGCTTGATCAGGTAACCAAAAGGAGGAGAAAGCTCAGGTAGAATTTCAAGGAAGGAGGAGATACTCTTTCATATTTGGACATTTTCAGGGAGAGCCCTGACCGGTTATTTGGGAAACGCTAACATTCCCAGACCATGTCATACCCAACCATTGCTGAATGCTGGACTCCATATAAGCTGGAGTTTTTGCAGAGACTGGAGACCAAAGAAAGAGACAAGACCACCGCTTCTGATCTGATTTGCCGCCCTTGAAGAAAAACCTTAGACTTAATGCCTTGTTCCAAAAAGTCTCATTAAAAAACCAAGACCACAAACACTGTGTCCCGATAATCAGGAAGGGTTGATAGTTATTGCATGGAGCATATAAGTCTGTTTGAGCCATCAGTAATTGTACTAACAACATTGTATCTAAGAATCACATATAAATACTTTTATTTTATGCAAGCTATTTTTTTTGTGTGACTTTACTCTGACTAGATCAAACCAAGTCATTGAGTCTAGTTGGCCGTTTTGATCAAGCCAGTCTTGCGATCAATCAATGCAACAAATCTTGGACTAAAGTGATCAACTCCACAATCAGCCAAGGGGGCCAAGCTTGAGTACGTACCAACTACAAGGTGGACATCACTGACAGACAGATAACCAAAAATACGGAATTCATCAATTTATTCCTGATTATGAAAATGGCCAGACAGTTGAAATGGGAACAGACTTAATGACAGAAAAATTTGTCATATTTGTTGATTAAGACATCATTTGAGTTGTTGGTAAATGAACTGATGTGATGTGATTGAGGCATAAAAATCAAGCCAGATGGGATTTGGATTAACCAATGTTCCTAGCTCACAACAAAATATTCTGGCTATAACAGGAAGGATTTACAAAAGTTGTGTCATTGTCTGAAAAACATACCATAGATGATCTTTAGGTTCCAAGCAGTTGTTAGCCTCATGCCAAGTTTGTTATTTGTTTATATCATCTTAACCCTGAGGCCAAGTCCAAGTCAATGTTGGGGGTGGGGATGTGCAGGATGAATGATGGAGGCAATTTTGACTCGAGCAGTATTGGGCAATCCTCGAAAAACAGATCATGCATCTTTACAAAGACAGGGTACCTCTTTAAAATGTCCCTAGCATATCAACTTTACAAATTCTATTTTCAGAAACTGCTCATAATGCGTTTTTTTTTTAAAAGAAGAGACCGCATATTCAAAATGTGTCTAAAGAATGCATCCATCTAATACCATAAAAAAAAAATAATTTTTACCACTTTTTTTTTTTTCTTTTAAATTGTATTTAATTAAATTTGTTTTGCTTTTGCAGATGAATTCAATGAAAGAAATTCAGATGATGATGATGATTATCTGGCTGCAAAACTGGAGCGCTGTTTTCTTGGTAAGTCTTATATTGCTGAGCCATAAGCAATTAAGTTGAGCTGCTGTCCTTTGCACTGATGCTTAAATTTTTCCTGCAACCCAAAAGCCAAACCCACGAGTTTTATTTATCTTGTGTGTGTTGCATCACTTGTTACCTATGCTCTAAGTTATTGTAAGCTCTTTTTTTTAAACATGTTTAGATCTGATACACCAATAATTTCTTCGGAATGGTGATCATTTCATCATATTTTCAGGTGGCTTTTTGATATAATGATTCCCATATTAAAGTCGAGCGTTTTAAAGTGAAAACTTTTTTTAATCCAAATTATAACTTTTTGATTAGATTACTGAGTTTCCAAGTATTTATTTATTCTATACCCTAATTATGAAAAAAGCATTTTACATAAGATTTTGTTTTTTTTGTCTAAACTTAATTTTCTGCCTGGTCACTGCAATTAATTCACTGGTGAATAATGACCATAAAATCAAGTTTTAATTGTAGAAATAAAAAGCCCAGTATTAGTTATATGTTAAAAAAAAAATGGTATTAGAGATTTATAAAAATCCATTATTATAGGTTTCTATGTACAGTATTTCACTGGTTTATAAGGCACTCTGATGCATTAGACACTCACCCAAATTTTGACAGAAGAAATCTGAAGAAAAGTTTTTCCTTTTACTTCACAGCCCTCCCCACAGAATATCATATTTCGGTATGAAAACCTGACTAATAACAAATTCATCACAGGCCGAGAAATACCAAATTTATAACTATTTAGAATGTAATAATTAAGAGATGTTCCCTTCCATCACCAACCTTTGATTTTATAGGATGCGGTGTGGTTTTTGGAGATATTTAATAAGAACAGAAATGTGTCTTATAAGCAGCAAAATATGTGTCTAATGCATTAATGTAGGTACTCGCAAAATTTTGCTAACAAAGGATACATGATGAAAAAGCTCCTCAAATCATAATAAAGACCAAATTTTGTGAAAATCTTTATCATTAAGAGGATTTTTTTAATGTAACTTTGTTTTTTTTATTTCTTTTCAGAAACTTAAAAATTTGAAACAGGAAAATTTTAGCATCTTTTTGCATTAAAAACATGTTGATTTGAAAGTTTTAAGTTTTAGTGAAGCTTCAGAAATGTTGTTTTTATTTTTGTTTTTTTAACAAGATTTTCTAAACAAAAAAGTGCTTTTTATTATCTGTTTTTCTCCCTACTTAATTTTATAAAATTTAATGAAATTCTTTTTGTATCTCTTAATATTTATTATAAGGACCCTCAATCCTTTCTTATTTTCTTATCTTCTTCTTCTTCAGTCACTAGCTTTGTTGAATAACACTGACCTTACAGGTCATCCAGCTTTTTTTACCTTTTTCAATTGGGGATGGTATACTATTGCAGCAGGGTTGTTCAGGTTTCTCAAAATCTTAAGCTATTGGAATTGATGGTAAAGTCTAGTGTGGACCAATCTGTACATTGTGTACTAAAGACAAAAATGCGTAATTCCTATCTATAACTATGGTAATTTTTTTGTCTTGCATTGGAAATAAGAATTCCTGCAATAAAATGATAACTCCAACAACAGGTTTATTGAATACTAGCATCATAGCCTGGCGTTGCCTGTGCAACTCAGAACATTTTTTAATTAGATGATTAATGCAGTGTGTTGCGATTTCTGAGCGCTTGTAGTCACCGCCTCACTTTAAAACTCAGTTATAGAAGAAATTGTTGTGTAATAATTGTTCAAAAATTCCATTAAAAATCTATTTTCTTTTGATTTGCGTAAACATGAGTTGATATTTTGTGTGACATTGTAAACAACATTGTTTTTGTTTCAAAATTATGGTGGGAAAATATTTACATTTTTTTGTTGATTAAATGAATTTCAGAAATTTTTGAAGACTATTTAAAAATGTAGACATTTAATTTTAGAGAAAAAAAGTTACAATAATGCCACCTAACAGTTTATTTCCTGCATGAAATATTTAGCCAAAAAAAAAAAAAAAAAAAAGGGTTTATTTCTTTTTAAATTTATTTTCTGAAGTATGAAATATTAAATCTGAAAAAAAAGAAAAAAGACTTAAATAATTAAATTAACCATTGGCACTTATTTTGTTTGAAAAACGCTTTTTTTTTTTTTTAAGTCATATTTGACACATGTGTTTTGATTTCTGTGGCGTAATCTAGAGCAACCGTCTTAGATGTTTAATGGAGCAAATGTAAACAATCGGCTTTATTATCCAAAAAGTGTGAAAGGGAAAATTGCTGAACTTAAACTCAAAAAATATGTGTTGACCTGGCTTCCCTGTAGATATGTGTCCCTAGAAAGTTTGGATGGCATAGCTTAAAAAATGTAGGCATGCATAGATTGCAATCACACACAGACCCACAAATTGCCTTTTATATATATATAAAAACTGGTAAACAAAATGTTTCTATTTTCTACAGCAGAACTAAGTTTGTCCCTTTCTGGATGATGCCTGGAAAATATAGTAATAATTGCTGTAAATTGGTAGAAATAAGACTGCCTGTCATCTCTCCTTTAATTCTTCTGTCATGCATGACTTCACTCCAGCCACAGAAAATGTGGGTGTCTTATGAAGCAACAACCTGTAGGCTTTGCTTATATGGACACCTCCAACTAAAATTTGACATTGATATATCTAATTTCTCTACCTTCAAACCACCTTAGGGAATTTTTTTCACAAAAACACATGGTTCTCTTTCTTTATAATTTTCAGTTGCTCTCTTTCTGTAAGAATAATAATGTTTTGGTCAAATAGTATTAATACCTAATGCAGGATCTGCAATATAATTAATCCTGAATTGGCAGCCTGCTATCAGTCACTTTCTCACAAACCTGATGTGGCTTCCCTCAGTCTTTTTTTACAAGAATTTCATGGCAACTGTTCTGATGAGCTTTTTTTTTCCCCCCAGGTTCTCTGACCACATGTATTTACTAGATTAGCATCAAGGTCTCATCTTTTAAGTAATTTTTTTTTTTTTTTTCATGCATTTCTTGTTTGTGGAACTCCCTTCCATTTGCTTGTTTCCCTGATAGCTACAATCTCTAAAAGTTTAAATGCAACATCAATTGCCATCTTTCGCCTTGATTCCATCCATCTTTTATCCTTTCTTTGACATATCCTGTACCTTGTTTTTTAATCTTGCTGTAACCCCCTGTACACTAGTGGTGGTTTTGTCTTCACCTGGTGCTCTTTTAAGAGAATTTGGGTTATTCTGCTGTAAGGATATAAGCATTTTCAATGGATAATATTAATGTAAACAAACCTTAATTTTAATTTTTCAGTACCAAAAAATTCAGACAACACATTAATCATATCTTCTTATTGGAGGCAAGTGGATAGATTGGAGAAAATGTTGCTTTTACTAAATCTTGACTAGTTATTTTTAGGTTTGACTAGCAGTAAAGCCCGGCATTGCTCGAGTGTAATGAAAGCTTTTAAACTAATCCATGATCCTGGAGCTCAGACTCTTTGTACGTTGGCACGAAAGACTAAAAAGCAATAGTTGTTTCCAGTTAAAGCGAAATTGTAGACTGAAAGAAAAATGAATGAATGGATGTAAGTCAAATTTTGATTTCCTGGTATCCTGATATCAAATTTTCTGCACTACTGTGAGAACTGCAACTTTGAAACTCCTGAATATCATTTTTTATGTCTTTGTCTATGAGTGTATCAAATTTGATTAAAATTGGACCACTTGTTCTATAACCTGATTTTTTCAATTATCGATATTTATTGGGATATTTATTGGAGGTACCTCGACACAAAACTTAGCTAAGAACACTCGCAGACGCTTATAGTACAACTGTGTAAATTTTCAAGAAAATTGGTTCAGCTGTTTTGGAGTCTACAGGTAATGGATACACAGGCACACACACACACACACACACACAAAGTTAAAGTTCCATTTATAAATAAGTTTAGATTCTCTGTGAAACCATTCTTAAATTCATTTTACTGTTCAAAACAATTATTAATTTGCTTCTTTTTCTATTTTTCTCTCAACCATTCAATCTACTCTTTGGAAAACGTTAATAATTATT
The DNA here is from genome assembly GCA_037127315.1 of Ascarosepion bandense. Taxonomy (NCBI): domain Eukaryota; kingdom Metazoa; phylum Mollusca; class Cephalopoda; order Sepiida; family Sepiidae; genus Ascarosepion; species Ascarosepion bandense. The sequence continues at coordinate 8,508,546 of JBBBDQ010000547.1, read as the reverse complement.
ATCCAATTAGTAGTTCCTCCAGTATGTGTGTTATGGTGCAGTGGATGTCAGCTTGTTGCATTCTAATCCGTCTCTTTTCCCTCCAGCTATGGGTTAAATAGCAAGACAGATTTGGTTCTATAGCCTTGGTTGGCAACCAGTCTACTGCAGAAAGTAATGGCAACCTACTGCGGGGAAAATCAGTCATGTCTCTTTTGAGATGGGATTGCCCAAGCTTGTATCACATATGGCACTTAACTGAGTCCCTCCAGATCACCATCCAGTGATTTCATGCAATTCAATGTTTGAACAAAGCCATTGCCCTGTTACATAATTACTTTTCTGAATAAAATATATTATGAACACGATTTTCTTAAGGAGAAAAAAAATTCCAATGAATTTTTACAATAATTTAGACTTCTTAAAAATTTTAGTTAAAATAATTTATAAACTTTCAAATTACTTAAAATTTTGTATTTGTGATATTATTGGATTAAAACTGTATTTACTAATTTTGAATGGAAAAGGTTGCTACAATGACCCCCCCACACACACATATTAATATTTTGTATTTTTTGTAAGCATATATGAATATCAGTTTCATAAAATATCTATAGCAAAATTTAAATTTATTGGTAATTTTCTAACATTTTCTCAAGAAGCATCTTTATAGGTAAGGTGATAAAGCCAAAGCACCTAAAATTCAAATTATTAAAATGCTTAGAATATTTTAGAATTTTTAACATTAATGAGTAGTTAAAAAATATGTATTCATCGTGTAATTTTTCTAGTTATTAATCCCCTTAGTTCCATTTCCCAAACATAGGGCTGTCAATAAATCACTTGGCTCATTAAAAAACACCATCTCCATGTGAAAAGATGTTTTTCTCCACTATTTTAAACTAAAAGTAAGTAAAATTTGTTTTTAATTCAGTTTGATTAAGCTTCAATCCAGCTAATTTTTCTCACCATTTCAGAAAAGTATATTTCATTCTTGAAAGATCTAAATCTAAACTTATTTATAAATGGAACTGTGTGTGTGTGTGTGTGTGTGTGTGTGTGTGTGA
>JBBBDQ010000547.1:8285000-8502500 GCA_037127315.1 Ascarosepion bandense | reverse complement strand
TCCCTGACCATAATAAATGTAACCCTGTAGTGTAGAAACAAAAAACAACAATTCAGGACCACTTTATAGAACAGGGCACACATCCTGTTTATCACTGTCTGTCTACATAAATACAAATAAAACTTATTAATATAATAACGACTGTGTTGTAATAGCACAACATCAGATTACAATAAGTTGTTCTGGATAGTGAATGTTATAGAGTTGATAGATAAAATAATTATTCACAATAATAAATTAAACAATGTTTTTGTTGTGGTTTTCTCAGGCCTGCACACACAGCAAGAATATTTTTTCGAAATTTAAAGAAAACGTTTCATTTCAATCATTTTCTAAACATGTGATTACACTGCACATGAAAAAATTCTCATCATATATGAACTATGATGTTTTATAAAGTGCTTAAATTAAGTATTTCAGTTTATCTTATGAATAACTTGTGAGCATTTTTTCTAGTTACCAATACGGTTTTGTTTGTAGATATGCTGTTTAAAATAAAATTCACTTTCTTTTTGCATTAACACCACAGGACAAAACACGTAGGCAAAAAAAAAAAAAAATTTTCCTCTTCTTTATTTAACACAAACTGTTCTTTATCTCATACTATAAGTGACTATTAATTTTGTCTGCAGATATACAAACACACATGCATACTTATATACATATATATGTACATACATGTATGTATGTATGTATATCTATATACACAGACACACACACACACACATATATATATACATATATATATATACACACACACACACACACACACAGATATGTACACATGTATATACATATATATGGATATACCCGCATAATATAAGCCCATTCTTATAATTCTGCTTGTCCGTCCCTTAATTCTTAAAATATTACATACAGACATTACACCCTGCCAAACCTTATGAATAATTGATTATTGTCTTCATTGTAAGGAAAAACAAAAAAAGACATCAGAAATGCTAAGTAGCATTTCTGATGAGCAAATGGACGAAAGAAAGAAAAGATGTAAGTAATTAATGTCACCTGCCCAATACCTGTTAAATAATGGACTTTTCCATCTTGATTGTATGGAAAGATGGAAAAGATATATCAGTGAGAAAAAGATAGAAAGAAGGTAAGATAAAAGTGCTTCAACTCTGTTTCAGTGGAATGGAAAAAGTCAATTTCAAATTCTTTCATTTGTACTTCCTTACTTAAAATAACGACCAGTATTCATTGTTTATGATTGTTATTGCAATATTTTGTTAAAAGTGTGAAGCTCAAATATTTAATGATGTGATAAAGGAATTTCTATGAATATTTAATTGTTGTAGAAATTGCTATGAGATTCATTGGAAAACTCAAACAGGAAAATCATGAAATTTTTGCAATTACACCCTTGTGCAAATTAATTGAAACACCTGCTTCAGTTTTCTTTCTTTCACCATCCAGTCTGTTTTAAACCCACTGGAGTGACAGAGTGTAATGAATTTCTATTTTTTTTTTTTTTTCCTCAGATTAGGTCATTTGCAGTGGTGTGTAGTAATATGAATCTATTTTTGGGGCGTATGATGAAATTTGTTTGAGCTTGAAAAATTATCCATGATTGCATCAGATTTATTATCCCACCCACACACTATTGTCTCAACTGTCGATTAGTTGTCCTATGGCCATTGTCTACAATGAACGTTACTCCAAGGAAGCGTACAAAAAATGGAACATTCCATGAACACACTGGCAAGCTTTACAGAGAGATCTCGGATATTGTTGGTGTCAGCTTTTCAACTCTCAGTCGTTTAATCAAGGCAAAATAACAAATTGGAGCCATCAGTTCAAATAGTAAAGGAAGAGAAAAACTGCGCTAAGAGACAATGTGTACATAATCAGTGAAAGTGTGAAAGATTCTAAGAAGACATTATTTGTTTTGTTTCAATTAATTTGCACAAGGGTGTTTTTTTGCAATAAAGTAAAATCCAAAACATGTGCAAAGAAGAGTTTTTTCAAATCATCTTGTACATTTACCATTCAGTCAGAATATCTTACAAATTTAATTTTCATGATGGCTCTTTTCTGGTCAATAGCTAAATCCATTTTTCCTGTTAAATTAATCAATAAATCAAGATTTTCCAACATGTACACATCTGAAAGGCACATCCAAGCCACTTCTGGAGTAAGAAACCCTCAAACTCTACAAAAAATAGAAAGTATTTACTTAGGCAATGTCCATGTTGAAAACATCAGGGAAATTTGAGAAAACGTTATCAACAATTATCAAAAATAATGTCAAGTTCTATCAAGGGGGGGGGGGGTATTCAAAGTGAGACGCCCAGCTCAGAAAAAGAAAGAAACATTTATTATGGGACATCCTTTATAGGTCAAGTGAAACAACAAAGTTTGGCAAATGGAACATACATGCAACTGTATCCTCAAAATACAAGGTATGTGCTAAAGTTCCTAGCGTTTTTTTTTCTGCTGAAACAGATTTTAAGCACTTTTATCTTACCTTCTTTCTTTTTCTCACTGATATATCTTTTCCCGATGTAGTGTAATGGTTAGCAAGCTTGTCTCACTAGAAGCTGTTACAACTGAGTAGTGAGTTCAATTCTCACGAGCTACCCCATACTTTCGACCTTGTGCCACATCTAAGCGGGGCTTAGAAAACCAATATATAAATGTGTATGTGTGTGTGTGTGTGTGTGTGAGAGAAACGATTTGAACAGGCTTTGAATATTACTACCACATATGATCCAGTACTACTGTATAGAGATGCTTGATAAAATCCAATGAAAAATCAGCAATATTATTGGTCCTGACTCAGCTTCGGTTTATCTTCCCACGCCATAATTAAGCTTCCCTGTGACTTTAATAAATACTTTAATGGTAATTGTTCAGAAGAACTCTTCACTATGGTACCAAAAGAAAAGAACAAAGTTATTTGGATAGATCAATCAATATACTGAAAAAAAATATAATTAAATTTTTTTTTTCCTCCACATGCTAGGTGAAGGCATAGTCTAAAAAAAGGCCACCCAAGAAAAATAGATAGATAAATTAACAGTCCTCAAAAACAAACAACCACTGGAGATAAAAGATTTTACGACTCTTGGATACTGACCACAAAATTTGGTCAAAGATATGAAATTTGATATGGTTTCATGTTACTGAATTCAGGATATCCATTATCAGAGAAGTCACTCTCTCTGTTTTTGTGTAAATTTAACGACCACTGATAGAATGACAGCTGTTTGATTTGAAACAGAATTTTGTGACCCTTAAAGACAGGCCACCCTGGGTCAGAAAGAGGGACTGGATTCTCAGAAATTAAGTTTCTTTGTTTTTAGTGAATTTTGTGATGCTAATAATTAAAAAAGAAATATATGGTGTTTTCTATTTTTTTTTTTTTTTGTCAACCAAAGCTAAATAATTTCTTACAACAGCTGAATACAAAGCAAGGCCCAGATAATTAAAAATTTATCAAGTCAAGTAGTTATCTCTTTTTTTTTTTTGTCATTTGTTGGCAAAAGGGTTAGCAGAAAAAGTGATAAAACACAGCAGTTATGGTAACCAAGAAGGAAGGGTTTCAGTTGGAATTTCAGAAAAGTGGGAGAAGCCTTTCATGCCCTTGAAGATCAATAGTAAGAGGCAATCACAGAGGAGAGGAGACAAGGTTGATTAGGTAACCAAAAGGAGGATCCCTAATTTCATTTGGAAATGCTAGTGTACCCAGAGTGTATCACCCTCCACCACTGGATATGTGGCTCAATATAAACAAGAGTCAGTGACTTATTTGACAGAGTTTCAGTTAAATTACAGATTGGCATGGGTTGAGCTAACACGAGAGACATGTTGTCACATAACTGCCTGCCTTAGAGAAACCTCCAACTTTAGCCTGGTGTCAGACCAATCAACTTAAATAAAGTGTTACATTCTATAGAAGCCATTGAGTGAAATTATAATTGTCTGCATGCAAGAGTGATAAACTTACACCAGATACTGTACCGAACAGAACATATATATATATATCTGTAATGTGATTGATCCCGACTTGGCAGCTACCATACAGTCACACAGTGTGGCTTCCCTGTGTCTCTTCTACAAATACTTTCATGGCTTCTGCAACACGAGATACTAGATTAGCAACTAGGTCCCACCCTTTTACAGTTAAACAAATAAGATGTAACCGTAAATTCTACTCCAACAGCGTCTTTTCTCGCGCTTCCCGCCTGTGGAACTCCCTTCCACAAGTCTGCTTTCCCGACAGTTACAATCTCCAGGTGTTTAAATGTAGGGTCAATAGACACCTCCTATCACACTAACTCTCTACTATTCTCACAACACTCTCATCTACCCAACCCTCATTCTCGGTATCCTCACCCGCCTATCACCCACCCTCTGTTATTTCCTATATTTAACCAGCCTTTCTCCTCTCTACGTAGCCCCCTGCACAGTAGTGGCAGTGACATGCCTTGCTCGGGGTGAAACGCTTATAAAAAAAAAAAAAAAAAAAAAAAAAAAAAGATCACTGGTGCCCCCTATGTATAAATTTAATCGAGCCACAAGATTAACAACTAGGTCCCACCCTTTTACTGTGAAACCAATAAATTGTAAACACAAATTCTACTCCAGCAGCTCCTTTTCTCGCACTTCCTGCCTGTGGAATTCTCTTCCGCATACTTGCTTTCCCAATAGTTACAATCTCCAAGAATTTAAATGTAAAGTCAATAGTCATCTCCTGTCTCACTAACTTACATCCTTTCTCTCATGCTTTTCTACATCCACCCCACTCTCATCAGAACTCTCTTCCCTCTCCTACTCTTCCTGACACCCCCTGCAACTTCTCACTCCTCAACATTCCTCCTATGTAACCCCCTGCACAACAGTGGCAGTAAAATGCCTTGTTTGGGGTGACACAATTATATATATATATATATATATATATATATAACACCTCATTTTTAATCTCACAAATGAACAATATGGGACAGGGTAGAGTTTGGAATGAAATGACTGACTATTGATCAGCTGTGGATCGACATGAAGGACACAAGGGGAGGTTCACATGTAGAATTTATAAATTTAAGCATTATAGTACATTGGTGGCAAGGTTTCATCAAATCAGTTGAAGTAAAAAAAAGACATCCATTGACTGTTCAGTTATTACTTGCCAATTTCCTGTGAGTACTGAGTACTGCTTGACTCAGGCACATTAAACTCACAATCAACATGTCAGCAAATTCACAAACCAAAACTTCTATCCACTAGGCTGATTTATTGTAGGGAAGTTGTAGCCTTAAATCTAACAGAGGTTGCTGATTAGGTTGCAACTGCTGCTGCTTGTCATGTTTTGCAGTTGAAAACTTGCTTTCATTTGTCTTTATTGGTCATCTCCATATGCTTATTTCTATGCCAGGCTTACTAAAGAGGCACTCATGGCCTAGCATATATGCTGATTCTGAGGAAGGACAGAGGCCACTATGGCCGAAACATAATAACAAGAACAAAGCCGAGAACAACTGTCCAAATATAAATAGTGTAAATAATTAATATCCTATCGCTGATATTGAGCAGTCTTTCTCCGTGAATATAACAAATTGATATATACAGTAGCGAGCATAAAGATCAGAACACTGTTAAGAAAAAGTTTAAATGTGAAATAACTTTCTATCTTAAATCAGTTGAATTGAAAAGATGTGACAGTAACTTCTTTGGTAACGGTTTCTTTTCTCACACTTGCTTGTAGAACTCTTTCCTGCTTTCCAGTCAACTTTGATCTTCAAATTTTTAAATGCAATGTCAGTTGATATCAACTGTCTTCTTGATGACTTTTCTAGCCTTCTCACACCTTAACGATGTTGTTCTTTTTTCTTATTCTTTCATACTCAATAACCCTTTCTGCCTTAATGACTTTATTGTCTTACATAAGGGGTGATATGACTAAAAAAAATGTGCCTACATAGACAAAAACTTTTGCACATATCTAATATTCAAAACGTTTTACATTTGCAGTCATGCTTCAGTCTTAAATTGTACAATAGGATGTTTTATTTTTCTATGAGAATACAAATATTTGTAAGAAGATAAGCTGCAATTTCAAACTTTTAGATTATAACCTTGATGTCACAGGTAAGATTTAGAAAACAAATGCAAAACTTCCAATTAGTCAGATGTCTGTCTGATATATTATCCTACATCTAAGGCACGACTCTAAATACATATGTACACCCTCATATGTATATTTATTAATCCACATCACCATATATATATATATATATATATATATATATATATATGAATTAGAGCACTCTGGCTATTGGGCGCATATAATGATAATATACACGCTAAAAGGTCTGCCTTCTTCCACTGAACGGCCATAGCCCAGAGGTAGAATCGCTGACTGACGCCAATTCAGTCAGGCTTCAATCCTGGGTTAAAAAGCAATCGGAGTCTAACCGTACTGATGAGCTGTGATAAAGTGAAACAGATCTGTCTGCGGATGACTATATATATATATATATATATATATATGTGTGTGTGTGTGTATATATTGTACTGAGCATAAACATCAGAACAATGTTAAGAAAAAGTCTAAATATGAAATAAAAAGTTATTTTAAAGCTTCATAGAACATTTTATCAAGGAAAAATATAGAAATAAAGGTAAATTATATAATTCCAAAATATAAACTTCAATAAAGTTATTTTGATAAAGTTATAAGAATAATTATATAACATTCGAAAAAAAATAGATGATCAAAAACATCAGAACAACGAAATAAATCCATAAAATTTAATAATTATTTTGCATTATTGAAAATTTTTTCACAGTAAGAATATAAAATCGGGTATTTTACTTAATTACACTGGCTCTTTACTGGCTCTTGCATTGTAAACATGGTGAAAAAATCTGTGACGTCATTGGAACTTGGAAAACTGATAGTCAAGTTACGTAATGAAGATAAGCTCTTGATTGGGGATATTTCAAAGAGTGCGGGGAAATCTAAAAGTGTTATTCATAGGATTTTAAGAAAACTTGAGGAAACTGTGTCATGTGAAGCCAAGAAACCACCTGGCTGGCCTAAGAAAATTGCTGCAAGGGAAGACAGATGGATTTGATAAAGAATAAAAAGAGGTAATGCTAACCTTGGCATTAAAATATCAAGGCACACTATTTCCCGAAGACGTAATGAAATAAATTTGAACAGTCGAGTAACCTCTACGAAGCCTTACATTTCTAAAAGGAATCAAATGAATCGATTGAAATTTACCACTGAACACTTCATATGGACAGAAGAACAGTGAGATTGTGTTTATTTCAGCGATGAGTCAAAGCTTAACCTGTTCAGTTGTAATGGGAGAAGGTTCGTTCGACACAGTCCTAAGGAACGATATTTGCCTCAGTGCACTAAAAGTAGCATTAAATTTGGAGGAGGAAGTGTGATGGTGTTTGACATGATTTCAGTTGTTGGTACGAGACCTCTTGTTTGACTACATTGCAAAATTAACGCAACTGTATACAAAGAGATATTGAATAAGTATGTTGTACCTAATTTGAGAACTTCAATTAATCAACCAGCTGTATTTATGCATGATAACACGCCATGTCACACAGCAAAGTCTGTTAAGACATTTCTTTCTGAGGAGGATGTTACTGTTATGGAGTTGCCTGCTCAAAGCCCAGACATGAATCTTATTGAAAATGTTTGGAAGTTTCTAAATAAAAGAGCTAAGAAAAAGAATTCAACAAACGTCGAAGAACTACGGACTAATTTGAAAGGAGAATGAGAGAAAGTATCCATTAATGAATGCAAGACATTAATTCGCTCATAAAGCAAAAGATGTCAAGCTGTTATTGAAAAGTAAAAGTTTACACCTCAAGTACTAATGAATTATGAATGTTATTTTCATTTGGATATGATGTATCCCTTATAATAGTATGATTTTGTTAATCATTCTGATGTTTTTGATCATTTATTTTTTTAGAATGTTATATAATTATTCTTATAACTTTATCAAAATAACTTTATTGTGCTTTATATTTTGGAATTACATAATTTACCTTTATTTCCTTGATAAAATGTTCTACAAAGCTTTAAGATAGAAAGTTATTTCACATTTAAACTTTTTCTTAACAGCGTTCTGATCTTTATGCTCGCTACTGTATATATCAATTTGTTATATTCACGGAGAAAGACTGCTCAATATCAGCAATAGAATATTAATTATTTACACTATTTATATTTGGACACTTGTCCTCAGCTTTGTTCTTGTTATTATGTTTCGGCCATAGTGGCCTCTGTCCTTATGCTAGGCCATGAGCGCCTCTTTAGTAGGCCTGGCATAGAAATAAACATATGGAGACCACCAATAAAGAAAGACAAATGAAAGCAAGTTTTCAACTACAAAACATGACATGCAGCAGCAGTTGCAACCTAATCAGCAACCTCTGTTAGATTTAAGGATACAACTTCCCTACAATGAATCAGCCTAGTGGATAGAAGTTTTGGTTTGTGAATTTGCTGACATGTTGATTGTGAGTTTAATGTGCCTGAGTCAAGCAGTACTCAGTACTCACAGGAAATGGGCAAGTAATGACTGAACAGTCAATGGATGTCTTTTTTACTTTTTTTTATATTCATTTCACCCCAAGTAAGGCAGTACTGCCACTAACGCACAGGATGTCACAGTGAGAGGAGAGGGAAGAGAGAAAAGAAAAAAACAGTACAGGGAATGTCAAGGAAAAATAAGAGAGAGGTGGGAGTCAAGGAGGTAGAAGATGGCAATTGATGTTGCATTTAAACCTTTGAAGATTGTAGTTATCAAGGAAGCAAGCATGCAGAAGGAAGTTCCGCAGGAGAGAAGTTTGAGAAAAGAAACTGCAAGAGAAGGATTGGCAGTTACATTTGTCTATTTTGACAGTAAAAGAGGTGGGACCTAGTTGCCAATCAAGTTGCACAAGTAAATTCATGAAGGTGAGGCACTAGAGAATAAAGCTCGTCAGAGCAGAAGCCATGAAAATACTTGCAGAATAGACCACATTACATCAGTGAGAAAGGGACTGAAAGCAAGCTGTCATATTTGGGACAGATTCTCCTCTAGATTTTGGAAAGAACCTCAAGATGAATAGAAGGGAGCACTTGACTGGATATGACAACGGTATTCAATGCGTGAACGAATGGCAGATTTATAAACATGCAGAATGAATTGTGATGAGAAAAACTTTCTGGCTCAGCACAGCGACCCAATGTTCTTAGCAGATATAGCTACTGATTCAATGTATTCATTCCATTTGAGATCGCCTAAAAGTGTGATGCCGTGGAAGTGCAGTGTATTGCTTTCAGGTAGACTACTGTGATCCATACTGATGGACAGTAGGAAAGCTTCTCAATAATGGTTACAGAGCAGCTTCATTTTGGAAGCATTGAAATTTACAAGCCATTTTTTACTCCAGTCCAATAAAGATTGGAAATTCTTTCTAAGAACAAAAGGCAGTTTTATTTTGTCAGCCCTGGCAGATTTCATATTGAATATAGATGGTGGTATCATCTGCATAGATGCCTACTTGGAAACTGATTACATCAGGAACATCATTGTTGAATATCAGGACAAGCATAGGGCCTAGGATAGTGCCTTCAGGAACACCTGTGTTCATATGAAAGGATTTGGAAGCATGCCCATTCAGAACAACCATCATTTTATAATTTGATAGGAATGACTGGATTAAATCAAACAATCGTCCAGTTATACTGTAGCTTGCACAGAAGGCCAGCATGCCAAACCTGGTCAAACACTTTCAAGATATCCAGGGCAACAGCCCGAGCTTTGCTGTTCTTATCTATGACCTGATATATGTATTTGGTGATGGCCGTTAGCACATCAGTGGTAGACCTGGCAAAGCAGAAGCCATAATGTGTGTCAGAGAATAAATTGCTGTATGTAAGATGTTGAATCATTTCAGCATTGATAATAGCCTCAAACACGTTGCCAAAAAGTGGTTAGAGGCTGATAGGGCAACAGTTAAAAGGTTTGGAGGGCTCCCCAGAGTTTTTAAAAACAGCAACTACAGAGGAGGACTTCCAACAAGCAGGGAATTATCTCGGAATGAGAAATTGGAAATTCCAGTTGAATTCGTTGCATTCACTTATGCACAAATACCCTTGGGAAAGATATTTATCTGTTGCTCCTCTCTTCAGCTACGAATTAAGTAGCAGTATAGATTGGGTTCTATAGCCTTGGTTGGCAACCAGTCTACCAGAGAAAGTAATGGCAATCTACCGCAGAAAAACAATCTTCAGCCCAGTCTCTTTCGAGACTTAATCACCCAAGTGTATATCTTCTATGGCACTTAACTGAGAGACTAAGCAAAAAATAAGAACTAAGTGATATCCCTAGACATGAGCAGTGAAACGAGAAGCCTATCTCCATAGATTAAATAAAGGGTTAGGTTACCCAGATCAATATAAACCTGAATAAGGCTGAAGAGTATAATGGCCAAAATGCTGTGATAACAACAACAAAGATAAGGACAATAGTCTGAATATAAATGGTATGAATAATAATAAGTAGATAGTTCCATACTTATAAACAGTATAGATAGAAATTGCCATGCAGCATTGTTTTCTCTATGTACATAGTACATATAAGTATTTAATAAATACTTGATAGAAATCTTTTCTGTATTAACGATTCATTTTTTTTGGACTCATTCCTATGCATAATGGGAAAAACTGACTATATAAAAATTATCTCATAACCATAAATCAACAATTCAATATTAGATTATGTCAGAACATCTTAAAAAAAAAATAAAAAATAAAAAAATTCCAAATACCTTATTTTTGTTGTTGTTCTATATTCTTAAGATGGGGTACTGTAATTATTTACATTAATTGGCCTGTTGTCCTCGTCTTGGTTGACATATTCACAAAATTTACGCTGTTGTAGCTTCGACCTGCTTCAGATGATTGACATTTTGAACTGAACCCTTTATTTCAATCATTGAGTATTCTCATTCCATAAGTCATGCTATGTGGAATTAAGGACACATAGTCCAGTGGATATAGATGCTGGTTAGTTCCTGACTTGACTCTTAGAGTTGCGAGTTCAATTCCAGGCTACAGCAGTAGTGAACAAGTAACTTGCAAAGTTAGAGGGAGATAACTCATGACTTCCAATCAAGGCTTTACACAAAGAATGAGGATGATATACCCCAGTGATTGTAATAAAGGGTTTGGTTTGAAATTCTTATCACCTGAAGAAGGCCAGAGCATACAACGGCCAAAACGTCGTACAAATGGCAACAGGACAATAGTCCAAATAATGTAAATACTGTAAATACTACATCATCTAAGAAATATAGACAAATACACAAACACAAAATACAAACACAAGTACACAAACCAACTTTCTATAGAGACACAAATGACCTATGTTCAATTACCTACATAAGAACAGAGTAGTTATACACATATACAGGCATATATACTAGATACATAGAAAAATTCCAACCACAATTCCCTCAATATGCAAAAATTATCAAAGAATAATTAACACAAAATTAAAGTGAACCGGCAAATTGACAGTATAATACACATGATTCAATAGATAAAAACGAGGCATTTCAACTATGAAATCTCCACTATAATAATCTTTGAAGTAATTTAAATGTCAGTCAGTCAATTAAGCACCATATATGATACACACTTGGGCGATCATGTCTCAAAAAGATACGACTGACTGGGCAGGAGATTTTCCCACAGTAGGTTGCCATTACTTTCTGCGGTAAACTGGTTGCCAGCCAAGTCTATAGAACCCAACCTGTCCAGTTATTTAACCCATAATTGGAGGGAAGAGATGTATTAATACCTTTCTCAAGGGTATTTGCACATAGGTGAATGCAACGAATTCAATTGGAATTTGAACTCAGCTCCCCAATTTCTCATGTATTAAAAATAAATACACACACACTCCTTGTGCAAATTAATTGAAACAAAACAAATAATGTCTTCATAGGATCTTTCACACTTCCCTTGATCATCTATAGGTCATACCTTTGCATTGTTTTTCTCTTCTGGCTGCATTTTCCTTTACTATTTGAACTGATGGCTCCAATTTGTTATTTTGCCTTGATTAAACGACTGAGAGTTGAAAGGCTGACACCAACAATATCCGAGATCTCTCTGTAAGGCTTGCCAGTGTGTTCATGGAGTGTTCCATTTTTTTTGTACACTTCCTTGGAGTAACGTTCATTGCAGACAATGGCTATGGGACAACTAATCGACAGTTGAGACAATAGTGTCTGGACGGGATAATAAATCTGATGCAATCATGGATAATTTTTCAAGCTCAAACAAATTTCATCATATGCCCTAAAAATAGATTCATATTACTACACACCACTGCAAATGACCTAATCTGAGGAAAAAAAAAAAATAGAAATTCATTACACTCTGTCACTCCAGTGGGTTTAAAACAGACTGGATGGTGAAAGAAAGAAAACTGAAGCAGGTGTTTCAATTAATTTGCACAAGGGTGTAATTGCAAAAATTTCATGATTTTCCTGTTTGAGTTTTCCAATGAATCTCATAGCAATTTCTACAACAATTAAATATTCATAGAAATTCCTTTATCACATCATTAAATATTTGAGCTTCACACTTTTAACAAAATATTGCAATAACAATCATAAACAATGAATACTGGTCGTTATTTTAAGTAAGGAAGTACAAATGAAAGAATTTGAAATTGACTTTTTCCATTCCACTGAAACAGACTGGAAGCACTTTTATCTTACCTTCTTTCAATCTTTTTCTCACTGATATATCTTTTCCATCTTTCCATACAATCAAGATGGAAAAGTCCATTATTTAACAGGTATTGGGCAGGTGACATTAAACACTTTCATCTCTTATTTCTTTTGTCCATTTTCTCAATGAAACCAAGTGACATTTCTGATTTCTAAAGCAGTTGTTTCAATTTGCACAAGGGTGTATATATAAAATCTTCCGTAGAAGTCTACATTCAAAAGCTTGGAATAATTTGGATTTTCTCTATTTTTTTGTTTTTTTTTTCATGCATTTACACTATTGTACAAGTAATGGTGTTTAGATGTGAACATGAATTATTTTCTTAGAAATCACTGAAGGTTGGGGGAAAAAAATTAGGTCAAAATGAAAACAGCAATTTTTTTTTTTTTTTTTTTTTACTATTCAAATCTTAAATAGTACTTTGCTAAATGCTTTTTTTATTATTATCATTATTTCAAGAAAGAAATTTTAAGTGCAATGGAATTTTGTGTAAATAAAAACTGGCTTTTCAATCATAATGCTAAAAACAAAAAGTTATGCTTAATTCTTTGTTAAATATATTAAGTTATGACATTTTTGTATCCCTATACTCCTGTGTCATAAATTGAACCTTTGTTCAAAAGTAATGAAAAAGGCATTAAATTTAGTTCTCAAAAAAAAGTTTCAGCCCCAAAATGAATATTTGATTTTACCATATATGCAATAATAATTAAAAAAAAAAAAAAAACATTTCAGAAGCTTTATTTTTCAATTTGCTAATAAAGTAATTGGATAGTGGATAGTACTTATATATTTTTTTTTAATGCATTTAATAGTTTATAGCTATAGTATGACATACAAGCTTATAAATAAAAATAGATTTAGAAGGTTCATTTTAGATATTTTGTGTTGGAGATGACATTTAAAAAAAAATAAACTCAAATCCTTTTTCATTATTTTTCAACAAAAGTTCATGAAATTAGGATATAGTAAATCAATTATTTTTGTAAATGCTAAAAAGTTATCTTTTATATATCACACAAACTTTTTTCTTTTACTAATTTCTTAAGGGATTAAAACAAAAAACAAAAAAGTTCATTAAAATCACAAATTAAATAAGCAAATTAAGTTTTTTTTTTAAATTATCAAAATGATTTTTTTTATTATTTTAAGAGTTTTTTTTTTTCATAAAAACAATTCCCGAAAATATTTGCAATATTCATTTTGTATTGTTGGTGTTGCTATTATGAGTGAGTGAATTGGTATTCAATGATGGTGTTTGTACCTGGTGTCAGCTCAAGAACACTTCTGAGGCAAGTTCAGATGGGTCTCTGTGCCAACACAACAGGAATGCAAAAATCCTACCCAGGAGGCATGGGTGGAGCTCATTGTGATCTGTAATGAAATATGAAGATCCGGAGTAGAAATTGTTGTTCTTGTTGTTAGAATAATTTAAATGTTTGCAAACTTTTGGATGAAGAATCAGTGTTTGTATTGTTTGTTTTCTTTAAAGAGTTCATTTTCAGCCTGTATACACCAGCCAGTTTTAGATAAATTTCAAGAAAATAAAAATGGGAAAAGATTAACGAACAGTTAGAATGTTAATCTATCCATGACGATTCCAGTATTTCTTTTTGGTTAGGTTTGTTTTTCATTCTTTTATTCTTGAAATGTTTTTTTGTTATTGCCACTTTTTCCAAATGTTATGTTGTGTTTTGTTTATTTCTGTCACGCGTTGCTATTCAGCATTTTAAATTTAAACAAAAAAGTTATCCCCCTTTATCCACTGACAGCCTCGTTAATTGCCTACGTTTTTTCGGATTATTATTTTTTTTCTTTTCTTTTTTTTTTTTTAGCGAACAACAAATATATAATTCATCTTCAAATTCCCCACATAAATCATAACATTGTGATGTAAACGTGAAATAGTTCCTCCACTAAAATATGTCTCTGAAAACCAAGGTAAACCACACGCATGTGTGATCCCCACAAAATAAACTTGTTACTTCTTTTTTTTTTTTTAAACAGCAGAATGTGCGTGTTTGTTTTCTTGTGTTAAGCAATCATGGTTTTGTATATGAGTAAAAAAGAATTTATACTGGTTAATGGGAGAGGGACCAAAACAAAAAATAAAAAAACAAATTTATGATTACAAAAAACAGTCTTCTTTCCTTTTGAGTATAGACATGAAAAATGCCTATATGAAGTTTGTATTTATTTACTTGTTTCTTTCTGAAGTGAAACATTTTAATAAATAAATAAATATCTAAGTATAATTATGTATTTTGTTTGGAAAAAAATTTAGAGGTTCAAGTTTTTTTTTGTTTTTTTCCCATCTTCAGTCACCATTCAAAGGTTAGTAAAATTAACCATAACAGCTTCTTCACTTGAAACTGACTGTATCTTTCTATAACTAGCAACAAGGACTACCGTCGGCTAATCAAGTATTTTCTCAGCAATCTCAGAGAATAGAAAAGTTAACACCGGAGCATCGTACACATTAATTGCTTTTTCTTTTTTTTTTTCTTTCAAATTAATTCAGTCAGGTCATTATTCCAACTCAACACAGTTTGTTTTTTTTTTTTTAGAATTATCTTTATGAACTGTAAAGATAATCTTAATTTAAATAGATTTCTTTTAAAAAAAAAATCTCTGAAGAAGCTTATTAAAGTGAAACATGTTAGATTAAAGACACTTTTTCTTACCTGTTCTTTCTTTACTTATTCTATTCATCTTGTTGGATTTCAATCCAGATATTCAAATATATATATATATATATATATATATATGAGTGAATAAGGAACGAAGAAAAAAAGAATTTTTTTTTATAACGTCCAAAACATTAATTTAAAAACAGTGCTCAATATATAATATATAGAGCTGTGAATATTTATTATAAATTATATTTTAGAACATGTACAGAATTTTTTATATATCCACTACAAATCGTACATTTGTTTCGACATTGAAACTACAATGTCTCATCAGGTGGTGTGGACAGGAATGGAAAGCCTCTTTTCTTATATTTGGTGAGTTCTGTGTGGGATGTTGGTGGGGGTTACCTCTTACATTAAATCTTACCTATTACACACCACAAATTGTGATCTAATTTAAAATTTAAAATTTCATAGAAAAAAAATCAATTTCCTAAATACAAAATTAAGGTTAAATATACAAAATTAGATTAATTATAAAAACTATGCTTAAATACAAAAATATTCTATAATTGTACAAATAAGCAGTAAGTCCAACCCCATCCCTCCCCACCCCTTACACCTCCCTACTCTGCTCCTCTAAAAAATCCAAAGGATAAAGTCTGGTTGCAAGATCATAAAACTTACATCCTATCTGTAATGTTAAATCTGTCTACAAAATTCCCAGGAAGTCATTTATCAACTATATTCACTACCCACACCACTTTCATTAAAATTCAAATGAACAATTCACAAGACTTATTCCCTTATCACTAAGCCCCCGCCAACATCTCACATACAACTCACCAAATATAAGAAAAGAGGCTTTCCATTCCTGTCCACACCACCTGATGAGACATTGTAGTTTCAATGTCGAAACAAATGTACGATTTGTAGTGGATATATAAAAAATTTGTACATGTTCTAAAATATAATTCATATATATATATATATATATATATACACACACACACACCGGCAGAAAATCTAAGCACGAGCCAATAAACCTACCTGAAGAACTATAGGGTGAAACCTAGATAGGTTTATTGGCTTGTGCATAGATTTTCTGTCTTTGTTGCTCTACTTTCGTATTGAGCACTTTAGTGTTAGGGTTTTTGTCTTGGGTTTTTTTCTTTCTTACATGTGCTTGACTTTTTGTTCATGTACTTCGTTTGTTTCTTTTTTTACTTCCCCTTCTTTTTCCTCCGAGTTCGTCCTCGGTGGGTTGTTCAAGACGATTTAAATTATAGCTTAATTAGTACTAGTTTTGGCAGAGTTAGTTCTGTTACTATTGGTATTATAATTACTATAGTTAATATTATATATATATATATATATATATATATATATATATGTGTGCGTGTTTTTTTAAAACAAGTTATAGTTATGAGGAAAGTGCTCAATATCAGAGGTAAACCATTTGTATTAATTTCGTGGGAGATTATATATAATAGTTTTAAGGTATACTATATTTATGGGTTAAAGTGCACAATATCAGAGATATAGTGTATGCAAATATAAAAGTGAACGTTGAATTCAACTTCAAGAGAGGACAGTTGAAACACAATCATGTGCGCTATGTTTTTGCTTGACTAAATATATAAGTCAATGATGCTTTGGGAGTAGTCTATTGTATTATTTTAACAAAAAGTTTTGGTAGGTGGTACCAGCTATGTTTCAAATTATTATAGGGGCTATTGAGTGGGAATAATTGTAGATCCAGGTTTGGGCTATTTACCTTATTTATTAAATATCCTTAATTTATTGTTGGTTGTTATTATGTTTTTTTATAACTTTTAGAATAATACTATAGAATGCACCACTGGCCTGTATATATAAGTAGTTGAGCAAAAATAATGCACATGGCCTGACAATTGCCTTTAGCATGAAACAGTTGCTTTCTGGGTGTTGATTTCAATGGACACTTTAATATTTACTATTAGAAAGAGAGACTGCAGTGAAGGAATAGTGACACAGTCTGAAAATCATTTTGAGTGTCAAACTGACAGTTACCCTCCTGTGTTGATTCCTATATCCACACTGTCTCTAAGTATGTGGAAAATTTGCTACCTCTATGACAGAAGTATGCTCAATATGCACACGTGCAGTTGGAGGTGCAAAAAAGTACTTGACCTAACCCGCTTCCCAAAATCAGTATTTCAGTCACTAAACATCAAAGAATTAATTTTAGAGAAAAGGGGTCAGGTCAAGAACTTTTCAGCACTCCTACCTTATTTTCTTTTGTGAGAGAGAGAGAAATTAAATATTCGATTTATTTTGTTAATGCTCTATTTTTTTTGATACTGAACATTTCTTCTGACAAATGTCTTGCTGAAGAGTTACCTTCCTTGGGCACCACAGACCACTCATTGGTCATAGTCAAAACCAATGCCTAACAAAGCGCTACTTCTAATATCCCATTTCATAGAACAATGTACTGATACAACCAAACTGATTGTGATAGCTTCAAATAATAAAGTTCCAAAGTTCCTCTCTCAGCATTCTTCAGAAAATAGAGCTTCTCAGCCTTCCTCATTTCTGAATAGACTGTCAGGTATGAAAAATTTTATCCCCCCACAAAAAAAAGTATTAACAAAAGCTGAATAGCTACCATTGTTCCATTTCCTACTGTGGCCACAGCTCACTGTTACCATTAGTACAATCAGAAAGAGCAGAACCCCTTTACTTCTTTCAGAACTATCTGCAATAAGTACACAAGAGTCTTGTAAAAATACTAAAAACAGCTACGCACAAGCAGTTCAAGACAAAATTGGAAACAAGAAATGCCTTCTGCAAGTTATGGAAAATTTTAAATAAGATTCTTAACAGATAAGGCAAAGATTTTTACAATGAACTTTACCTCTAACTCCACACTAGATGACAAAGACCAACCCCTACTTGACTACATCCCTGACCCAACTTACAGAATACAAACTTATGTCTTGGCTCAGGGAAGTCTCCAGATTTATAAAAAGCCTCAGCTCTATGAAGGCTACTTGGTCTAGATAAAACTCTTGGAGTTGTTCTTAAGAATCTTAGTCCAGAGCTATCTTTAATTTTTGCAAACTGCTTTCTGAAGGAGAAATGTTTCATAGGTCTATGGAAGGTGTCAGCTGTATGTCAAATTTACTAATGTGGGTGATTGCTTATCCTCATCACAGTATTGCCCCATCAGCCTTCTCAGTGTCATCAGCAAATTTTTAGAGGTTATCATCACCAAGAAAGTTGTCATTGACCTCAGCAGTAACAACTAAGTGACAAACAGTATGGATTTCACTCCTCTAGATTCAGTTAACATATATAGAATCAGTGAAATGCTTGATAATAAATTAATTGTGAGAGCAATAAACTTAGATATCTGAAGATTTTGACAAGATGTTGCATAGCACAAATTACCCAGCTATGGAATTTTTGGTAGCATCTTCTTGATTGTCAAGTCCTTCCTCTTGAGTAGGTCCATGAAGGTCATTGTTGATGCAAATCCTCTGAGGCCCATGAGATCAATGCAGGCATTGCTCAAGGTTCTCTTTTCAGCCCTACTACTTTTTTATGATATATTTTTAACTGGCTTGTAACTTTCAATATCTTAAAAGAAAAAAAAAAAAAAGCTTGCAATGTTTCCTTACAGAGCAGATCCTGATTTTTCTCCAGGCATGATGAACGATTATACTTACAAGGAGGTTCTTTGCCTGGAATGTCTGCTGAGGCTGAAGGTAACACCCGACCTAAAGTGGAACGTATATATATATATATATGTTAAAATGTTAATGTTAAAAATTTGTAATATTGATTAGAATCAGGTTCTTGGAATTTACCTTCCTACTCTTCCACTTCGGATTAAAGAAAAACAACAAAAAAAAAAATATATATATATTTCATTACTAAACATACCAGAAAAATATTTAATTCTCTGTACTGCTCCAGAAGATGCCAGACTTTTACCATTCTCTTGGTCTACAGATCAGACAAAAAATGGAGTAATGCTATTAAACTGAACCAGAACTGCTCAATCTTCACTTTGACAAAGTTCAAAAAATTTTGTGCAGTCTTGTGGGCAAGAAATTGTTTTCCACGTTTTGAGCTCTTTCTCCACAGACAAAATGTTGCCAGACTCAACCCCTATTTTTATGAAGATGTTTGGTCAAACTATATTCCTTGGTTTTACCAGTCCAGGCCTTCACAACTAGAACCCACTGTGCCATATACACCAACTTGTTTCCCTCCCTTTCCAATTGGTGAGGGTGTAAGTTTTTCCCTAGAACTCTTGCAATGTGGCATGGACTCACAGGGGGATACTTTCTGGATCATTACAATCTTAACCTCTTCAAATTAAGAGTCAACTGTTACCTAACCTACATATCCCCCATAATATGCTCCCCTCCTATTTGCACTTATAACATTGGCATTCAGTAATACTCTACCTTGAGTGGCATTTAGGCCTTGTATTAAATAAATAATAGTAAAAAAAAAAAAAATAAAAAATATGATTACAAAGACCACTTGCCTTATAAGTGTTACCTATCAGAAATACCCTGATTAATCATGTCATTGTTATTTTTTTTGGTGGGAGGGGAAAATTGTTAACAACAAAGTAGACAGAGAGGGGTGATTAGGATTTACATGCAAGTCTAATTTATGAAGAAATCCAGATTATTTGTACTCGATAATTCCCAACATTAGATCTAATGGAAAAAGCTGAATTTATTAAGCCAATTCCAACTTGTTAGTGTTTCAACCAATTGTAATTAATTATAGACTATTTGTTTTTTGTCGGGAGGCAGACAACACATTATTGAACACAAAATGTGGGAAGAAACAGAATTAGCTAGTTACTCTAATAAGCTATTAAAGATAGGATTTCATGTTTTATTCCTAAACATATATAATAATTATACTTATATATTTATTATTGTCTTATTGTGTTAGTTTTTGGGTTTTTATATTAGTTCTCTTCATTTTTCCTTCTTCGTTCTCAATGACTATTGATATCTACACTTGAAATGATTTGAAAGACTTGGCATGAGGCTGAGAAATCCTTAAAATAATACAGGAGAATGTTCATCAGCAGTCCTGGGCACCACTTGTTGATCCCATCCCAGATTTGGATGGAGCCCCACCCACAGCACCTATCACTTCCGTAGGTGTGGTAGAAGCTGCAGAGGCAGCTGTGGAGGTGGCTTCGGCAGTGGTAGTGGTGCTTGCAGCTGAGGCAGTGTCTATAGCTTCTCCAAACAAAAATAGTTCTGGGGCAGGTCGGCTCGGCATTGATATTGCTTCCTCATAGGAAGGTGGAGAGCAATCCAGGTCTATGTTAGAGTCTGTAGCAGTGTCGAGTACCACTGTCCCATTCTGGCCGCCATAAATGATATGGACATGTGGTTCGTTGTCAACTGGAATGTTATTCTGTGGAGAGGAATGGATGTTGTGATGATTATGAAGACCAACTGAAAGAAAAGAAAAGATACATTTCAGAGTTAGAAAGAGCTAGATAAATCAATTCGCTGTTTTTTATGGTTTCTCAACCCTTTGTGTGCTATTTAGAGCCAAAAACATTTTATAGATTATATATATATATATATATATATATATATATATATATACTAGCAGTATAGCCTGGCATTGCTCGGGTATAATGAAAGCTTTAAAATTAATCCATGGTCCTGGAGCTCAGACTCTTTGGATGTTGGCAGTTTGGTGAGAATCGGATAAAAATTGTGGATTTGTATAAAGAACAAACAGACAGAAAAACACAAACACACACAAAAACATCTTGTCTTTTATATATATTATTGATTTTCTGCACTATTGTAAGAACTTCAACCTTGAAACTTCTGAATATTGTTTCTTATGTCTATGAGTGTATCAAATTTGATTAAAATTGGACCATTCCTTCTACAACACGATTTTTTTGATTATCGATATTTATTGAGGGTACCTCAACACAAAACCTAGCTAAGAACACTCACAGATGCTTACAGTACAACTGTGTAAATTTTCAAGAAAATCGGTTCAGCCATTTCGGAGTCTATAGGTAACGAACACACAAAGTTCCATTTAAAAATAAGTATATATATATATTGTTAGATAGGTGTAAGTTTGTGACCCTGGGTTTCACACTCTTGTGATAGACAAACTGATTAATTTTTTTTAAATATTGGATATATGTAGGGTTGTGTATATTGGTGTATTTTTGTGGAAGTGGGAGGAAAATTTGTCATCTTGATGTCTCTTATACAAACGCAGACATAGATACACACTTGTACACCCATTATATTATTTTTTTTTCAAGCAAATTTGGCATTAGCAATATTTTTTTTGAACATAAGGATTTTTTTCTAGGTGCAAGTAACCCAGAGATCCTCAACCTTTTTAAGCAACTGTACACCTAGCAGCAAATGAAAACATCACAGTACATTTAACAAAATTTTTAAAGAGCATACATTTAAATGTTATGAAATAAAAACCATAGATTTAAAAAAAAAATTCACACACAAATCTGAACTTTATTTCAATGTTTCTGTTCAACTACTTGTGCAGCTTATTTAGTGTGAAACCTGTGCCTGGTGTTAGTTTGCAATTTCTTCAATATTTGGTCGAATGTGCGATAAGCCGAGCCTAACTTCTTCTTTACTTGAGTATAGTCTTTCTCATGTCTTATTTTTGATGTACCGTTACTACTTCCACAAACATATATATAAGTATGCCATGACAATATTTCACGGTAAACTAGTGTGTCATGGCATGGGAGTTGAAAACCACTGAAGTAACCCATAGCTGAGAGGAAGAGGATAGACAGAAAAAAAAAGAAACCTATGTAGATATCAAACAAAGATGACAGCATCAAGGAAAATAAAGAATAAATGGAATAAATTGCTGGTAATATAGGTCTTGTGTCCAGGTTTCTTGCATTGCAAAAATCAGGAATTCCTTGACATAGTTATCAATACTTATTTGCAGTTTCTCTTACCTAAAGAAATTAAAATTTCTCTTAACTGCCAATCTATGATAATTGTATTCAAAAACATGATCTAAACTTAACGTCTATTGAACAGGTGAAGAGGCTCATCCCTTGTTCCCTGTTTAGGATGTGGTTTCCAGCTTTCTCTTTTCCAATCTTTTCACTCTTACGTAGCCCCCTGCACATCAGTGGTATTATCGCCTTGCTTGGGGTGATATGATTAAAAAAAAAAAAAAAAAAGAAGAATGGAACTGCGTGTGTGTGTGTATGTATGTATGTATGTATGTATGTATCCATTACCTATAGACTCGGAAACGGCTGAACCAATTTTCTTGAAAATTTACACAGTTGTACTATAAGCGTCTGCGAGTGTTTTTAGCTAGGTTTTGTGTCGAGGTACACCCAATGAAAATCGATAATCGAAAAAAATCAGGTTATAGCAGGACTGGTCCAATTTTAATCAAACCTGATACACTCATAGACAAAGACATAAGAAACGATATTCAGAAGTTTCAAGGTTGCAGTTCTTACAATAGTGCAGAAAATTTGATATCGATACCAGGAAACAAAATTTAACTTACATCCATTCATTTTTCTTTCAATCTATGGTTTCGCTTTAACTGGAAACAACTATTGTTTTTTAGTCTTTCATGCCAACATCCAAAAAGTCTGAGCTTCAGGACCATGGATTAGTTTTAAAGCTTTCATTACATCCGAGCAACACCGGGCTATACTGCTAGTGTATGATAATTGTATTAAAAAACAAATGAGGAATGCAAGTTCAAGGTTTATTCTTTACTGCCAATCTATGCTGCTTATTAATGATCAAAGAACAATGCATCAAGGGTTGCAATAAGTTAGCTGCCAGAGAAAAATCAGGCTTCTAAGGATAAAGAATGTAAGTTCTAATCAGGCAAGAAGGTTACAAGGGTTGGCTGAAAAGTTCATAGGCTGACTAAGATACTCTCGCGGAATGTGACTAAATGTGTTTTTTTTTTTTTTAATCATATCACCCTGAGCAAGACGGTAACGCCACTGATGCGCAGGGGGCTACGTAAGAGTGAAAAGATTGGAAAAGAGAAAGCCGGAAACCACATCCTAAACAGGGAACAAGGAATGAGCCTCTTCACCTGTTCAATAGATGTGGGTGGAGTGTGAACTGGGCGATAGTTGAGTCTATCTACTCCAATTGAAAAAAAAGAAAAGAGTGAAAAGATTGGAAAAGAGAAAGTCGGAAACCACATCCTAAACAGGGAACAAGGAATGAGCCTCTTCACCTGTTCAATAGACGTGGGTGGAGTGTGAACCGGGCGATAGTTGAGTCTATCTACTCCAATTGAAAAAAAAGAAAAGAGTGAAAAGATTGGAAAAGAGAAAACCGGAAACCACATCCTAAACAAGGAACAAGTTTTATTTTTAAATAAAATCCACTTTGTGGTCCACACACTTCTTGTTGCAGTGCTTGCATCTCATTAGTGAAGAAGCTTTCATCCTGTTGGTCAAAACAGTCATCAACAGCAGATATGATGTCATCAATTACTGGTTACCGACCAAAAGTTTTTTTTTTTTTTTTATGTTGGGGAACAGATGATAGATGGAGCCAAATCAGAAGAATATGGAGGGTGATCAGCCATTTCAAAGCCAGTCATGCACAACAGCCACTGAAACCAAAGATTTGTGTACTGGAGCACGACGAATAAGTGCAGCCTCCAAAGCACATACACGGGAGATTAGTGTCCTCAGTTTTGTGTCCCTGCCACAGGGAAACCTGTCTTTGATGTAGACTCTAAATTTGTGACCGTGGCGATTTAGTTGGTCGTGTTTTGTTATAAGGGGTGAGTAATCTGAGATTGGAACATTGATACCGGTTTCATACAGAAACAAGAGGTCAGGGTTGTACTAAAGATGGAGTTCGACCATCGACCATTTACATTGGTGTGTAAGATGGTATATCTGATGTCTACTCTTTCTTTTTTTTGAGGTTAGGTTTTCTAGTTTTGTTAATTTTTAATTTAATTGATTTCATGTGTGTGTATTAGTTGGTGCAAGACTCGTAGGCAGTGAGACAGACACACGCATAACTAACCTGGATTGAATTGCCTAGAGATACTGTCATCATAGTACCCTTCATCATGGCATCAAGAGGCCACACCAGAGATTACTGCATGTTCCAGAACCAATCGCAAAATGGATCCTATATTGTACACCTACTGATAGAATAGTTTCTTGAAACTTTGAAACCCTGACTATCAGACGGATAATGCCCAAATCTAGAAAACATGCCTCCAGCACCCTCAATGAAGGAACAAATAATTGGGGAGAGAAGATATAGGTGTGATACCCTGGGTGTTAATATCTCAACTAGAAGTCAAGACAACAGAACTCCTTGGATCAGAAACATTGTACTGGCCAGAGACTTAAGGTACCAAGACAACCTTGCTCATATACATGAGGATTAATAGATCTATTGGAAGATCGGGTAAAAAAAGGTTGCTATGGAAGGCATCACCTACCGACATTAATGAAAATGAATAAAAATTATTAAAGGAAATAAATTAGAATTAATATTTGAAAGAACATTGTCTCATCAGGTAGTTTTTATAAAATTTTCTTTAAAAAGTTTATTACCATCATTATTAACTACCTGATGAGACATTGTTCTTTCAATGTCGAAACAAAATGTACAATTTTGTAGTAGATTGTACATGTTCTAATGTATAATTTATAATGAATATTCATTGTTCTATTTTTACATTGAGCTCTGCTTTAAATTAACGTTTTGAACGTTGCAATTATTTTCTTTGTTTCTTATTCATTTGGATAAATTTTTATATATCAAGAAACAGTTTTGAAAGAAAAGATGTATGATAAATTGAAAAAAGTTTTTGTGATGTCTTTCATTCATTAGAACTTCATTGAACTGCATTTGTTGACATTGTTTTAACTACACATGTGCATGAACAAGTGACACTCATAGATTAAAAGTTTTTTGCAATCTAGCCAAATTTATATTCTTTTTCTTTCATTCATCTTTGTTATTAAATATCATACATTGTGATAGCGGAGAATCTGCCAAGAATGTTGAAACAGAAGAACCTGATTGCAAATTAACTGTGGATGTACTAATGATTAAAGCACTTCCTAAAAATTTTCATCTTAGTGAATTATTAAACTGCTTGAGGTTTTTCCAATATATTCTTTCTCACGATTCTTACCAGTGAGAGAATAAATTCCTCCTCTAAGTTCTGGCTTGTTGTTTTGTATTGATTAAATCTTTTGTTTTACATGTAGTCATAACAAATTTTAGGTTTAGACAAATTCTTTTGATTGTATTTTCGATAGAGCTAGTGGGTAGAAATTTTTTTTGGTGGGCATGGGGGTGTAGAAAGTGCACTAATTACTAGGTAACTTTATGGTCCAGGTTTATACAATGTATCACCTCTCCTAACAAAGCTACTCCTATTACATTGTTGGATATTTAAAAACAGCATCAATAAAACCAAAAATAGTAGGAAGTTGAATAAGGTCAGCTAGGTGGTGCCAATAGACAGATAAAAGAAAAAGGTCAGCTAGGTGGTGCCAATAGACAGATAAAAGAAAAAGGTCAGCTAGGTGGTGCCAATAGACATGCCAGATAAAAGAAATAAAAGTTAAGCCTCGTCATATCTTTGGTATTTCTCTCATTGTATAATTATTTATAAGCACAATTTTTTTTTTCATTTTCTCCCTTAACTCTACACATAAGGTTCTGTCAATAAAACCATTATTTAGCCTGAAGAGATCAAAATCAAAAAACAAATCGCACCAAAGATGTCAGGGAAACTAAAAACAGCATCAACTTACAACAATCCCAAAAACTAAACACTGTCTCAAAGAGAAAACAGCTATAATTACCTTCCCAGACCAAAACAAACTATTAAAATATTGAACAAATTAAAAAAACATGAATGCACACACAAGCACAACATTAACAACCAACAATAAAATAAACAATAATTAATTAAATAAAAGGTTAACAAACAGCACGAAAATAGCAAAGAAACAAAATACTGCATCTGGATCCACAATCATTTCCACCTAATAGCCCCTCAAATAATACAAAAGACTACTCACAATGCATCACTGACCTGTATATATAAACAGTCAAGCAAAAACACAAAGCATATGGCCCAAAAATTGCATATAAGCATGAAACCGTGCAGCAGCTGAGTGTTGACTTCAATGTCCACTTTATATATATATAAAATGTGAGATGGACAAAATAATGAAAATGCCTTGAAATTTCAAGCAAATTTATTTCAATATGGGGTAAGACCACCTTTGGCAGTAATTACAACTTGAATTTTATGCATGGGATTGACTAGTACAAAATTTGAATTGTTTCCAGATGGATTTTTTTTTATTCTTCAGCTAAAATAGTGTCTAATTCTTTGAATGATGATGATAGAGGACATCTACTCCTCACTTGTTTTTCTAAAATGAAACAAATGTTCACTGATGTTGAGATCTGGAGACTATGGTGGCCAGATCAAATGTTCCTTGTGCCATTCAGCTACAATGTTAACAATATGAATGAGTGTATTATCCTGAAAGATGTAATTTCCCTCTGGAAATGAGTTCCTGAGCTATAAGATGAAGTTAATCAATTGAAATTCTTAAATAGTCCTGACTGACTTATTGAAATAATATTTGTTAAAAATACTCTTAGCATTAAAAATTATATTAAATCAACAAACATAAAAGTAGACAAGCTTCTGACAGTTTAATCAAATTTCCAAAATTATGCTATTATGGTACTAGGTGTTTGCATTATTTTGTTCACCCATATATATATATATATATATATATATATATAATCTGTAGGAAATTGGTAAGTTATTGTTTTTTTTATTATCTAAGAGTAAAAAAGTTATTGTTTTTTGTTTTTTTTACATCGAGGTTGAATTCATTGCATTCACTTACGCGCAAATACCCTTCGGAAAGGTATTAATCCATCTCTTCCTTCCAGTTATGGGTTAAATAACAGGACAGATTGGTTTCTATAACCTTGGCTGGCAACCAGTCTACTGCAGAAAGTAATGGCAACCTACTGTGGAATAATCTTCTGCCCAGTCAGTCATGCCTCTTTTGAGACATGATCGCCCAAGAGTGTTTCATGTATGACACTTAACTGGCTGAAGGGTAAAAATGTACAACAAAATAGAAAATGTTTTTGTGTGACAATCGACTAAATTTATATTTATGCTGATGCGACTACACATTTCCTGAGGCTGTAGAATGCAAATTAAAATCTTGGTGGAAGCAATGTTCTTAGCTTCTGATCTATTTGGCTTTCTTAATGGTGGATGTGCACTGTGGTGCAGTGGATATCAACTCTGAATGAGGAATTGGGGTGCAGAGTTTGAATTCTAGTTGAATTCCTTGCATTGACTTACACACAAATACCCTTGGGAAAGGTATTAATCTGTCTCTTCTTTCCAGTTAGGGGTTAAATAATAGAACATATTGGGTTCTTTAGCCTTGGCTGGCAACCAGTCTACTGCAGAAAGCAATGGCAACCTACTGCGAGATAATCTTCTGTTCAGTCAGTCATGTCAAGACATGATTGCCCAAAGCGTGTATCACATATGGCAATTAACTGACTAAATGGCCAGATGTAAAAATTACCTCTGTTTTGCATGAAAAGGGAAGAAAAGAAAAAAAAAAACGAAACAAAAAACACCAAAAGTCAATGAAAAGAAGCTCATCAAAAATTAATGATAACGAAAACATTCATGCAACCGTCATTTCATCTGGCAAAAAAGCAATCATGAACAATGACAAGTATTTATAAGTGAAACCAAGATGGAGAGTTAATTTGTTACTACATAAAAAGAAAATCATCGGCCATTTTATGGAGGAAAAAAAAACCCAAAACCCACTGAGCTAACAAAGATAAAGAAAATGAGTAAGGTACTATCAATACTAATCTCTCATAACCAATTTTTTCTTTTTTCAGCAATTATTTTCACTCAGTACAAGGGCTAAAAGCTAATCAAGATAGATGGTTACAGAAGAAGGGGTACCGTTTATGGGGATATGTAGTGAAGATAATAGTTAATTCTAGACTTAAATAGGTTAAGAGAATAGTGATTAGGGAAGTATCCTCTTTAGAGTCGGTTTAAAAAAATAGCAGTTTATGGAGAGAAGCTGTTTGAATAGAACTTGCATCTCACCAATGGAAGACAAAAGAAATGAGGATAGTTAGCTACAATGTCTGTTGTGTCAGTTGTGGCATGTCTTAGTCGTGGAGATTCATGAAACTGAGGAATGTTGTCCATCTGAACACTTTCCATGGAAAAAGAGAATAGAAAAACAATATATGGAATAATGATATTTTTATTTTTATTTTTATTTTTTTTTATATAAAGATTAAATTTTAGAGGACAAAATGGAAAAGTTTTGCCCAACACATTTCACTCTTTAGGACTTCATTGGACGATGTTTATGTTGATACAACAACATGTGCATGAACGAGCAATGCTGACAGTTTTATATTTAAAAATGATTTTTTTTTCTTTTTTATTATGCATGTTTTGGGTAGAAAATCTAGGAGATTTCATCTAGATTCTTTTTGTTTATGTTTAGATCACTTTTTTTTTTATTAATAATCCCACATTGTGATAATAGAAAATTTACCAAGATCAATTTGTCAAATATATTTGGAGTGTTACTGAGGAAAGGACAGCAAAAATTTATACTACCAATATCAACACCTGATGAAACTGACCAGAAAGTATTTCATCATATAGCCATGACTTTAGATGTCAACTGTAATGGTTCTAATGATGGAGTACTGAAAATGTCCTGGTTCAACCAAAAAGGGATTTTTTTTTTATAATCATTTCACTCCAAGCAAGGCAGAAATTCCACTGGGGCACAGGGAATTACCGTGAGAGAATAAAAAAAAGTACAGGGGGATGTCAAAGAAAGGATAAGAGATGGATAAGAATCAAGTAGATAAAAGATGGCAATTGATGTTGCATTTAAACTTTTGGAGATTGTAGCTATCAGGGAAGCAAGCAGATGGAAGGGAGTTCTACAAACAGAAAGGGTGAGAAAAATTATTAAAGTAGAAAAGGTGGTTAATTTAATTATTTCGGTGCTAAAAGGGTGGGACCAAGATGCTAATTGAGAAGCATGTACAGGTATATGTGGTTGGGGTATCAAGGAAAAAAGCTTGTTAAAGCAGTTGCCATGAAAATACTAGTAGAAAAGATAGAGAGAGGCCATTTGACTGAAGGCAGGCTGCCAAATTAGGATCAATTATTTTGGAGAGCCTCCTTTGGATTTTGTTGAGAACCTCAAGATAAATAAAATAAATTCCAATATTCTGTCATTTGGTCAAATTTTGTGTAGGGGGTCAAATCAAGAATTTTTCAGCACCCATTTTATGCAAAAAAAAAAAAAAAGAGTAAAAAAATATCACAGATGCCCATTACATTGATTTTTTTAATGTGAATCGACAATTTCCTATGGATAAAGAGGAAATTTGAGGCAGCAGAAATGTGCTTTTACAGAAGGTATCTGAGAACAAAAACTAAGAAATTAGAAAAAAAATAATGGTGACACTACACTTGTACATAGAATCAGAAGGTTGAACTTTCTGAAACGTGTGGAAAGAGAGCTTGGAGAGTTTGACACTCACAGGATATACTGAAGGCTGAGTATAGAGGGAAACATCAAGTAACCCACCTAATGAGTATGTGTCAATGGATAGCAGAAAAAGGAGTGGAAGGAATAGTAAGGAGACAAACATTGCTTAGAGCTCCAAAGGATAGGAGGTTGTGAAGAGCAATGATTTCCTACTTTCGGAAGAAACCTGACACACAAAAGAAAAGCAAGCCCTTCCATACTGACTGGATAAAACCCATCACAGGTAGACATGATTTTGTATCTTAATATGTGAGGAAGATTTTGCATCTTTTCTAAACAAAAATTCACACTTGTCGGCATGCATATATGCTGCTTCTTTTAATTTTCTTACTTTCCAATTAGTCTTTATCTATGAGCTGTGTGCCTTCAGGACATAGGCAATCATGGCCTTCCCTGTCTCTCTATTCCTTGTAGCTCTTAACACCCTTTTCTCTTGTTATTCCTCCTAAGCCCTGCTCCACCATCCATTTGTTCAAGTCTGTCAAGTATGCCATGCATTGCTTTCCACTGTGTCTCTTTACCCTGTCCTGTGAGTAACAGATTTTTCAAGCCCTCCTTTCTCATTACATCTCCCAGAAACTTTCACTGTCTTTTCCTGATGTTAAGTATAAGTTTTCTTTTTGTTTCCATCCTCTCCAAAATATCATTGTTGCTCACATGTTCAGTCCATGATATCCATAGCATCCTTCTGTAGAACCACATTTCAGTTGCCTCAAGTTTTCCCTTCATCTTTAATGAGATTACCCAGCATTCACTGCCATATTGAAGTACAGACATTATAACAATCTGGTACTCTCTTCTTTGTTTCCTACAAAATTTTCCTGTCTCTTCAATACTTAGTTTTTGGAATGTATTCTTGGCCATGCCAATACGACTTCAAAACTCACTGTCACAATTTCTGTTCTCTATTAGAACATTCCTTCGGGTCTTTAAATTTCTGTACCTGCTTGATTTTAGTGTCCGCAGTCTGCAGTTTGCATTTAGGGCTCTTCTTCTTACTGATGACCATGCATTCAGTTTTCTTCTAGTTTATGTTCATTCTTTCCAGTTATTACTGATCCCAAACAGATGAATATGGTTGTTTCTCCCTTCAGATATGAAATAGGTCATGCCAATAAATACAGAATCTTCAGTACTGGTGTAAATGAGTTAGCCTGATCAGAAGATTTGTTATGCATTTCGTTTCAGTCTATATATAAAAGACGAGAAATTATTTACAGTGGAACTAATATACTCATGGGCACCTGGCGATGGTGTAACAGTTAGCAAGCTTGTCTCGCTTGAATCATTACAATTGAGTAGTGAGTTTGATCCTCAATGGGTGTCTCTTACTTTCGGCATGTGTCACGTTTAAGCTACGCTTAGAAAATCACCGTCCTCCAGGTTTGTGGGTTGGGCGCAGGGCTAACAACCCTGCCTCATAAAAAAAACAGTGTTACGGAAACAGCAAAAACGCTGCCCTACATACCATTGGGTGTAACGGAAACGTTTATTTTATTATTTAATATACTCGTCTTTATTGCTAATGTCCCAATAATTGAACACTGTTCTTCTAGACTTGAACAAGTTAAGATTGAAGTGATCATGGAAGAGGCCTCTTAGGAGTTTGTTCTACAGAGCAGTCATTCTTGGGAAGAAGCTGTTCGACTAGAACTTACTTCTCACCAATGGGATACAGAGGGAGTACAGGTGGTTTGCTACAATGGAAGGTCCTACAAATAGAGATTAGAAATAACAGAAAGTGGCATAACTGCCTTGCTTAGGGTGAAATGTTTTTTTTTTGTTTTTTTTTTTAAATTTTATCCATTTCATTTACAATCTTTATTTATAGAATTTCAAACTGAACCTTTTACTCTATAGGGTTAATTGTTCTTTCACTGTTCATGTCTAGGGATTTCTCATATTGTTTTGTTTTTTTTCAAGTACAACTCAGTTATTGCTAGACAATAGCCTGGAGAATTCAAGTATTAGATCGTGAATACCTTAGTTGCATAGTAATTGTCAATATTGTAGGCAAGGGTAGTACAGAATCAGACTCTGTAGAAAAGCGGTGTGCAACAACTGGAGTGTACCAAAAGACAAGTTACCGCTACAAGGTTGAACCATTGTAACAATAACAACAAAGAAGAGGACATTAGTCCAAATGTAAATTAAGTCATTTCTTTTCATTACCCGTTGCTGGTATACACCACAAAAAAGACTCCACTTCTTTTCATATGGATTGTAAACCTAAAAAATACATAAAGCATTGATGGCAAGCACAGAACGGAAACTACAAGTACTCCTAGAGAAGTTAGCAAAGGAAAGTGAAATGAAAGGAATAAACATGAATTTAAGACAATGAATGGTTGTTAGCAAAAGGAACAGCCCAACTACAAAATAGAGAGAGAGACCAAAATCAAACAAGTGCAACAATTTAAATATCTGGGAAGTGTTCTAACAGAGGACGACAAGTGCAATACCGAAATCCGAAAGTGCATTGAGATAGCGAAAGATACCCTTCCAAAGAAAAGAGTACTGAATTGTTATGTAATGTAATGTCAGCCCTCGAGTCACTGGATTCAACTAACACTTTTATCCACCACGTTTTTTTCCTTGATGACACACAGTCCAGTGGATAAAGTGTTGTTTGAATCCAGTGACTTGACCCAAAGAGTTGCTAGTTCAATACCTGGCTACAGCAGAGGTGAACAAAAACTTGAGTTAAAGAGAGATAACTAATACTGAAACATCCAGAAGAAGCACGTGGAACAAATGGATGAAATAAAGGATTTAGTTTGAAATTTTAATCACCTGAAGAAGGCTGGAGTATATAATAGCCGAAAAATGGCAACAAAGACAACAGTCCAAACAATGTAAATAGTTAAACTGAGCTAATTATCAAATGTAACCATTTGTTTGGTTTTTTTTTTCTTTACTAATTGTTCAATTGTAAAGCCCAAGAGCCACTCAAGGTAAAGACTGACTGACTGAGATTGCTGCATGAATGTGAGGATAATTAGGAAAGTGTTATGGTAAAACACACCTATTCCTCAGATAATGGACTCTCACTCCTCCATTAATAAGAGTTAACAGGAAGTTAACTTGAGAAGTTCTTGGGAAGTTCATAGGAGTTCTTAGAAGTTCTAGAGTGT
Organism: Ascarosepion bandense; assembly: GCA_037127315.1. Taxonomy (NCBI): domain Eukaryota; kingdom Metazoa; phylum Mollusca; class Cephalopoda; order Sepiida; family Sepiidae; genus Ascarosepion; species Ascarosepion bandense. Next base: position 8,469,260 of record JBBBDQ010000547.1, on the reverse strand, counting down.
TCTTTAGAGTTCTATTGGAGTTCAGTAGAACTATTTGTTAGTTCCAGTTTGGACATAGTTGGACTAAGGCAGTTGATATTAATTGACAGTTAGCTAAAAGGAGTCAGCTTACAGTGGAAGATTACCAAGTTCCTAACATTTTGGGCACGTTAAGTCGATTAGCAACCAACATAGCACGGTTATAACTTTCAGTGCAAAAACTACTCCACAACAGAAAGATAACAGTTGTATTTTGACTGAAAGAGATTAAGCTTGTAGTGATTGGAGGAATATCGTCTCAGATTTTTGTTCCATAAAGTAGCAGTTTATAAGAAACTGTCCAAATAGAATTTCCTTTTTGCCAAAGAAAAGTAAAGACAACAGGGATGATTTGTGGCAATATATGTGGCTTGGTGGATTTTAATAAAAGGAATATATCTAATCACTTATTTTTCCTGCAATACTGAAAAGAAAATTATTTGTCAAATTAAAAATTGATAAAAATACAAATACATGCTTGCAGAATTTTTTTTTTTTCTTTAAGTGGGTTCTGAAGACGACCATATAAAACTGACACTCATGCTATAAAATACAGAAATAAAAATAAGTTTGAAATATATATCTATAACTTGGTATTAATAAAAAAAAACTCCACTTTTATGTCCCTTGCCTGCAACTACTACAAACAATCACCAACACAGTTTTGTACAGCACAAAAAAAGACTCGAAAGACAATGAGAGCAGAAATGCATGATGGGTACCAAAGTTCACCAGGTAAGGGGTCAAGAGTTAACAGGCTAAAGTCCTGTACTTACTTAAATAGCACTGCGGCTCATAACTCAGAAGTGAGCCATATTCACCTAAAAGAAAACATAGAAAATTGTTGAGGTTTCCCAGCAGAAGGAAAAAGTCTTCATCAAGCGGAAATTTTGTCACTTTTCGCATCTGAAAATTAGGGTTTAATTAGACCCAAAATTAAAAAAATAAACACCTTGTGTACTAATTCTTGTGCAAAAGTTAAGCAACCCAAGTACTGGTCCAAATCCAAAGTTGTTCATTTAAAAAAAAAATTTTTTATATAGAAAAAAAATTATTTTTTTGATTGACTTATTCATTTTCTACAGCTTATCAACCCTTTACAGGTTATTTAAAGCCAGAAAATATTTTTAGATTGTAAGAAATCTTTTTAAAGATAATGGTTTAGTGATGCAAGTCTTGCTAATTAATCCATAGCAAGTGGGGGGGAGAGGTGGATTAATACATTCCGCAAGGGTATTTATGCGTAAGTTAATATCACGGACCCAAATGAAATTGAACTCAGCTCTTTAATTAAAAATTCTGTGCCATTATCCATTACACCACCACTCAGCATCTGATATTCCCAAGCAGTCACCCATCAAAATACTGACCAGGCTCGACGTTGCTTAACTTCTGTGACCATATGGTAACCATTACCAAAATCAAAGTCAAAATCACTAAAAATTGTAACAATGATCATGATATGCTTATAATAATTTAAAAACAAATATTTTCTTTGATGTTTCATTTTGGTTTTAATTGAAACAAAATAAAATAAAAATTAGAAAACTTAAAATTAATTCAAGCAGGTTTTAAATTTTAATGTGAATTTTTGTCACACTAATTTAGAAATTGTAATTGAAAAATTTAAACCAGAATAAAAAAAATCAATCTTCCAAAAATAAAGTAATAAATACCCTCCTTCCTTAATGTCATTGAACTCTCCTATGGAGCAAGTTGCCATAGGTGAGTTCAGTCTCCCTATATTAGGGGTTGTTGAGGTGGTTTCTCTTGCACATAGGCTTTTAGCAGTGGAATGAAGTTGCCAGCCCCACATCTACAGGTTTTTAATTTGAAGTTGTCCTCCTTCTAGACTAGTTGCCAACAAAAACTATAAAGCCCATCTTGCTCTGCTATTTAATTTATGGCTTTGGGGAAGAAGAAATAGATTCATACCCTTCCCACAGTTATTTGTGCAAAAGTGAATGCAACAGCCATGACTAGAATTTGAATTTTCAGCACAAATAATGAAGTACAAGTACAGAAGTAGACAATTTGATTAAAATTAATTCATAAATTGAATTTTGAAAGAAAAAATATTACTTAAATTATATTTAAAAGACAATGAAACCTACTTGTTTACAGTGGATGGCTGTTATTTTGTCAACTCTGTTCAAACAGCAAGTTTTTATTGCTTTTCTTTGCTATATTTGATGAAAGCTTGTTTAAATTTATGCATTTCCTGAGACATTTCCTGAAGTATAAACAAAAAAAAAAAAAAAAAAAAATTAGTCAAACCTGATATTCTTTCCTACTCAGCACCATTTCTTGTTGAGAATAGGGCTTCCATCTCATTACACTACTATAGCGAGCAGGTTTTTATATGGTGGAGTTACTAGTCCCACACACAACTAGTTTTGAATCCAGAATTACCTTTCTTCGAGACTATATGTCAAACAAAGCCTAGTCTGCCCAGCTATTTAGTTCATAGTTAAGGAAAGAATAGATGGATTCATACTTTTCCCAAGAGTAATTGCTCAAAAATGAATGTCATAATCTCAAATAAGATTTGAACTCAGCATGCCTGTTCTACTTTCCGTGCTGATAACCACTATACTAGATGCACACTCATTAAAACTTGACATTACTTAACATGAAAAACATTCACAAATGACAAGCAACCTTCCAGCTTGTTGCTAAAATCATATTCCCAATATCACGTTATATAAGTTAATATAGATGACATGTGGCTGAGTGCTTAGAACGTTCACTTTCTGACCATGAAGCCCGGGTTCAAATCTCACCATGGTCGATTTGTCAGGAGGGTGACATCTTGATGAAGGTGACTTCTGGAGGAGGCAATCCCAGAATACAGTACCTTTGGAAAATGCCTGAAAACCATACCACAGATTGACTGAAGACTTGTGAGTGAAATTAGGTACATGGCTTCCTTTGAGGAATTGTCAATGCTTGTGCTAACTCGAAGTCACAACTCATCATGACCGAGGGTTCGAGTGTCCTGGCTTTGTTCAGACTGCTGCTCACGCTAGATAACATGCTCTCTCCCAGAAACTGTAACTAAGGTCCACTCAGCATAGTTGCAGTATAAAACAAGTGTGCCTGAGCAGGCATCTGCAATGGGGATTAGTTAACCACCCTGGTAGATGGCTATCCTCGATTATGAGTGGCCAGCCATTATTATTTTATTATTACTATATATGACAGAAATATGTTTACACAACATGCACAGACTATACACCTACTTTGATGTGATCTAATAATTAACAAGTTTGCCTTGCTAGATCAATTACAACTGAGTAGTGAATTCAATCCTCACTAGGTGCGCCACACTTTCGGTCTTGTGCCACATCTAAGCTACATGTAGTAAATAACTAGATGTACATCTAGCTGCCAATACACACTTTGATATAGATTCTTCTACATCTAGCTGTTAAATTTATAAGCCTGTTACTCACCATTCATTAGTGTTTGTGTCCCCACCGTGTTCCCACATCGTGGATGGTTTGTGCCAGGGAACCTGTGTCTAACCTGAGGTGTGCACGGCTCGACCATATCCAGGTTTGCTGATGTCTCCAGCCATCTTGACTGTCGCATTAAATAATACTTATAAAGCAATCCACAGCCAATAATCAGTACACCCGTCACAAGGCCAATTATTATCATAATAGTTTTGATGGACGTTGTGGGTACTGGAGGACCAGCTGGAAAAAAAATAAATAAATAAATTAAAAATGTTTTTGATGAAACAAAACTAGTAATAAAATAATAGGGAAGAGATAATTCTAACATATTGTGATTGTCTTGTCGGGGTTTGTAAATTAAAAAGGGTTTATTTAATGATTAGAATGACGACACCAGTTAACATTTTTTTTCAATCCAGATGTTGTTGGACAATGAACACATGTTTCTGAGCTATTTTTTCAGACTGAATCTGCAATTTTTTTTTTCAATTGGAGTAGATAGATCTATCACCCGGTTCACACTCCACCCATGTCTATTGAACAGGTGAAGAGGCTCATCCCTTGTTCCCTGTTTAGGATGTGGTTTCTGGCTTTCTCTTTTCTAATCTTTTCACTATTACATAGTCCCCTGCACATCAGTGGCGTTACCGCCTTGCTCGGGGTGATACCATTAAAAAAAAAAAAAAAAAAAAAAAAAAAAAAAAAGTCTATTTTACCCCACCATATCATGTTTTCTTGGTACAGATAATTTCTATTTTGCTTAAAATAGGCCAAATGCTTTATTCACAGATATATGCCACGGCTTAAATATGTGCGTGACATAGTTGAAATATTTCATTTCATGTTAAAATGATTTATTATTCACGAAAAAGTATCCAAATAACTTTTGAAATGAATTCTAAGCTATTTCAGTTCAGATACAGTCAGTCAGTTAAGTGCCATACACGATACACGTTTGGGCGATCATGTCCCTTTCAAGACATGACTGACAGGGTAGAAGATTTTCAAACAGTAGGTTGCCATTACTTTCTGCGGTAGACTGGTTGCTGACCAAGGCTACAAAACCCAATCTGTCCTGTTATTTAACCCATAACTGGAGGGAAGAGGTGAATTAATACTTTTCCCAAGGGTATTTGCACGTAAGTGAATGCAACAAATTCAGCCGATAGCCAATGCACCACAACACACATCCAAGTTCAGATAAGCTAACCTGAAAATGCTTGATTTTATGAGAGATATCTCACTGGAAAATGCTCTTGTGCCCTCAATGTTCTTAGCTTGTTAAAACTTTGTGATTTCTGTTTCTTCTCTACTTTTCATAGAAGAAGCTCTTTAGAAGTCATTTAAGAACAGCGATTTTAGTTTTTACTAGCAGTATAGCCCGGCGTTGCTCGGGAGTAATAAAAGCTTTAAAACTAATCCATGGTCCTGGAGCTCAGACACAGCCTAAAGAATATTTGTGTGAAGTTTGATGAGAATTGGATAAAAATTGTGGATTTGTATAAAGGACATACAGACAGATAAACAGACACACACACAAACATCTTGCCTTATATATATATATATATATATATATATATATATAAAAAATCGATTTTCTGCACTATTGTAAGAACTGCAACCTAGAAACTTCTGAATATCATTTCTTATGTCTTTGTCTATGAGTGTATCCAATTTGATTAAAATCGGACCACTCCTTCTATAACCTGATTTTTTCGATTATCGATATTTATCGGGGGTACCTCGACACAAAACTTAGCTAAAAACACTCGCAGATGCTTACAGTACAAATGTGTAAATTTTCAAGAAAATCAGTTCAGCCGTTTCGAAGTTTATAGATAATGGACACACACACACAAAGTTCCATTTATAAATAAGTTTAGATTAGTGGTTTTCACTTAAACCCCGAAACCATCATTAGATTTTCTCATATCACATGAATTTATGGAGACCTGGTATTGTCATGTAGTCTCTGTATAACATGCATAGGAAGATCCATAAATGAGGGTTGTCTGTGCTTGGAGAGTGTATTTGAGACCAGCAAGATTAGAATTTTCTTTATTAGCACTTAAAATAGCTGCCAACCATCAGACAGGCATAGACAACTGCACACTTTCTTTCAGTCAGTTTAGTGCCATACATGATACACGCTTTGGGCGATCATGTCTCGAAAGAGACATGACAGACTAGGCAGAAGATTATCCCACAGTAGGTTGTCATTGCTTTCTGTGGTAGACTGGTTGCAAGCCAAGGCTATAGAACCCAATCTATCCTACTATTTAACCCATAACTGGAGGGAAGTGATGGATTAATACCTTTCCCAAGGGTATTTGTGTGTAAGTGAATACAAGGAATTCAAACGGAATTTGAACTCGGCTCTCCTATTTGTCGTTCCAAGTTGATATCCACTCCACTGCACCACGATGCACTTTCTTTACCCATCCCAAGTACCACAAGCATCTTTTCAAACCAAAAATTTATACAGGGCAGTTTGACATCCTGGTCATTATTTACACAATTGAAAAGCAATGTGTTTGCTTTTTGCCATGCCTTTATGTGCTTCTGTACTCATCAAAATTATTGCATGAGGTTAAAATTTAACAGGTAGGCGATTCATTTTCTTCTGTTCAAAACTATTTTTCTGAAAAATTTTTTCTGAACTGAAAATGCATTAAGTTACTGTGATGCTTTTTCTTTTATGATAAATTATTCTAACCAAAAAATGTTTAAGGTTTGTTCTACTTGGCTCCAGTATACCATTGTTAAATGGGAATTTTGGCTTATTTTAAGCAAAATAGAAATTATCTGTACCGAGAAAACATGATGTGATGGGGAGAAAGGGATTTGATTTTCAAATTCAGCATGAAAAAACTAGCCCCGAAACATGTGCCCAACAACATTTAGATAAAAAGAAGTATGTTGACCAGTGCTATCAATATTTTGTCCAGATTTCTCATATGTTGGATTATCATCATTGCACACTGATCTAGTTGTATGAATAGAGTTATCTTGGAAATAACTGAAACATTGTGACGATAACAACCAAGATGCCCTCCAGAATCAGAATCTGGTCAATAACAACACATTTATCTGTCTATCAATCATCAAATATTGCTGCCACATTTGGTCTGGTGTTTCTGCTTCACATATAGAGATTCTTGATAAAATCCAAAGAAGGTTCTGTAATGTTATTGGTCTTGATGTGGCATCTCAGTTTTAGTCATTCTCCCATCACCGTAACATATCTTCATTTTTGCCTCTTTAAATATTTTCTCAGTAAACGTCCTGACAAGCTTTCCTGGATAGTATCTTAATTTTTCGAATTTAAGCACAGTGCTAAATTGACAGCTAAGTCTCATAATTTCATTATTGAAATTGTTAGTTATAACCATGAGTTTTGTATTAATAGTTTCTTCACTTGCACTTATCGAGCTCTTCCAGCTTCTTGCTTTCCTGTCAACTGCGATCTTCAAAAATTTAAATACAATGTCATCTTCTGTTTACTTGAAAATTGTTCTTTTATTGTATTCTCAATTTCTTTCACCTTCAGTAACCTCTTGCATCATAGCGGCTTTTATCATCTTGCATAAGGTAAAATTAAAAATTTAAAATTTTCTCACATCAAAAGTAGTTAGAACATTTTGACTATAACAACCAAGATGTGGACAAGAGTTTGAATTAATCAATGTATTATACATTGATTGATGAGAATTTTTCATATCGAAAATTGCTAATACATTATGTTCTGTGAGGAAATATTATACATTGATACAAACCAGACTGGTTCACATATTGGTTATTATCATACTAACATTTTGGCTATTTCTGATTTGAATTATTCATTTGATAAAGTATGCCACAAACAACTGCTGGAACTGCTTGGTAACCTTGACATACTTGGTGAGGATATTAGAATAATCTAAAACATATACTGGCATCAAACTGCCTGCATATGGATAGAAATTGAGTTCAGTAAACATACAAGAATAGAAAGTAAAACAAAGACGTATCGTCTCACTAGATTTATTCAAGTTATACAGTGAATGTTTCAGATTGAGTGTTTTTTTTAATTTGGGTTTTTTTAGGGTTTATCAATTTCTTTAGGTTATTTAAAACCAAAATATTTTGGGATTTTAAAAATAACACTTTTTTTTTGCAAGTGAATGATAACAGTCTTTTTGGCAATAATGATCTTCAAATACAAGCCTTACTATTTAAGCTATAGATGAGAGATGTGGGTTCATGCCTTTCCCAAGGGTGTCTGCACATAGGTAAATACAGCAAACCCGACTAGAATTCAAACTCAACTCTCCAACTTCTCATTCTGAGCCATTATTCAATGCATTGCTTGCACATCCAAGCTTACAGTACCTGGTAGCCTCAAGCAGTCACCCATTTAATTAACGACAGAATCAGAAACCCTAACAAGTTTTATTATTGGCGGCTGCTATCTTAACCTAAGAAATGCAGATGACATGGTGTGAAAGAAAACTACAAGAACACCTACAGAAGGAAAGCAAGAAGAAAGGACTAAACATCAATTGCAAGAAGATATAATGTGTGGTTGTTAGCAAAAAGGACAACCCATCAGACAAATTACAAAATGGAAATACCAAAATCAAACTTTTACTTCAATTTAAATATCTGTGAAGTGTTTTAACAGAGAATTGAAAGTGCAATACCAAAATTCAAAGGTGCATTAGGGTTAGTGAAAGATGCTTCACAAAATCTAAGCAAAATTTTAAGAAACAGGAAAATTTCATTAGAAAAGAGTACCAAGTTATTACGTAATATCAGCCCTCCTTCTATATGGCAGTGAATGCTGTACAATCTACTTACAGATGAAGAAGAGACTTGAAGCAACAGAAATATGAATCAACAGAATGATACTGAAAAACCATACACTGAGCATGGAAACAAAAGGGCACTTTAAAGGAAATTTAGTCTTAACATCAGAAAGAGACAGTTGAAATTTCTAAGAAACATAAGGAAAGGGGGCTTGGAAAAACTGACACCTACAGGGACATATTGAAAGTAAGAGAGACAATATAAATAGCATATAACCTACCTAATGAGCTTGTGTAAACAGGTTTGTTGATTGATTTGTCTGTTTAATGGCATAACAACACGTTATGAGTCATCTAATGGTAAAATTTAATTTTTTTGGATGCTTGGAAATAATAAAAACATGACGTTATTCTGATTTCACACTTGCATACATGGTAGCTGATATTCATCGTTTGTGCATATACATGTTCACAATGAAGTTATATTTTGGAATACTGTTTGATTTAAGAAATTAAAGATATGTATTAATGTCATGAAAGAGTTCTTTTGTGTTGGATTTTTATGTTTAGCAGCATATAAATTCCTCTAGAACATTTAATGTTGAAATCTAAATAATTTGAACACAATTTTATGGCTTCAACTACAGATCAAATGTTCTTAGTTATTTTGCTTTAAAAATGTATCATTGGTCATTTTACTATATAAAAATGTATTGCTGTTATTTTTTACTATAAATATGTATTGTTGGCTATTTTTTATATATAAAATGTATTACTGGTATTTTTTACTATAAAAACATATTTTTATACTTTCATAATGTTTTATTTGGGGATTCACTATATGCCCATAGCTGGGACCCTAACAGATGCTACTGCCCCAGGATCTAAGAACAACAGCAACTAGGTGGTTCCATGCTCCTCAAAACTGCCAATCTCCTGACTAGAGGTCAGGCTGCCGGATGTGGTTATTACCATAACCAGGACTAGTGTAAATAGATGGAAGAATAGAGTTTAGGAGAGATAACAAAAAGACAAAATTTACTAAGAGCTACAAAGGACAGGAAATTGTAGAGATTCATGATTGCTGATGTCCTGAAGGGACAAAACACATGAAAGAGGAAGAAGATATATCCAAACTTCAGTTCTTGTTTTGGATAGAACCACAGCATTTCCATCATTGTATCCTTTGACCAGATACATTATATCTTCTTTCAATTGTCACATCACGTCTCATATCAAGTTAGCATCAGGAACATTTTTATGGGTTTTTTTTTATACATCCAGAACTAATAATTTTCAAATAACAAATGTCTAGTCAGATCCTCATATTTTGTAGTATAAACCCACTTTACAATGATGTCCACCTTGTTTTTTTTTATACATTCAGAACTAATAATTTTCAAATAAGTGGAAGAGAAGGAACAGACTTCTACTCCTGTTCAAAATGTTGATAGCCTCTAAGATAAACTTAAAAGCAATGTCATTATGGACAGGAGACGATTAAGGAAATACCTAAACTGTACAGCTGGTGAGTTAATTGTAGTGAGAAACTATTAAAAAAGGTCTTTGACGTTACAAATAACATGCTCTTTTCGCTTCAATGATTTACTGTAATTACATATTTGATATAATCAACATTATCCAGTAAGAAGAAATTGAAGCAATCCATTTTAAGAACAGATGACCTTGATTTTTAAGGTCAATGAGGATAACAGTTCTCTTATGTTGATTATGGCAACATTCCATTAAACTCAGACCATGTGGCACAAGCCCAAACCACATACACACACACAGCTAATCAAATGGCCTCTAGATCACAGGTCATTATGTAGATAAGCTAAGGGCAAAAAAATAAAAAAAAATTAATAATAATGTGCCAGGTTGTTTTATGTGATACAGCTAAGCAATACCAATCTCTTTTCATAAGTCAAAGTTCATAGCAAAAAGAGTAAATTGAAAAAAGAAAGCAAACCAAAGGAAAAGAAGGCATGAAGAAAAAGAAAAACAGGAAAAATAAAAAAAGAAAGCAAAAAAAGGAAAAAAAGAAAGCAAAAAAAGAAAGCAAAAAAAAGAAAAAAAGAAAGCAAAAAAAAGAAAAAAAGAAAGCAAAAAAAAGAAAAAAAGAAAGCAAAAAAAGAAAAAAAGAAAAAAAGGAAAAGAAAGCAAAAAAAGGAAAAGAAAGCAAAAAAAGGAAAAAAAGGAAAAGGAAAAAAAGGAAAAGGAAAAAAAGGAAAAGAAAGGAAAAAAGGAAAAGAAAGGAAAAAAGGAAAAGAAAGGAAAAAAAGGAAAAAAGGAAAAGAAAGGAAAAAAAGGAAAAAAGGAAAAAAAGGAAAAAAGGAAAAAAGGAAAAGGAAAAAAAGGAAAAGGAAAAAAGGAAAAGGAAAAGGAAAAGGAAAAAAGGAAAAAAGGAAAAGGAAAAAAGGAAAAAAGGAAAAGGAAAAAAGGAAAAGGAAAAGGAAAAGGAAAGGAAAAAAAGGAAAAGGAAAAGGAAAAAAGGAAAAAAGGAAAAGGAAAAAAGGAAAAGGAAAAGGAAAAAAGGAAAAAAGGAAAAGGAAAAAAAGGAAAAAAGGAAAAGGAAAAAAGGAAAAAAGGAAAAAAGGAAAAAAGGAAAAAAAGGAAAAAGGAAAAAAGGAAAAAAAGGAAAAAAGGAAAAAAGGAAAAAAGGAAAAGGAAAAGGAAAAAAAGGAAAAGGAAAAGGAAAAAAGGAAAAAAGGAAAGGAAAAAAAGGAAAAGGAAAAGGAAAAAAGGAAAAAAGGAAAAGGAAAAAAGGAAAAAAGGAAAAGGAAAAAAAGGAAAAAAAGGAAAGGAAAAAAGGAAAAAAGGAAAAGGAAAAAAGGAAAAAAAGGAAAGGAAAAAAAGGAAAAAAAGGAAAAGGAAAAAAGGAAAAAAAGGAAAGGAAAAAAGGAAAAAAAGGAAAAGAAAAAAAGGAAAAAAAGGAAAAGAAAGGAAAAAAAAATAGGAAAAATAGCAAGATTGATTATTTATTTTACCAACATATCAACCCCTGTGGATCATTTAATTTTGAAACTGGATTTTTATTCAAGAATGCTTCAAAATGTTCAAACTGGTTGTTATGTTTGTAAAATTGCTTTCAAAATATCACAAGTTGTATAGTTTGGGAGTATTTCAAAACTTAAGTTGTAGGGTTCAATGCCCAAGCTCTATTTTCTATAGAAGCTGGAAGTATTTTATTTTCTTCAGATATTTTTTTTTTAATCCTGTCACCCCAAGCAAGGCATTCCACTGCCACTATAGTGCAGGGGGTTACATAGAGGGATTGGGTATAGGAAATGTCAGAAGGAGGGTGATAGACGACTTAGGATGTTCATAGGGAGAGAGTTGGAGAGAGTGGGTGTGAGTGTGTTAGGAGGTGTCTATTGACCTTACATTTAAACTCCTGGAGGTTGTAGCCGCCGGGGAAGCAAGCATGCGGTAGGGAATTCCACAGGTGGGAAGTGCAAGGAAAGAAGCTATTGGAGTAGAAATTGCGGTTACATTTCATCGGTTTCACTGTAAAAGGGTGGGACCTAGTTGCCAATCTAGTATCTCGTGCAAATTCACATCTGGGGGGCACCAGTGATTTAAGTTCGTCAGAGCAGAAGCCATGAAAGTATTTATAGAAGAGGTACAGGGAAGCCACGTTGCGCCGGTGAGAGAGATACTGCAGGCGGTCAGCCAAGTCGGTATCAATCACATTACAGATTCTTCGCTGTATTTTGTCAAGAACCCCGAGGAGAATAAAAGGGGCACCTGACCAGATGTGGCAGCAGTATATCCTATTATTTTGGCAGTAGGTTTATTTTTGAAGAGCATGTTAAGATTTTTTACTTGGTAATAGTTTGTTTTACAGCATATCAACCTCAATGGGTTATGTAATGCCAACAAGATTTTTAGGACAGGTTTGTATGAATAGAATGTATTCTTTTTAAGAACTCAGTTTGTACATCGGGTTTCATTGATGTATTTTTGTAAAGAGAGTTTTTGTCAAGAGTCTGGTTTCATTGATTTGACTTGTTTTACAGTATACCAACCACAGTGGGTTATTTAATGCCAACATTCATAGGGTACTAATGTTTTCACCAATATTGAAGTACCCTCACTTTGCCTAGTCTCTATTGTTGACACATTTAGTTTCATAATCTTTAAAGGAGATGTTGTCAATTTCTTTGAGAAAGGTCTCCTACAGGCAGACTATCAGTCAGTTAAGTGCCATACGTGAAACACACTTGGGCGATCATGTCTCGAAAGAGACATGACTGACTGGGCAGAAGATTATCCTGCAGTAGGTTGCCATTGCTTTCTGCGGTAGACTGGTTGCCGGCCAAGGCTATAGAACCCAATCTGTCCTGTTATTTAACCCATAACTGGAGGGAAGTATTTGCGCATAAGTGAATGCAATGAATTCAACTGGAATTTGAACTCGGCTCCCCGATTTCTCGTTCCAAGCCGATATCCACTGGACCACAACGCACAGGCAGACTTTACTTGGATTATAATCTGTAAGGAGTTGTTTGATTTTCTCATAGTTTGCTTTAACACCTCTGCAATTCTATTGTATGATGCTTGTGTTCCATTTGTCCATTTGAGTGGTAATTATTTTATTTTAGTGAATGAATATTCAGGTTGACTATGTTTTTACTAAATAATTTCCATATATACCACACTGTTTGTTTTCTTTGTGAACTTGTTATTCACAAGTATGTTCATTATTTGTGGTCTTTTCATTTTCTTTTGTGATAATCTGCATTTCTGATTGCTCTTCATTTTATTAGTGCTCGTAAATAGGATAAAATGCATAAATAAGTTTAAATTAATGTATCGTGATTAATTCGGAGTCAAGTTTTTTTCCTTTTTTTTTTAGCCATACAATAGGTAAATTGTTTCACATTTTTGGACGAGCTCATGTACGGTTCGCCTCTAAATGGAAAGTGGCTCTGACTGTCGCCAATCAGAAGCACTTGCAAGGTTTCGTACTGGGCCCAAACGTAATTTTCCCAGTGTCTGAATTGTTTTGAATTGAGGTTTGATTAGTTTTTGTTCTGTCAGTTTTCTGTTTGTGAAATTTTTCATTTGAGAAGTTTTGAATGTTTTGTTGTTGAGAGGTTGTTGTTAGTGAATTTTGTCTTGGATTTACTTTGTTTGTGGATAGTCTGGGTTCAGTGGTATGGGTTGTTTCCAAATTTAGAATTGGTTTTAATGTTTTCAATTATCTTTAATTCTTAAATTAAAATTGTTAGTTCTTATGTTTCATGTAATTTTTTCCTTATTAGATTTTTATAGGTATAGTCTGATGTTGCTCGAGTGATTTTTGTACATAATGATGTATTGGAATTTGTTTCAATGCTTTTTCTTGCTTCTAGGGAATTATTTTGGTGTGTTTAATCTTTAATATATCTTTTCTTTTTTCCAGGTTTCATAGTCCCTGGAAGTTGCCCTCTGATTTTGTTTACAATTAGGGCATATGGTCAGTGTGATTAGGATCATTCTCCCCCCCCCCCACACACATTTTCCATATCTTCCTTATACATTTCTTCTTACTGTGTACATTTGTCTGTTCTATAAGGTTTACGGCCTATCACGTTGAATACACTGGTTCTCGCTCGATCACCGAAGTTAAGCAACGTTGAGCCTGGTCAGTACTTAGATGGGTGACCGCTTGGGAATACCAGGTGCTGTAAGCGTATAGTGACAGATGTACATTGTGGTGCAGTGGATATCGGCTCAGAAAGAGAAATCGGTGAGCCGAGTTCGAATTCCAGTTGAATACCCTGCATTCACTTAAGCACTGGTATCCTTGGGAAAGGTATTACTCCATCCATTCCCTCCAGTTATGGGTTAAATAACAAGAGTAGGACTTGGGGACCCTGCTCTTAAAAAACAAATCCCAATGAATCGTGAAAAGAAGAATGTTGTAAAAATAAAATAACCTTACCCAAAATCACTGGTTATGACCTTAAAATGATCCCATAAGGATTGATAGGTCATTAAGCCTCAAAAACAAACAAAACAAACTGTTCTATAAATACTTTCATGGCTTCTGCTCCAACGAACTTAAGTCACTGGTGCCTCTGCAACAGGTGTTTACTTGTGCAACCAGATTGGCAACTGGGTCCAACCTATTCACAGTTAGATTAACCAAATGCAGATGACAATTCTACTCCTGAAGCTTTTTTTTCTTGCACTTCCCGCCTGTGGAACTCGCTTCCATATTCTTGCTTTCCTGACGGCTACAACCTCCAGGAATTTAAATGCAATGTCAATACTCATCTCTTAACCACTTGACTAGTTCTTTCACCACCCCGTATATCCTTTCCTTTCTCTCCACCTTTGCAACTGCCATCACACCTGTATTCACATCCTTCTCTTGCTCCTTTCCAACTGGTTCGTCTTCCTCTTCACTCTCTCCTACTTACTCTTTTTACTCTTATGTAGCCCCCTGCACATCAGTGGCATTACCGCCTTGCTTGGGGTGATACGATTAAAAACATATCTTTGGTATTTGAAGCATCTTAATGAGTTTAGAATATATGTTTCTACTTTGGAAACTGCATATCCAATTTTTATTTCCTTTGGTGGTTCTGGTTCATCAAAAGTAATGATATAAGTATTGGCAGCTATAATTCTATCATTTTTTTCTTAAATAGATATTCTTTTTATGTCTGTAATGTTTTGTTTTTTGATAGTATTATTGTTCTAAATTTCTTCCAGTATTCACAGTGAAAGTTCAGTGCTTCTCACCATGTCTATGAAGAAGTTTAAAAATTGGTGTGAGTAGACCCTGATCTTTATATCATGAAATTTAGTCATCGTTAGCAGAGTTTCAGCATCATTTTCCTTTGATTTCCATCAGTAATATATTTTTTTTTTTCACTGTTTTTTGAGGTATCTGTGATGAAATTTTTTCTATCATAAAAGGTGACAACTTTGTTATGTTATAAGTTTGTCTTCTATTGGTTCTATCACAATGAATTTCTAAAATTTTTTCATCAATCGATTTTTTGTGTCACTGTGTCTATATCAATATTATGCTGATTCTTTATTATTATCATTATTCATCAGCCATGCTTCCCACTGACCCCAGAGACCCATATGAGGGTGATGATGATGGGGGAAAATCCCAATTCCACAAAGGCTATATAGCTGGCATACTCAAACGTGGTGAAGGTTTCAAGCACTTGTTATATCCAGGATCATGCACCCAAGTAAGGGCTTTCCTCCTAGACTGAAATAGCCATAACAGATTCCTTTGTTCCTAGTCTGATTGACCCTACAGCCACCACTTACTAAATCAGTTTAATGTTTGTTATAGTAAATGTGAGCAGATTTTTATTGTTTTGTTAGTCTTACTTAGGGCTTGATGCGACCAGCATGTTGATTGGATCAGGCCTCTCCAACCACCTATTTAACTCAAGTAGAGACCATAGTGGTGTGTTGGAGTGTAGGAGTATATGTATAGCCTAACTCCTAAAAGCCTCAACTACCAGGATCCTCTCTTCAAGCATCATGAGTTGCCACCTACAGCAAAGAGGTTGCCCCCTTGGGGGACTAGTATCTCCTCAAAAGATGCAGTTGGCGTATTCTGAACCCCTGCCAACTGGTTGTAAGAAAAAGAAAAAAAAAGAAAGAACATAATAGAAAGAAAGTAAAATGGAGTAAAAAATAAAAAGAAAATAAGGGGTAAAAGATGAAAGAATAAAGACAAAGGATAAATAAAGGATGGGAAAAAGAAAAAGGTGATAAAAGTAAAAGAAAGAAAAAACAAAGGATAAAAGGCAAAGAAAATATGTAAGAAAAGTAAAAAGTAAAAACAAGGAAAAAAAAAAAAAAAAAGAAGTAAAAGAAAGTAAAAATGCAAAACAACGTAAAAGAAAGAAGGAAAAATATAAGAAAAAGGGAAAGTAAAAGAAAAGGAAAATATTTTTTAAAAAAAGCAAGAGAAATAACAAAAATGTTGAAAAAGTCAAAGAAAATGAAAAAGTGAAAGAAAGAAGAAAAAAGAAAAGGAAAACTAAAGGAAAAAAGGAAAATGTAGAAGAAAGTAAAAAAGTAAAAGAAAAAAGTAAAAAACATCAATGTAAAAGAAAGAAAACAGAAAAATAGAAACAGTAAAAAAGAAAGCAAAATATTTACAGAAAGTAGAAAAAAGTTAAGAAAAGAATGAAAAAAGGGAAAGAAATAAAAAGGGAAAATGTAGGTGAAAAGGTAAAAGAAAGGAAAAATAAAAGTAAGAGAAAAAGACAGAAACAAGTAAAAGAAAGTAAAAAAAAATTGCAAAAAATGTAAAAGGAAAAATATTAAAAAAATTTTTACAAAAATATTAAGAGTAGAAAAATATCAGAGAATGAAGAAAAGTAGAAAAAAAAAAAGAGAAAAAAAGGAAAAGAAATAAGGGAAAAGAAAGGAAAAATAAAAAAGTAGAAAATGCCAAACAATGTCAAAAAAAAAAAAAAAGACGGAAAAATATAAAAATTTGAAAAGTAAAAGAAAGTAGAGAAAGTCAAAGAAACAAAACGTGAAAGAATGAAGAAAAAAGAAAAACGAAAAAACTAAAATAAAGGAAATGGGAAATGTAGAAGAAAGGTAAAAAAAGAAAAAGAAAAGCAAGAGAAAAAAGTAAAAGTAAAACAATTTAAAAGAAAGAAAAAATATGAAAAAAGAAAATATTAAAAACATAAAAGAATGAAAAAAGGTAAAAGAATGAAAAAAGGTAAAAGAATGAAAAAAGGTAAAAGAATGAAAAAAGGTAAAAGAATGAAAAAAGGTAAAAGAATGAAAAAAGGTAAAAGAATGAAAAAAGGTAAAAGAATGAAAAAAGGTAAAAGGAATGAAAAAAGGTAAAGGAATGAAAAAAGGTAAAGGAATGAAAAAAGGTAAAGGAATGAAAAAAGGTAAAGGAATGAAAAAAGGTAAAGGAATGAAAAAAGGTAAAGGAATGAAAAAAGGTAAAGGAATGAAAAAAGGTAAAAGGAATGAAAAAAGGTAAAAGAATGAAAAAAGGTAAAAGAATGAAAAAAGGTAAAAGAATGAAAAAAGGTAAAAGAATGAAAAAAGGTAAAAGAATGAAAAAAGGTAAAAGAATGAAAAAAGATAAAATAAAGGAAAAAGTAAAAAAATAAAGGAAAAGTAAAAAAAAGTAAAAATGTCAAACAATGTAAAAAAAGAACAAAAAATATAAAAATGGAAAAAAGTAAAAAAGAACGTAAAAAAAAGTAAAAGAATGAAAAAAAAACAAAGAAAGAATAAAAGTAAAAGAATGAAAAGGAAAAAAGGAAAAGAAATAAGGGAAAATGGTAAAAGAAAAGACAAAATCAAAGAAAAAAAAGTAAAAAAAAAAGTTAAGCAATGTAAAAAAAAAAGAAGGAAAAATATAAGAAAAAGAAAATCAAGAAAAATGAAGGAAAATTTAAAAAAGTGAAAAACCGAAGGGGTTGAAGCCTGTGGGGTGTGCAGAGAAAATGCAAAGGGAGAGGAGCCCAGGTGCATGCGAAGCAAAAGAGAAAATCAGATTTGGACAAACTTAAACAGATTTTATTTATATATATATATATATATATATGAGAGAGAGAAAGAAAACATCAGACATGCATAATAACAGTTTTGCTTTTATTATTGTTGTTGTTGTTTTTTTCTTTAAATTTCATAAAATTTATTTTCTTACCTGAGAGTGAAGCATTTATTCTAAAGTTGTAGTTTCGAATGTATTTATCTTCTCGTTTCAAAAATAATTTGACGTGGTTTCCCTCATGGGAATAAATTTTTCCAGGGTTTGGAGATTCACAGGACAGCCAGGCCTGAAAGATTTAGTAAAAGAATAGTTTGATATTGAGAGAGGAAAGAAAAGCAACTGTAAACCCTAAAGTTATTTGCTCATCAATAATCCAAGCCAATACATACACGTGTCTGACATGCTAGTTATTACTCAAAATATAGCGTTAAGCTAAGAAGCTTTCTTTATGTACTTAACAATGAAGAATAAAATAAGTAAAGAACAGGTAGGAAAAAGTATTTAAAATCTAACATATTTCACTTTAACAAGCTTCTTCAGAGATTTTTTAAAGACAATTAAAAAAAAATTTTTAAATCCACAAAGATTATGTTGATCGAGGTTTGATTTCATTGCTCAGATGTGTTACATGTAATAAAGCAATGGATGGATATCTCTTTAAATGAAAGTGTATGTATACAAAAATAATGCGTGTGTCAACTATAGATGAATTAAGTGTGTTTATATATCAGTAATGTTAGTGTGCCTGAATGACAAAATTAAATACATTTTCAATTCAAAATTGTAGCAAAATAATGTATACAAGTAACAAACGACAGATGATTTTTTTTCCTTAGAATAAAATGGCAGAATCATGTATGAACGTGAGTGTTTGTAAGTCAGTAGTTAACAATTCAAAATTTGAAATGAATGCTGGTTTACATGCACTGACTGAGAAATATAATTTAGCATCACATGGCAAAAATAACTTAAGTTTAAAAGAATTGAGCACAAGTGTCTAGACCGAAACAAATTTTATTGATAGTTTTTTTTTTAATCATTTCACCCCAAGCAAGGCATTACCGCCACTAGTGCGCAGAGGGCTACATAAGAGAAGAGTGTAAGTTTAAGCAGGGGGAGAGAAAGACAGACCAGTTACTGGGGGTGTCAGAAAAAGGGGCAGGAGAAAAAGTGGGTTGCTTTCTTACTTTTGATGTAAAGGGTCACTAAAATTTGTAATAATTTTTTTTTTCTTTGTGGAGTTGGAGTGGCAGAATACTTTTGTATTGTTAACCAAAATCTGATAGAAATTAGAAATCATATAAATGCCATATTGGCTATTTATTATTTTGAAAACAACTAAATATGGTTGAATGTATATAACACAATTGCAGCAAATCGCTTAAGTTTCTCTCTGATATCAACTTATTCAACACCAGCAGAAACTCATCAAAAGGCTGAGAAGATAAGTCTCTTTTCTTTTTAATAGAAGATTATATATATATATATATATATATATATATAGATAGATATAGATATATATAGTCATCCACAGACATATCTGTTTCGCTGTATCACAGCTCATCAGTATAGTTAGACATCCGATTGCTTTTTATCCAGGATTGAAACCCGACCAAATTGGCGCCAGTTGACAATTCTACCTCTGAGCTATGGGCACTCGGTAGAAGGAGGTAGACTTTTAGCGTATGATGTATCATACTTTAGAATATGTACAAGCTACAACCTACTACAAAGTGTACATTTTGTTTCAACATTTAAAGAAAAACGTCTCACCAGATAATTAATAATGGTAATAAACGTTATTTTTAAATATTTTTTATAATGTGATTCATTTCCCTTCTCAGATTGAAAAGAAAATGATCAGAATAGGTTTCTAAAGATTATCTGTCCTTATAAAACTGGTTCCTGGAACTCTAGGATGCAACCACTGTATATATCTTTACATAAAGATGAGTGAATGCTTTTGGAAGTGGTTTTATTTTTAGTGCACAGGACCTAGGATAATAGCAGATTCATTACAAAATGTAACAGATTAAAAATTAAGATAGAATGAGAGAAACAGACACAAAGAAAGAAAACAGATTAACACAAAGAAGGAAAATGCAAATATATAGAAGATATGGTGTGGAGTGAGAGAACCAGAGAAAAAGGAAGCTGGATCAAGAGAGATTTTAGTGGAAGAGAAGAGAGACACCAGGGGAATGGTTAAGACATCAGTTGGAGAAATGGAAAAGGGAGCCAAAGAAAAAAAGGAAGAGTGATAAAGAAGAAAGAAAAAAAGAGAGATAGACAGGAGAGACATAGGGAACAAGATAGGAAAGACCAGAGATAAACAGGAGACTGAATTTTTTTAATTAAAACTGCTTTTCAGATGTTTTTAATTGTATTAGTTTAAAAAAAAAAAAAAAAAAAAAAAAAAATATATATATATATATATATATATATATATATATATTGTGATAAAATAGAATATAGACTGACTTTAAATGAATGTTAGGACAGTTACTTAGCTGGGAAAAAATGAAAATATAGGTTAAATTTTTTAAAGAAATTTATTTAAATTACATGAAAAGAAAGAGATATCCAGGACAATTAAATAGGAATGGAGAGTTGGGAATAAAAGAAAGTCGGGGAGATTGTGGAGGAGACTGGCAGCAGGGGGGGGGGGGGGGTAGTGGGGAAATAGAGGGAGGGGATATGTGGAGAGATGGGGTGAAGGGGAGAGAGAGAGAGAGAGAGAAAGAAAAAAAACAATTGGCAAAACTAACCAAATCCTGAACTTTGCTATCAAACTGTGCAGAAGGAGAATCTGAAATCTGGAGGACAACGTTGCAATCATTAATGTAAAAAGTATCAAACGTCAACTGTACAAACTGAAATTTGCTGGTTGATGATGCCCCAAGGATCATCTGGCAACTCTTGACTGAGCGAGAACTTTGGGGCGGGGTTATTTTGCCAACAATTATTGCACACTGATTATCTTTCAGCCATTTTACCCGAATGTTTTTGCATTGTTGAGGATCATCTAGGCCATCTGCATAAAAACAAAAAAAAAAAATAGTCACTAAGACATATGATTATGTACATGTAAGCCAAATGAAAATTTTAATTTTAATATTAGTAAAATTCCTTTGTTTTTTTGTTTTTTTTTGCATTAAAATTTAAATATTTAATTCACCAACTGATAAATGTTATATGGGTGAAATATCTTATCAGTAAAACCAGGCTAATTATTGCCATCAAAGAAATGTCTTGGATTCCTATCTTGTCAGTTATTCCAGACATCATTGTTTTCACGACCATTATCACCATCTGCAAATTGATTTGAACTCCTCCACTCATCTGCCATTCCAAACAATCATTGTTTTTCCTATCATCATCACTGTCTACAAATTGTGTTGAACCCTTGCACTAATTTGCCATTCCAGATCTTATTGTTCTCCCTATTATCATCATCACCATCTACAATCATTGATTTCACTATCATCTAGAAAATTGTTTCGAACCTCTCCACTCATCCACCACTACGGACAATCATTGTGCTCACTACCAAAACCTAAACCAATTGGTTTATGCAGCAAACATTAATAATGCAGAGATGCTTCATCAACATAACATGAGTTCTGCAAAATCATTTGACACTGTGTGCGAGTATTTGAAAGGGTCTGCAAATCAACACTCCAATGGGTGCATGCATGCGTAAAGCAAGCATAGGACAGTTTGAACATTTGTTATGAGTTGCTGTGCATAATGATTGCTGTTTGGACATGTTTATATGGATATTTTAGCTTGTTTTAGTGTTGGGATCTTAACCTAAAGTTAGTAAAAAGTATTTTTGATACACCCTGAATATATTACTAAAATCAATGAGGGTTTTTTTTTTTGTGTGGCACATTTCCTTTAGAAGTTCATTGGACTAAAGTGATATTTGCATTTATGTAACTCCATTCCAAACAATCATTGTTTTTCCTATCATCATCACTGTCTACAAATTGTGTTGAACCCTTGCACTAATTTGCCATTCCAGATCTTATTGTTCTCCCTATTATCATCATCACCATCTACAATCATTGATTTCACTATCATCTAGAAAATTTTTGCATTTATGTAACTCCACGTGCACACAAAGGGTAAAGGACATTGAAATTTTTTTTTTTTTAAAAACACATATTTGGGTATATAGTCTAGCTAATCTCATTAATTTTCTTTTTGTGCTTTCATCACATTTATAATATAAAGTCTATAATAAACCATAAGATAGCTACAAATAATTGGATCTACAATTATTTCTACTCAATAACCTCTAGAATAAGTTCAAACTTAACTGTTACGGCCCACCAAATAGGCATTAGGATAACATGGTAGATCTTATTACCTATAATGCACAATTGACCAGCATATATAAATAGTCGAGACAAAACAATACAGATGGCTTGAAGATAGGGTTGAAACCCGAAACTATCTGTTGCTACACTGTGTTGACTTCAATGAGTACTTTTATATTTATATACAGTCTATACCAGATACTCAGTACTTCAACTCATAAATATCAATCAGTTAAGTGCTATACGTGATACATGCTTGAGTGATCATGCTTCAAAAGAGACATGATGCACTGGGCAGATTTTTCCAACAGTAGGTTGCCATTACTTTCTGGAGTAGACTGGTTGCCAACCAAGGCTATAGAATCCAATCTGACCTGATATTTAACTCATAGCTGGAGGAAGACGCAATGGATTAATATCTTTGCCATGTGTATTTGCACATATGTGAATGCAATGAATTCAACTGGAATTTGAACTCAGCTCTCCGATTTCTCATTCCAAGCTGATATCCCCTGCATCACAATGCACATCCATAAATATAGCAGATCTTAAAACTATATTTTTATCATACACATAAAAAATGTTCAATATAGGTATATAAATTATGCACAAAATACATATATAAAGAAAAACAGTACTATATATATATATATATATATATATATATATATATTTAGTGTATCGAGGCAGCAAATCATTTTCTAAACTTATACTGTTAGATATAAGAGACAACGAATGTCTTATGTTTAATCATGAGCCGTTCTAAACGTATTTTGGCTTTAATTTCAGCTGAAAATAAAGACAAAAATTCTCCAACATTTGGATAATTTTTTATTAATTGGGTTCTAAACTTAATTTTAATTAAAAGCTTAGAACCCTATCTTCAAGCCATCTGTATTGTGTTTTGTCTTGACTATTTATATATGCTGGTCAATTGTGCATTATAGATAATAAGATCTACCATATTATTAAAATTATTGACAATTTTAAACAAAAGATCATTCTGTCAAACGGTTATCCACAAAGTATAGCTTATTTCTGGTACAAGGCCACAAATATAGAGGTACCCACTGAGAATAAAATTTATTTACTCATGATCATTGCTTTTCCTTCTATTTTTTTTTTTTTTTTAATAAAATCACCTTTAAATCCGGTCATAACACATTACATTGCATTTGAATACATGGTTCTGTTATCATTTTGCGTTATCACGCGGTGTGACGTCATAGAACCGCACTGCAAATTTGCAAACTGTGTTTGTTATTTTTGGTAACTATTGCCATTGCCTAGTGGAGTTTTATGTCAACACAAAATAAAATCGTCGGTGATGGTGGATGTTATTGTATTACCATCTAAATAACCTCTCTGAAGATGGCTCATGTGAGCCGAAAGCTTAGAACAAAATTAATAAAAAATTATCCAAATGTTGGAGAATTTTGTCTTTATTTTCAACTGAAATTAAAGCCAAAATACAACGTTTAGAATAGCTCATGATTAAACATAATAGACATTCATTGTCTCTTATATTTAACAGTGTATGTTTAGAAAATATATATATACACACACACAATGTTATTATTGGCTCATGACAATTTTAAACAAAAGATCATTCTGTCAAAGAGTTATCCACAAAGTATAGCTTACTTCTGGTACAAGGCCACAAATATGGAGGCACCCACTAAGAATCAAATTTATTACTTACTCATGATCATTGCTTTTCCTTTATTTTTTTTTTTAACAGTGATATTCACATTGTACAAGGCCCAGGAACCACTCTAGGTAGAGGGTTACAGTGTGAGAGGCACAGTTTATATGGATATACGGGTAAGATAACAGTTAATCCTAGACTTGAACAGGTTAAGATTGTAGCGACACTTGTACAAAAGCTAATGCAATAAGCAAGACTGGAACTTGAACCCTGCTCTTTGATTCTACTTTCTGAATTGAAAACCATTATACCACTCATACATCCAGTAAGACCCACTTAGGATTAATTCTGTAATCAAGTACTCTCAAAGAATAACGAAGAAAGAAGACAAAAATATCAACATAGAGCAAAGTAAACAATTCAATATTAACAGGTGATAAAGTAAATCTTTTTTTGATCAAATTACTTTCTACAGCTAACAACCTTTTCTAAGTTATTTAAAGCCAGAAAATATTTTTAGATTCTAAGAACTTTTTTTTTTTCTGAGATAATGATTTAGTGTTAGAAGTCTTACTAATAGCTGGGAGGAGAGAATAGGTGGATTCATGTCTTTCCCAAAAGTATTTGCATATAAGTGAACCCGACTGCAAATGAAACCCAGCTCTCCAATTAACAATCTTGAGCTATTATCCAATACACCATCTGAACATCCAAGCTTTCAACACCTGGTATTCCCAAATGGTCACACATCTAGGAACTGACCAGGCTTGATGTTGATCATACAGGAACTGCTGTTTTGACATGAGGTGACCATAAGTTGTAATGAGTTCACTCTATCGTTAAAATTTTATATACAATATCAAGCTCCTGGGTAGATTTTCATAAGAAAAGCCGAGAAAGTCAGATTAAACAAAAATATAATTTAACATATGACATGCCTTTGAACGGGTAGCAAGGAGGTCACAGCCTTTTAGACGCCATCTTTTATAGAGCATTTCATACTTACATTTGATGGGTTCACATGCCTCACTTATTAGCATAACCAACATAAGCAGCAAAGCCTGATTTTGTTCCCCCATTCTCACACCTCTTAACATCTGAAATAGAAAGAAAACAAAAACACTGATAAGTTAGAGGTGGAGGGGAAAAAAAGAAAGATGATTTACATGGGAAATCCAAAAAGCTAGAAAAATTTGCTAATCCAACATTTATTGATAATGGTAATATTAACAATTTCCTTATAAGGAAACATCTGATATTTACTGACCGAGCAGCCAGTGCTACTTTCGGAGGAATTTGTAAGTCTACCATCTGCCCGTGTATTGAATACTACTGCCACATTCGGTCAGGTGCCCCTGCTATTCTCCCTGGGGTTCTTGACAAAATACAATGGAGAATCTGTAATGTGATCGATACCGACTTAGCAGACCGCCTGCAGTCACTCGCTCACCAGCATGATGTGGCTTCCCTGTGCCTCTACTATAAATACTTTTATGGCTTCTGCTCCAATGACCTTAGATCACTGGTGCCCCCTAAGTATGAATTTGCTTGAGATAATAGATTAGCTACTAGGTCTCACCCTTTTACTGTGAAACAGATAAGATGTAACCGCAATTTCTACTCCAACACCTTTCCTCGCACTTCCCGCCTGTGGAACTCCCTTCTATACACTTGCTTCCCTGACATCTACAATCTCCAGGAGTTTAAATGTAAGATCAATAGACACCTCCTAACACACTAACTCGCATCCATTCTCTCAAACACCCTTCCCATCTACCCAACCCTCATCCTCGGTATCCTTACCTGTCTATCACCCTCCTTGACATTTCCTATATCTAACCACTCTTTCTCTTTACCTTCCCCTATGTAACCCCCTGCACAGTAGTGGCAGTGGAATACCTTGCTTGGGGGTGAAATGATAAAAAAAAAAATTATAAAATCTTTCTATTATGACAATTTTTCCAGAAAATAGATTTTTAAAGCCCACTATCATTCCTCTTTCCAGTATTGATGGGGTTTCCTCCTTAGCTTTTTATTTAAAGTAGTGTGGAATGTTAACATCTTTATTATGTCATTTTCTCTGAGCTGCATTTGCTATCCATTTTAGTTGCTGCCGCTGTTGATAGTCCAAAAGTGATATGGTTTCTGTTTGTGATTCTGTAGCACTAGTCCATGAGATTTGAGGAAGAATGGTCCTCGCTAAGACCTGCAGATTTCATTCCCTCAAGTGCGTAAATGTTGCTAACATGCTACTTTTTCTGCACATTCATTGTTAATTCCTTAGGAATTAATGGAAACAGGGTTGTCTACACAAACATAGAATTTTAACTAAGAGATAATGTTGGATTATAAATAAAATTTCATTTATTCTTTAGGAATTAATTTAATTTCATATCTAAAATTTAACAAGTTAGCCAATATAGGCTTTGTGGGGTATCCAAAAGAAAGATGTGTATTTCTTAAGAGTAATTTACTGGGCTGAGAAAGCTTTCTGTGGCCAAGTGGTTTAAAGCAGGGGCTGGCAACCTGTGACATGCTAAGCAATTGCCAATGGCATGATTTGCTGAACTAAGGAAGTCACTGGGTGACAAAAATTTAGATAAGTCTGCTGCTATTCTCAACTTGGACATCCCACTCGAGATCTTTCATTTGTTTGAGGAAAATTGATTTTGCTGTGAGCAAATTCTCTCTCACATGAAAGCATTGTTAAGTCTACAAAGTTTTCTAACACCTAAACATTTAGAAAATTGTGTAAAACTCAAAGTAACAAAGTATGTTGCTGATATTGAGCAATTGGCTAAGACCATGCAAGGGCAAGGCTCCCATTAATAACAGAATCTTTAAAAATACTTTTAAAAAACAGTTTATTTCTGTTAATGTGGTTTACATATTATTGCATATATTACTATATAAAATATATTGTAACAGCTATATTGACCTTGATTTGTATAAGGGACATATGATCTAGTGCAGGGTCAGCAACCTACAGCACGTGTGCCACATATGGTATCCCAAGCAATTTTCAATGGCATGCAAATTGTGTAAAGCTCAAAGTAACAAAGTATGTTGCTGATATTGAGCAATTGGCTAAGACCAGGCAAGGGCAAGGCTCCCATTTATAATAAAAACTTTTAAAATAGTTTATTTCTATTAATGTGGTTCATATATTATTGAGTGTATTACTATGAGTTAAATATATGAATCGGAATCCGACAAGATGAATAGAATAAATAAAGAACAAGTAGGAAAAAAGTGTCTTTAATCTAACATGTTTCACTAATAACAAGCTTCTTTAGAGATTTAATAAGGACAAATGATTTAAAAATCGAAGAGACAGTATTTTTAAATGAGATATAATTTCAAAGGTCAGATACGTGTCATGTGTGATAAAGCAAGAGATGAATATTAAATGTAGAATATAAAATTTGTGTTTGTTTAACTGTATGTGTCAATGTGTTCTTTTTAAATAAAATAAGAGAAAACAGTTATGAATGTATGCGTTGAGAGAAATCAAATGATGGAATGATTTTCATTCTAAATAATGTAAGAATTATGTATGAATCATAAACAAAATATATTTCCGTTTAAATTCTGGTGAAAATAGAGTTAACAGAATCTTTTAATGAAATAATAAATTACTAAATAACGTTAACAGTTAGTATCTTTCAATGAAATAAAAGATAACTATGTATTAAAATTATTATAATAACAATTAAGTAACAATATATAAATAAGAACTATATATATAAATTATAAAATATTAACTTAGAATCTTTCAATGAAATAACAAATTACTAAATAAAATGTAAAATTAATGATAATAATAATGTGAAAGAAATTAATAACTTAATTATGTTCTTATAATAATTTTAATAAATAATTATTTTTTATTTCACTGGAAGATACTAACCATTAACATTATTTAGTAATTTATTTTTTTATTGGAAAAATATATACCCTTAAAAGAGTATATTTTTCTAACACGATTTCTTTGCATGGTTCAATGAATTAGAACACTCTCAGCTATTGGATGTGTATAATGATAATATACACACTAAAATGTCTGCCTTCTACCAAGCGCCAGTAGCTCAGAGGTAGAATCGCCGACTGACACCAATTCAGTCGGGTTTCAATCCTGGGTTAAAAAGCAATCGGAGTCTAACCGTACTGATGAGCTGTGATACAGCAAAACAGATCTGTCTGCGGATGACTATATATTTGTAACCTTTCAATATCTTCAGGCAATTTATAACTGATTTTTCTGTTTTTCAAACATACGAATAGGGTTTTTCTTTTTTGTTTTTTGTTTTTTTTACACAAATAAGTGACTGGAATTTTTGAAACAACCAAAAATTTTAAAAATTAAGTAGGAGTTATTTAAGGATTTTAAAACATTTTCATCCATGTTTGTATGATTCTAGAATGTATTTATAGGAATGATTACATCTGAACATTATTTCTGATCTTTGTTTATTCTGGGAACAACATAATGGCTAACTTTTCCTCCTGTCACACTCTGCATATATCACCACCATTATGCTTTAGCTATTTTCACTATACTCCAAGTTATATCAGTCTTTTCTATTTTTCAATTTTTCAACATGTGGCTAGCTAGTGTGGTACAATTTTTGAGGTTTTCCAGTTTAAATGTAGATTTATGATTATTCTATGTTTTTAAAAGTAGTTTTAGTAGACACCAAATATGTTTTTTCTGTCCATCTGCTTTGTAAATAACCCCTTCTGTTTCACAAAGTTCGTTATGTGGGGATTTGTTTTTATCCCTACAGTTACATTACTTGTTAGTGATGTTATTTTGTACATTATTATTTAGGTTTCTGTCGTTTTCTTTTTTATGCAATTTTCTAAATTACTAGTACAGCTATAACTTAATTTGATTGAATTCCTATTGAAATTTTTTTTTAAGTTCAAGTTTTTTTAGAAAGCATTTATTGATTAATTTTAAAGAAATATTTGCTGTATTTCGAATTTTACTTCTAAGTTAAATGGTGGGTCAAACCAAATAATGTTTCAATTTCTATTTTTCATTTGTTTGGCTGAGGTTCGTTTTCTAAATTGTTCTTATAGCCAGATTCCTTTAAGGCATTTTCATGATCTTTTTTTTCTTTTCATCAAAGATTGTTTTGTTTGATGAATTTTTTCATAGCCTGTGTTCTATTTCTTTATGGATATGTGATTCTGCTGGTTAAATGGTAAGATCTTATGTTCACATACTTTATTTGATCATAATTAAATTTGACCAGTACCCAGTTGTAGTAAAAAGTGCTCAATACATTTCTATTGTAGAGCTTTTGAATATTTTTCATTTGAAAATGAGTTATTTCCACAACTTAGGTTTCAACCTTTCAATATCTTCAGGCAGTTTATAGTAACTGATTTTCAAACGGATTTTTATGAAAGCTCTACTGGAAATTTTAAACAACTGAAAATTTTCAAAATTATAAAGAAGTTACTTAAGGATATTAAAACACTCTCATCCATGTTTGTATGATCCTAATGCAGATCTATAGGTGTGATTACATCGGGACATTACTTCTGATCTTTCATTCAGTAATTTTTATTTTGTTCTGGAAATAATAAAATGGCTAACTTTTCTTGGATATATAAGATACTAGCAGTATAGCCCAGCGTTGCTCGGGAGTAATGAAAGCTTTAAAACTAATCCACGTTCCTGGAGCTCAGGCTCTTTGGACGTTGACACGAAAGACTAAAAAGCAATAGTTGCTTCCAGTTAAAGTGAAACCGTAGACAAAGAAAAATGAATGAATGTAAGTCAAATTTTGATTTCCTGGTATGGATATCAAATAAATTTTTTTCATTGTAAACTGAATTTTTAAGGCTAAATAAGTCCTCTGGGTAAATGGTATCATGGCTGAGACTAAGAACTACAATGATACCTACTTAGAGCCAAACCCGAAGCAAAAACTAAAATAAAAGGGCTGAAAAAAATACAGACATACAGGCAGATAAACAGACACACACAAACATCTTGCCTTTATATATATATATATATATATATATATATATATATATAGATATTATTGATTTTCTGCACTATTGTAAGAACTGAAACCTTGAAACTTCTGAATATCATTTCTTATGTCTTTGTCTATGAGCGTATCAAATTTGATTAAAATCGGACCACTCCTTCTATAACCAAATTTTTTCGATTATCGATTTGATATTTATTGGGGGTACCTCGACAAAAAAAACTAGCTAAGAATACTCGCAGACACTTATTGTACAACTCTGTAAATTTTCAAGAAAATCGGTTCAGCTGTTTTGGAGTCTATAAGTAACAGACACACACAAAGTTTCATTTATAAATAAGTTTAGATTTAGATTAGATATACAGGGTGTTTCAAAATTACCTTTTCATTTTAAAATACTTATAATTTATTTATTAACTATAATATAACATATATAAAATGATTTCTGAAACATCTGTAAACAGGCTGCAGACCAAAAGCATGTAAACTGTTTAAAGTAAAAAAAAAAAAAATAATGAAGATATGGCATCTTATTCAAGTATGAGAATCCACTATAATAACATTTGAAGTAATAAAAATGTCAGATACAAAATGAAACCATTAATTTGTTATATAAGCAATTAACTTTTTTTTTTCTAAATCTGACAACAATATTTTTTATCACTATAAACATTTTAGTAAATATACAGGGATGTCCACTAGTGTATTTACAAAAAAGTGAAGTTAATGTCTACTGGCCTAGACCATCATCAATTTTATCCAAGAAAACCATATTTCTCAGAAAATTAGTTAATTGCTCTTATAATTAATACCAAATGCTTTAGCTGTGGTTTGAACCTTGTGCTCTAGCTAACTATTCCCCTCCTCCAACCCAGGAGATTTCAACATATGTTAATCTGTCAAACCTGTAAATGGATTGAACCATTTAGCTCAATAATTCCCCCCCCCCAGTTCAAATTCCTGGCAAGTTTATTCTATTCACTTACATGTACAAATAACAAGGAATGAATGAATGAATTACTTCTCCTTCCAGCTGTAAGTAAATAACAGAGACTGGGTCTTATAGCCCTGATTGGTGACTAGTCTAGGAGGAGGAAATCTCTGCATTCAAACCACCCTGGAGAGGGCCGTGCTCCATCAGGCTTTCTTGGCCAGAAAACACCACTGCTACTGTAGCTGCACTATATATGGTGCCCCTTAGACCCTAATATGTTATGGGATCTGTAATTGTGATATCCCCAACAATTTCTATTTAATCGATTCTTCTCACCTATCTGGGGAGGATCTACCAATTGTGGCTTCTATTTCTGTTATACTTACCTGAAATTGGTAGCAGAGTGTAATTTGATCTATGAACCTCTATATTATGAACTCGATGCACTGCCACTGATATATAAACTAATTCTGAGAGAAAGTTCAGCTATGCCATTTCTGTTTTGTCCACTGAGGTCCTTCTAGCAAAATGAAACTGAACTACACCATTCTTTACAAAAATGAAAAAGAAACATACAACTCTCATTGGGTATTTTCAGTGCCCATGTTCAGTGTGAATATAGAAATTTTCTTTTTACCATTTCACCCCAATCAAAGTAATGAAGCCACTAAGATGCAAAAAGTTACTAAATATGAGAGAATAAGAGAAAAAATATTAATCAAGGAAAGAAAATAATGATTGATATTGCATTTAATTTTTTTGAAGATTAAAGTTGACTGGAAAGCAAGATGTTGGAAGAGAGTTCCACAAATGAAAAGTGCAGGAGAAAAACTGTTAGCATAGAACTTCCTGTTACATCTAGACATTTCAACTGTAAAATCTAACAATTTATAATTATACGAATATATATCAGATTTTCTGAGTAGGTGACAGAATAAGATTCAAGTTTTCATTTCCTGAATAGCATTATCAAGTGTCTTTATTCAATGAATATATATCTTCTAAATAAATAAATGGCAAATTCTGTTTGTCTATATCTCTTTCTCAGGACACACTTGCTCTACATAGAGACATATACCATTTTGGAATCAGGACAATCCGGGGATTGAAAATCTACCCTTCATCTAGTGCTTGGACATCTAGTATTGGGATTTGTGTCTGAATGTGGAGGTAACGGTTAAAAATTCAAATTTTAAAATAGCAAAAAAGAAAAAAAAAAAAAATTACAAAAAAAATAGGTAGTGTTTTTAAAAAGTTCCTAATTTATATTGAGTTTAAAGTAACACAAAAACTTTGTAAATTTACATAATTTTGTTTCCAGTTCCATTTAAAATACCTCTAAAACTTCGTGAATTGAGGAAATCAATTTTATTTCTTTAAAATACCAAAAAATCAGAGTTAAAGTGAAAGGATTTGTGACATGAAGTTTTAAAGTTCCATGGAGTTTGTGATTTGAAAAACTTAATTTTTGGCCTGAATTGGAATTTCATCTCAAATTGGACTTTTGGACAGAATTGGACTTATAGACCAGATCAGAGTTAAAGTGAGGTTTTGAAGTTCAATGGATTGAATAGAGGTTATTTCTTCAAAATTATCATTGCTGTTTTCTAAGCTGGATCAGGGGCCTCTTTAGCCTTGGGTTGGAGGTTCAATTACTCCTACACAGAGTGCAGCTTCTTTTGTGTGTGTGTGTGTGTGTTAAAGTGAGAGAATGAGAGAGAAAATAAAAAGAAAAAATAGAATCATATACATTCAATAATTTCCATCTGAATTTCTGGGTTGTGGAGTTCTTATTGTTTACACTATTTGCATGTGGACTATTGTCCTCATCTTTGTTGTTATCACATTTCAGCAGTTGTGCCTCCAAGCCTTATTCAGGTGTGTATCAATTTGGGTAACTGACAGGGAATTCCCAACTTAACCCTTTACTTAATGTATGGGGCTGGACTGTTCATGTTCCACTGTCCATGTCAAGGCTTATCTCATTAAGTCTTATTTTTAGTACTGCTCTGTTATTGCTTGCCCTGCTAATATACTGAGTCCAAATATACACTGGCCAGTCTAGAGGTTGAACTCACAATTAACACATCACACAATAAATCCTGAGCCTAACTAATAAAACAACAACTTTTAGGCAAAATCTGACTTTATTCATCAACATAGTCTCCTTCAAGGGTGATATACCAATTCCAATGCTTCTAACAATTCAATGCTTTTTTTTTTGTAGAATGATTTGTCTTTGGCCTCAAAATATACCTCAGTTTCTGATATCACTTCTCCAATTCGACATTGGACTCGTTAGGAATACCTACACCCGACTTCTCACCCAGAACTAAGGCTCAACTAAATAACGTCCACATTACACCCTCGCTGGTCGCCAAGATAATTGCACAACTTGACCCACACAAAGCGAGCGGCAGTGATGGAATCCCAGTCATAGTACTGAAGAAATGTGCCCCAGAACTCTCCTCTGTCCTCTCTAAACTCTATAACCTCTGCCTATCTGCTTCCTGTTTTCCTGCCTGTTGGAAGTCCTCCTGTGTAGTTCCTATATTTAAGAATTCTGGCGAACCCTCAGACCCCGCCAATTACCGTCCTATTAGTCTCCTTCCAATCTTTGGCAAAGTTTTTTAAGCTATTATCAACGCCGAGGTAATTCAGCATCTCACGGTCCACAGGCTTCTCTCTGACAAACAGTACAGGTTTCGCTTCACCAGGTCTACAGCTGATATACTAACGACCATTACCAAGTACATATACCGGGCACTTGACAAGAATGGCGAAGCCCGAACCGTTGCCTTGGATATCTCCAAAGCGTTCGATAGGGTCTGGCATGCTGGCCTCTTGTGCAAATTGCGGAGCTACGAGATAACTGGACATCTGTTTAACCTCATCCAGTCATTCCTCTCTAACCACTCATTGAAGGTGGTATTAAATGGGCATGCCTCCCAAAACTACCATACGAACGCGGACATCCCTCAAGGTTCTATCCTAGGCCCCACGCTCTTTCTGATCTACATTAATGATCTCCCCGATGCCATTAGATCCCAAGTTGGCATGTATGCAGATGACACAACAATCTACTCTCACATCGATCAAAAACCAGGTGTGGACGACAAAGCGAACCTCGCTGCCGTACTTGAAAAGGAACTCCAATCCGTAGTGGCCTGGGGTAGGAAATGGCTAGTAAATTTCAATGCTTCTAAAACAAAGCTGTTATCAACTAACCACCATAGACAATCGCATCTACCTCCCATTAGCATGGGACAGGCTAGGCTCCTTGGCCTTACACTTTCGATGGACCTCAAATGGAATGACTATATCAAATCCATTGCCAATTCTGCTGCTATGAAAGTCGGCTCTCTGTGCAGGGCCCGGAAGTTTTTCCCACCTGAATCTATTTTGCACATATACAAGTCTACCATCCACCCGTGTATTGAATATTGCTGCCATATCTGGTCAGGTGCCCCTGCTGCTCTCCTTGGGCTTCTTGACAAAATACAAAGGAGGATCTGTAACATGGTTGATACTGACTTGGCAGACCGGCTGCAACCACTCTCTCACCGGCGTGATGTGGCTTCCCTGTGCCTCTTCTACAAGTACTTTCATGGCTTCTGCTCCGATGAGCTTAGATCACTGGTGCCATCTAAGCATGAATTTGCACGAGATACTAGATTAGCAACTAGGTCCCCCCCTTTTACAGTTAAACAGATAAGATGTAACCATAAATTCTACTTCAACAGCTTCTTTTCTCGGAACTCCCTTCCACAAGTCTGCTTTCCAGACAGCTACAATCTCCAGGTGTTTAAATGTAGGGTCAATAGACACCTCCTATCACCCTAACTCCCAATTATTCTCAGAACACTCTCATCTACCCAACTCTCATTCTCGGTATCCCTACCCGCCTATCACCCACCCTCTGACATTTCCTATATTTAATCATCCTTTCTTCACTCTATGTAGCCCCCTGCACAGTAGTGGCAATGACATGCCTTGCTCGGGGTGAAACGCTTAAAAAAAAAAAAAAAAAAAAAAAAAAAAGTGAATGCAACAAAGTCAACTAGAATTTGAACTCAGCTCTCCAATTTCTCATTCCGAACCAATATTCATTGCACATTCAAAATATGTCCCCTCCGGTAGGACTATTGCTCATTAAAGAGAGACTTATTTATTAGAACCAATCAGTTCTTACATTTAGAAATTTAGAGATATCTGGTCAATCTTAGCAAAGTTACATTTTCAAAGATGCAATGTCAGTGAATTTTTTCATCCGATTTGATTTTTTTTTTAATCTACCATGTTTGCTGTTACACTATAGGTACATGATCATAATATTAATTCCATTTCCACATTCTTTACGTAATCAAAAACTGACTGATATATATGTGCACACACAAAACAAAACACTTACTGAATGTTATATACTGAAGAGATAGATCAATTGACAGATCAATTATTTCTATGAGTACACGTTCATATAGATGCCTTATATAAATAAAACAGCCTTTCTTCGATAATTGATTTCTCGATCAATGAATTCTCCGATATATCATTGCCAACAAATCACGGAACAAAATGACACAATTATTGAATTGGAGCCAGCCATGCAGAATAATCGTACGGTTGAGATGGGGGGGTGGCTGAGAAAGGAGAGAAGCTTGCAACGAGGTGAGCTACAGATGAAACTGAGAGCAATGCAACGAATGCATTCACAACTGCTCCTGTTCTTTAAATCTGGGAAAATTACACTCAACATACAAGAGACATCTTTCCTCAAAGGGAAAGGTTAACAAGTTCATTCTACAGACCATAACTGCTGTCGTGAGGTTGAACCTCACTTACTGTTCACATTTTTAGCCTTGTGCCTGACTAAGCTGAAACAATGCCAAAAGTTGGGGCCTATATTCAGATCAAGACCAGGATTTTGAATGCTAGTTTTAAAAAGTAGATAAGCAGGCTTTCACAAATTTCAAGATGGTTTTGTGCCAATCTTACTATACTGCTACAATATATATATATATATATATATATATATTGTAGCACTATAGTAAGATTGGCACAAAACCATCTTGAAATTATATACATATATATATATTATCCTACATCTGAAACATGACTTGGAGTTTGATGCACTATGCAATAATCAGGTGCATATTATAAACTGACCTTTTGTAGGTTTGAATTTTATTTTTGATTCTTACATGTTCATGTTCATTATAAAATATAAATATAGGATGTCATTTTTAATTTATTAAATATATAATTTAATTTGGTTTAAACTGAAACTTAAACATGAAATTGTAAAGTAAAATCTTAAGAGTTAAATTAATATTAAAAAGTAAATTTTGTAGGGCCAGATTTTATACATGCAGTTCAATAGGAACCACTTGTAGTTTATTATTTTAGGAGAATGAAAGGCATAAAAAATAAGGTAAAAATAGGGTAAACAATCAATTAAAAAAAAAAAAAAAGGTGAATTTATGTTAATTTGGGTCTGTGTATTTGAGCAGATATTTATTTGTATGTCTGCAAGTGGTCATCAATTCACTTCTTTTGTTTAATAAATTGGGATTGTTTAGGTGTTTGAAGATGACAAGCATTACATCCAGCACTGTTTTATTAACACCAGAAAAAATATCTGTGTGTGTGTGTGTGTGTGTGCCCATTTGCATGTATATCCATATGTATACTTATTGATATCCAAACCTGTGTGTGTAAAAATTCAGATATAGCTAAAAATATGTTTGTAAAAGGACAATATATATAATGACAAGAAAACTTCGCCAAAACATTTTGTCTTCTGATGGACTTTATCAATGTAAACGTAAGGATTTTATTTTGAAACAAGTATTTATATACAAAAGTAAAAAAAAAAATGATAGTTTTTCAGAATATTTAATTTTAAGAATGCTCATGAATATACATCAGGCTAATCGAAAGTCAAGGTAAAATGTCAAGGACATTAAGTGATGTAATTTAATGTCTAATAAATAAAAATGTAAATGTTGAATGTTATTTCTTTTTATGATTTAATTATTATTTTAGTTTAAGATTACTTTCTACATTTTACATAATATGTTTTAAATTTGCTTTTAATTTTAAAAAATTTTCTATAGCCTTATCCACTGGCTGAGGGAAAAAGTATTTCTTTCGAGAAAGGTGACATTTGAAAATTATATATATATATCACCAGTAGTAGAATGGTGTATAACAAAAAAACAGAAGCAAAAATTCCAATCTATATATGGAGAAACAGAAGTTCATATAATTCAAGAAAATGAATAGTGAAATAAACAAAAGGAATAAAATTATTTCCAACTGTCACCACACTTGCATTTCCTTTGACTCAACTAAAAAGAATTATAGAGCTTAAAAACAACCAAAATAAACAAATACCCATTTTGAAAAATGTATAGAATGAAGCAGTGTTTATCAGAGAATAAATGCTCTTTTAAAAGTATTTAAAATTAAAAACATTCATATATAAATAAAAAGTACACAGACACACACAACAGTAAGAGAGGCACTTGTTAGATCAGAAGACAGTTATTTCAAAAGTGCTCAATACAAAACAAAATAACTTAATATGAAGAGCCAAGAATATAAAAAAATGAAATGTTCTCTACTTGCTCATAACTTTTCCATAAGGGAAAACTGCATTTTTTGGCAATTCTCTATACACAAGACCAAACAGTGAGGAACAAATACATCATTAGTATAAATTTTAGCACAGTTATTTTATATAGAGCCCCATTTTATTACCACCAGCACTCACTATACCATACTATTGTTGTAGAGCAGCTAGCACACCTCTAGCACTCTGAAGAATAAAATGGTCTGTGGATCAAAGATAGCTATAAAATTAAGACTAATAACAGTCAGCATTGGAATTTGGAATGTCATTGATGATTATTTTGAACTGTACTCTCTGCGACCCTAACAACTTAACCTTTCTTCTTTTCTACTATTTGTTGTTCTGTGTTCTGGTGTTTGTCTCATTTGTATTAATATCCCTTAGCACGGATATTGTCGGGTAGATACTCAACACACATCTTCTGGGTATCATCGTGCCACTTTGGCAATACAACAGACTGGTGACAAAGATTCATATAATACAATCTGACACAACAGATTGATGATGATGATGATTTGAAAAATACAATCTAACACAAAAGATTGTCAATGAAGAAATTTATTATAATACTGGTGGACAAAGATTTGTTTTTTCAACTGGCAAAATCAGTACGTAAAAAAAATAAAAAATAAAAAAAATATTACAGCAGAAACAATAGACTAGTAGCAAAAAACTGACAAACAAAATCTATATACAACAGATTTGGCCACCTAGATTTCAAACAAGCAAGTCTGCAATAACCAATCTGGCATTGAAAACTGAGACAGCAATTTACCCTCCACCACAAAAAAAAATTGGTACAGATTTACTGATGAAAATCAAGAGTTTGATGACAATCAGGAACAACAGCAAATTTACATGAATGACTTCCAGAAATGCTTCCTTCAATTTTTTAAACAAAAATTAGCACAAAAAATAATTTTTTAAACAATAAGAATTAGCTCAAAAATGGCAAAAAATTAACTTGCTATACTGTTGAAATTTTTTCAAAAAAAAAAAAAAAGCCCAGATAGACCAGATACATTTTTGCAAAATGCTGTGTTTAAATCAATAAATCAATTGTAAATTTTACATATAACCCTGAAGAGGAGGTTACATTTGATGCTTATTATCACAGGTTTGAGAAGATATTTGTTAAAGACTGCTTGAGTTGGACAGACAACAAGAAAATTCATTTACTTTTAAGTTAGTTTGGTGATTCAGAACATGAAAAATACAGGAACTATAAAATTAAAGAAAGATACTGCAAATATTGAATAGTAGGACATATCATACATTAGAAAAGTAAAACCACAAAGTAAGAAAGTTAAAATACTTCCATATTACGATTGTGGTCAGTTACATCTATAAAAGGATTGTCCATTCAAAGAGAAAAAAAAAAATGCTTCAGTTGTGGTTATAAGGGTTATAAAAGTTCTTTTTGTAAAAAGTCAAAAGAAAACCAAAAAATATGGTTCATTATACCATAGGTGAAAAAGTCACAGGAAAAAGAAAATTTATAAACGCCCAATTGAATGACACAAAAATAAAAATGCAAATTGACACAGGTTGCCAAAGGCATATCAGACAATAAAACTTGAATTTCTTGGTGAAATTTATTTAAACTTGGGTTTTGCTGGAAAAAAAAGAAAATTAATAGCTTTATCGTGCAGCAAATGCAGAATCTCTTTGGTACTGATTGGATGGAGGAGTTTGATTTATTTAATATTCCTATCAACGCATTTTGTAAAAATGTTGTTGGATCATCTCATTACATAGAAAATTAGAAGTGGGATTTAAAGGCAAGATTCCCAGATATTTTTTCTGAAGGACTAGGATTTTGTTCTAAGATTAAAGCAAAGCTTGAGTTAAAAGAAAAAGTAATTCCAGTGTTTCAGTCTAAGTGACCAGTATCATTTGCTGTACTAAAAGACATAGACAAAGAGTTGGAATGTCAAAAAAATCAGGCATTATAGAAAAACAAATTACAGTCAATGGGCAAGTTTAACAATATACGTAAGGGAAAAATAAAAATTTTAAAAAAAATCAGTCGGTGCTGACTACTCCACAGGATTAAACGTATGTCTGAAACAGCATTATTACACTTTACCTTCAGCAGAAGATATATTTGCGAAGCTGTATGGAGGAAAAATATTTTCTAGATTAGACTTGTCAAAAGCATATTTATAAATTCTGATTGACAATGAGAGTGCAAAAATATTAACTATAAATACGTACAAGAGTCTGTTTAAGTTTAACTGATTACCGTTTGGAGTAAAAGTAAAACCCGCAATTTTTCAATAAGCAATGGCACAATGCTAAGTGGTTTGGATTACACTATGTCATATCTTGACAATGTGTTAACTAAAAGCATAGACCATAATGAACATGCAAAGCATGTGAACGAGGCGTTTAAAAGAATAAGGGATTATGGTTTTAAGCAAAATATTGAGAAGTGTGAGTTCTTTCTACCAAAAATTAATTATTTAGGTCAGATCATTGATGACAAAGGTAGAAAGCTAGATCCTACAGAACAACTGCTATAAAAAACATGCCAGTACCTACAAATATTGCACCCTTACAAGCATTCTTAAGATTAGTGAACTACTATAGTAACTAGATCCCTAACATGAATAAGCTCAGAGCTCTTTTAAATAAACAGTTGAAAAAAAGATGAAAAATGTGTATGGTCTGAAGAATGTGAGAAAGCATTTCAGAAATTGAAAGCAGCTCTAATTTCTGATTCATCATTAATGCGTTATGACCTGAGCAAGGAAATCTATGTAGCAAGGGATACTAGCAACTTTGGGTTTGGGGCCATATTGCTTCATAAACAAAATGATGGAAAACTAAAAGCTGTTAATCATGTCTCAAGGACACTTCTGCCAATGGAACAAAAATATTCCCAAATCAAAAAAGAAGGGAAAGAAGGATTAGCAATGGTTTTTGCTGTAAAAAAAAAGTTTCACAATTATATTCAAGGCAGACAGTTTATTTTTCAAATGGATCACTGTCCGTTGGTGACAATTTTTAGCTCGAAGAAAGGTATTCCAACACATACTGCAAGCAGACTGCAAAGATGGGCAACTATTTTACTTAGCTACTGCTTTGAAATGGAGTATTTACCTTCAAAAAAGGTAGCGCATGCAAACAAAGTATCAAGATTGATTCCAAGAATGACCGAACCACTGGAAAAAACAGTAATAGCTTCATTGGTTTATGAGCCAAAAATAAAAAAATAATATGTACAATACTGTGCGAGAATTACATGTCACAATTGATGAGAATAGAACTAAGCGACGTTTGACAAGTTCATAACTCACAAAAAAAAAAAAAAAAAAAAAAAAAGTTATTGGAAAAAAATAAATATTTTTTCCAATTTATCAAGACATACTATTGTACAGTGACTGGGTGTTTATCCCAGCAGTATTAACAAAAAAAATATCATGAACTTTTCATATGAGACACTCAAGTGTTTCATGTACAAAAGAGCTTATATAAAGTTTCATGTATTGGAATGAAATGGATAAAATCATTGAAAATTGGATAAAAAATTGCAAGAATTACCAGTTAGCAGCAAAATCACCCCGCATAAAGTTTAACCCATGCCCAAAAACTGACAAGCCTTGGTCTGGGCTACACATAGATTATGCAGGGTTGATAAGGGGTTTATACTACTTTGTTGTAGTGGATAGCTTTTCAAAATAGCCAGAAGTATTCAAATGTAAATTGCTAACAACAAAAAGTACAATAGAATTTCTAACCAAAATGTTGGCAAGATTTGGTGTACTAGATACAATCGTATCTGACAATGGGACACAATTCTCATCATGGAAATTTGAAAATTTTTGCAAAATGCATAAAGTGACTCATTTGACATCTGCACCCTACCATCCAAGATCTAATGGGTTGGTAGAACAATTTATAGACGTTTTCAAAAGGGAAATAAGAAAGGTGGAAGGAATAGAAACAAAAGATGAGAAGCTACAGAGTTTATCTACTGTATCGCATCAAAAGCAAACAATAATGCAAGAATGTCTCCAGCAGAATTAATGTTTGCAAGGAAGATGAAATCAGTTTTTGATAAACTGAAATCAAATAAAGAAAAAAAAAATACGAGTGACAGAACTAAGTGCATGGCAAAAGCTTCTACTTTGGTGACAGAGTTTATTTTAAAAATTACTAATTCTGTAAAGAGTCATGGAAAAAAGGCATTATAGACAAGAAAACTGGCCACATGATGTAGCTTATAGAACATCCAAGATGGATTATAAGGAGGCACATAAACCAAATAAAATGAAGATACATTACTAAACAGCATAGGGAAGAACCCATGGAAATAATACACAACATGTTTGATGTGCCGATGCCTCCAGAGGTACAACAAAGACGCTTCAGAAAGTGAAAAAAGAGAGTTCAATCCAAAAAGAAAATATCTCATCCAGCGGACAAAACATTTCAAGGGGGAGGTGTTGTAGAGCAGCTAATATCTCTCTAGCACTCAAGAATTTAATGGTCTGTGGATCGAGGTAGATATAAAAATGAAGACCCTAACAACTTAACCTTTCTTCTGCTATCTGTTGTTCTGTCTTCTGATGTTTGTCTTATTTGTATTAATATCCCTTAGCATGAATATTGTGCTGTAGATACTAAGTACACATCTGGGTATTGTTCTACCACCTCGGCAATACAACAATTATAAACTAAGTTCACCCTTCCTGATAGATCAAATGTAACCTTTACTGATCAATCAATAATTCCACCAAGTTTAACTTTTCTAATCAATCAAACAATCATGCTTAACCTTCTTGATCGATCACTCATTCAATAAAATTTAACTTTCCTAATAAATCAATTAATAAAATTCAACCTTTGATCAATCATTCAACCAAGTTTAACCTTCCTAATCAATCAATTAAACAATCCAATTTAACCTTCCAGATCAATCAACTAAATTCAACTTTCCAAATTAATCAATCAAGTTTAAGCTTCCGCTTCAATCAACCAATCAATCAATAAATCAAGTAATAATCTGCAGCAGAAACAGCCAAACAGCAGTCATTGAATCAGAGCATAGAAACTGCACAATTTTAGTTTGCAAGTTTTTACTTGATATACA
Organism: Ascarosepion bandense; assembly: GCA_037127315.1. NCBI lineage: Eukaryota > Metazoa > Mollusca > Cephalopoda > Sepiida > Sepiidae > Ascarosepion > Ascarosepion bandense. The sequence continues at coordinate 8,426,842 of JBBBDQ010000547.1, read as the reverse complement.
TATTGTAATTTCAGGTAACATTTTAAAATAAAAGAAGGATCTGCAATGTAATCGGTCATGACTTGGGCTCTCAACTTCAATCACTTGTTTTATTGACATGACGTGGTTTCCCTTGGTCTTTTCTACAAATATTTTCATGGCAACTTCTCTGATCAGCTTTTTTCTCCTCTGATGTTTTCTGGGAACAGTAAACTTGTCTTGGAAGCAAATGGTTCTCTCTGAAAGTCAGTCATTTTAAGTATACAACTTTTTGTAGCTGTCAATGTAATAAAATGGTTTTCTTTGACAACCACAAACCAAATCTTTTGGGCAGTTACACTGAGAATGACAGGTGCCAAGAGCCAGTTCGAATATGAAGAGTTAAGATTGAGATCTGCTGAAATATAAATTATGACAACTGATATTTTGGCAAAATGTCGAAATGTCTAATTGGCATAGACTCTTTTGTTAAGGCCAAATATAAGGATGTGCATGGATGGTGCAATGGATGGTGCAATGAATTCAAAAAAATTGAATGACCAAGTTCAAATTCCAGGTGAATTTGTTGCATTCACTTATGCACGAATACCTTTAAGAAAGATATTAATCCATCTCTTCTCCCTCCAGCTATGGGCTGAATAGCAGAACAAATTGGATTCTATTCTTGGTATTTCCATCTAAATAGATTTTTCTGCTCAGTTAAGAGCAGAGATTGTCACATTAAATCCTATTAACACTATCTTTATATCAAGCACATTAAAACAAAAAATATGAATGCCATACTTTATCAGTAAAACACTGAAAAAACAATCTTGGCACTAAGCATCATCACAACTTGGCACTTTACATTATTTGTATGAGAGAGAGGTGCGATAGATAAATTGTCACCGTTTTATATTTTTAATTTTGCACATGTGTTGTTTTTTAATTTGTTGACAGCACAGTATAGTAGGGTCAGTTAGACACCATCTGCAAGAAAAAGAGCACCATGAAACAATTCACTCTGCCAGAAGTTTGAAAACAGCACACTGTAATTTTTGGCATTTACACTGGAAGCTCTAATATGAGCATTCTAGAGTGTTTGGTGTAAATCTAAGGAAAGTGCAGAGGATTCTGAAAGAGTTGGAGGAGTCTAATGGTGATTATGAAGGTGTTTGGAGTCATCACTAATGATGGCAATGTTATACCTGCATTCATCTTCTCATAGGGCCTCAGACTTAACACAGAGGCTTATATCGAGGGCTTGAGGAAGTAGTAGTGCCTTGGGTCATGAAGGTGGCTGCTGGAAGACTATGTCCAGCAACACGATTCTGCACCATGCCACACAAGCAAGAGAACCCATTTGTGGCTGTCAGACAATTCCTGCAATCATATCCTTCCTTGTATCTGGCCACCTAACTCACCGGACTGCAACCCGTTTGATTATTGTGTGTCAGGTGCAGTTGAGTGAGAGCCGAACAAAACTCCAAAAGATGTAACACCAAAGATGAACTGAAGGCAAGGATTAGGGCAGCATTCACCAACTTATACAAGGAGACCATCCAGAAGAGATACAGTTGATTCCCAAGTTGTCTGTGGAACGTAGTTGAAGTCAATGGTGATTATATTAAGTAAATATACTCTTTAGTATTTCAAGATGTTTTTGTGCAATTTTGGTAAATATATCCATTCAAATGAGATGTCAGTGTCATTTCTCTTAATTTAGACAATTTTTTTCATCGCACTCTATATGTACATATTATTTATAAATGGAACTTTGTGTGTGTGTGTGTGTGTGTGTGTGTGTGTGTGTGTGTATCTGTTACCTATAGACTCCGAAACGGCTGAACCGATTTTCTTGAAAATTTACACAGTTGTACTATAAGCATCTGTGAGTGTTCTTAGCTAGGTTTTATGTCAAGGTACCCACAATAAATATCGAAAATCGAAAAAATTGGGTTATAGAGGGAGTGGTCCAATTTTGATCAAATTTGATACACTCATAGACAAAGACATAAGAAATGATATTCAGAAGTTTCAAGGTTGCAGTTCTTACAATAGTGCAGAAAATCGATAATATGTATAAATCGATACCAGAAAATCAAAATTTGACTTACATCCATTCATTTTTCTTTCAGTCTACAGTTTCGCTTTAACTGGAAACATTTTAGTTTTTTGTACCAACATCCAAAGAGTCTGAGCTCCAGAACCATGGATTAGTTTTAAAGCTTTCATTACACCCGAGCAACACCGAGCTATACTGTTAGTGTACACATATGTGTGTGTTTGGGGGGGGGGGGGAGTATGAAGCATCATCTCGACAAGTGACTGGCAGCTAGTGATCTTAATCAATGTGATTGGCCAATGGTATTTTCCTTAATGGTTATCATTCCTCTATGTGCCATTCAGTATGGATGCGGCTTGATTAACAATCAATTGATATCGAGACACGGAAAAAGTAGACGAGAGGAGAAGAAAAAGAGAAAAGAAAAAATGTATCTCCAGTTCAATACCCACACACAGAAATATAGACAATCTGGACTATTTCTTATCAAAAAGGAACAAAATCTTTTTGAAAGAATAATTTCTTTTCATTTTAAAAAAAAAAAAAATTGTTTTTCCTTGTCATTTTGAGGAAATCTGAAATTATTTTTTTCTGTGAAATTTTGCTTTTGCATGCTGATCTTCAAAAGCAAAATTTTATCTTTGTTGCTGATTTTTTTCCAACTAATTATTGGCAAACACTTGAAACCAAATGGCAAATCTCAAAAGGAAATAATTTCACTATTTCTGCAATCGAGAGCATAGATTTCAAAATATTTTATGTTGACTGCATGTTTTTTTTTTTAATGTAAAATTTTTGCTAACCGATTATTTTTTATTGCTAGGTTATTTAATTTCATGACAGAGATGATCACGGCTCTCCAAATTGAGACGTGGCAAGTTATAATTAAGCAGTACTAAAAATAGTCATCCCAGATAGTAGAATGAGAAAAATCTACCCCCTCTACAGATAGAGTAAGTAGTTCAGTTCAAAATTCTCTGAAAGTTACCTGGATCAAAAGACACCTGAAGAAGGTTAGTGCATGACAGCCTTTTGATAACTATGAAGACAATAGTTTGAGCATAAATAAAATAAATAATACTATTTAAAGTCATAGTTTTACTTCAAAACTGGTTGCCACTTTAGAACATAGCTACATAATGATTGGCCCTAGACTTAAAGTTAAGATTGCAGCATTCAGTGCAAAGTAGCAGTTCTCCATGCAAAAGTAGCAGTTCTTTGGAATAGAACTTTCTTCTTACCAAAGAATACATAGGTAATTATTTACACTATTTATATTGTTCTGAATGTTGTTCTTATATTTGTTGCCATATCACAACATTTCAGCCATCTTCAGGCGATTGGAATTTCAAACCAAACCCTTTATTTTATCCACTGGAGTAGATTGTTCTAGTCCCACGTGCCATGCTTCTTTCCAGCTGTCTCAGTATCAATTATTTCCCTTTAACTCAACTGTCCAAGTTTTTGTTCACCTCTGCCATATCCAGGTATTGAACTCACAACTCTTTGGGTCAAGTCACTGAATTATGAAAATGCTTTTATCCACTGGGCCATGGAGGTGAATAAAATAAACAGGTGTATATTTTAGTAAAAATATTTGAAAATGAAAACGTTTTATTTGCAACCAATTTATCCTTTTGGAGTGAGCACAGACAAAATGGCAGTCAAGCACTTTAGCAACTTAACAGTTTCATCATCACATTTTCAACAGCTTAACTCTTTCCTCTCTAATCCCATGTTGTTAGGGTAATTTTGATATTTGAGGAGGGTCAAAATATAGTTACTTGTCCTCCCATCCCACATTCAATTAAGTGCACCCATTAGGTGACTAAATTTCACTAAATCTTGAATCATGTACTTGCAAGTGTAAGCAAAAATAAAACATTCCATTTAAGAAAAGGTTAGGGTGGGTCATGTTAAATATATAAACTACTAAGTATTTTTTGACAATTTCTTTTTCATAACTTTTTTTTTGAAAGGAAGAAAGTAAATAAATAGATAAACAAAAGCTCACTCATATTTATCATACATACATACAAACTAATGGACTACAAGGAAGGTTTGTCCATTAATACCAAATGTCCTTTAAACATGACCTTGGAGGTTTTTTTTTTGGTTTTTTTTTCAAACAAGTTTTTAATGACAGAAAGAAAAAAACTCCTATCATACAGTATACTGGTATTATTTAATTGATTCATTTTTATGGCTTATCAATCCTTTATAGGTTATTTAAAGCCAGAAAATATTCTAAACTTTTTTCTTTTTTTTAGGGATAAAAGTAATTTACTGATACAAGTCTTACTAATTAATACATAGCTGAGGGAAGTATTTGCATGTAAGTGAATACAACAAACCTGACAAGAATTGGAACTCAGCTCTCTGATTAATAGTTGTGAGCCATTATCCACAACACTACCTGTGCATCCAAGCTTACAGCAACTGTTATTCCCAAGCGGTCATCCATCTAGGTACTAACCAGGTTTGACGTTACTTACCTAAAGGGATCATACAGGAACCATAAAATAAAAATAAAGAAAACATGGGCCTGCCTGTTAAATAAATCATTTGTATTTACAGACATATGTACATGAATTCAAAAGAATTGAAAAGTTGTGTTAAAGTCTTTGGGTAGTTGGTACATAGAAAAAGCTATAATTTAGAAAATACTTTTCATATTTTGTACCCAGTAAGAAGTTGTAGATAATAAAACAATACTAAAGTAAGAATAAAACAAAAATGGCTATGCCTGTTAAATAAATCATTTGTATTTACAAACATATGAACATAAATTCAAAAGAGTCGAAAAGGAGTAAAGATAGTCTTTAGTTAAGTCTTTGGGTAGTTGGTCAAAGGTTGTGGTCAAGAAAAGATTGATCATCAGTGAAGATTCACTGACCTTCCCTGCTGTAATTAGAGATAATTTGTTTGAAGTCATCAACTTGTTTCTTTCAGTACACACTGGGGAGAGTAGCCATATATTCTCTTGTGTTTGAACAGCTGAGGCATAGTTGTAACTCTGCTGCTGAAAGTTGACATCTGTGGATTTTTCATAATTTCTTTCTAAAAGTAGGCTTCAGAAAAAGAGTTTTACTTTTTTCTGATTGGTCAAATATTTTTCACATGGTGAAATTAATTTCTAACCAATAGACACTTTGATATAAATGGTGTGTGTTGTATTGCAGAATATTTTTGTAAATAATGTGTTATTGGGTAGAAAATAAAGTTTGGGCATGCTTTAATATGGTATGCATGTGAGTATGTAATTGTGTTGGAAAGAGTTTATTTCCTATAATCTCATAAATGAGATTTATTAGGCATTTTGTTTTAAGATATTGGTTATTATCAAAGAAAAATTCAAAGTGATTTTACTATCTACCTGAAGATTACACATTAAATGAAGGCTTTACTATACTTTATACATTAATGTAAAGGGATAAACTGAAGTTCTCAAAAAGACATGAGACTCACTCCACTCACTTGCAGCTACCCAAGAATATTAACCTTTATCAAGACGTGAAATCATTTACTGTACAAAAAGTTTGTCGTGCCACTGAAGGTGACTGTAATCCCTGAACAATACTCTTTTCTGAATTTTATAGTTGCGTTGTCAAATCCTGCTATGATAACAGAAAACAAATTTTAAATAAACAATAAGGATACGGCAATTGAGAGGCCTTGAACAAGAATGCAGTGGAAAGAGAAGAAATATTAACAATGCAAATGGCTGAAGCTTAAACAGTTTATAAAGTGGCTGACTTGAAAAACTCACTGGTTACAATTGTGATTGGCCAAGAAAGAAATGGATTTGCATATTCATTGATGTACAGCACCAACTATTTTATCAAGTAAAGAAGTCTTTGAAAGAAAAAAGAAAAAAAAATGCATTTAATACTGGAATGTTTTGACCAACAAGCTAAGTCATCCTTTTCTTCTGTACAGTCTTCAAAACAAACAATAAAAATCTTAATATTTTGAGATGAAGCATTTTCATTGTTACTATTTCATTACAAGTGGGTATGTGCCATCAAAAATGACAGCAATATATATACCTACAATTGAGTATATTAGTAACTGAAGTTAAAATGTAAGATGGAGGGGGGAATTATACTCTGCTAGTTAATGGCTTCTCCGAAGCAGGGCACGATTACCGGTTCGACCGGTGAGCTAGTGCGTGAGCAACAGAAGAGACAGCAGCAGCAGCAAGAGGTGACAGCATCGAACCGTTACAGCCTGCAAACAACGGAAGACACGACCCTGCTAGTCGTCCGACAACCAGCTTCTATCGCGTAAGACTGACATAACGCAGTGGACGATTAACAGCATCGGGCCAGCGCATGAGCAACTATGGTGGAGGCGGTAGCAACATCAAACTGTTACGGCCTGCAAACAATGGAAGACGGACAACACTACCCTGCTAGTCATCCGACAATCAGTTTCCACCACGTGAGACGGACAGAACGTTTTAATTCTTGTTGCATGCACAGAGCAGGTCTCTGCATGTAATAAAAGACTCCAGTATATCCAAGTGGAGTATATGCTGTGCCCTGTGCAATACAGAGAAAAATTCAGAATAACTTGTCTTGTAAGCAGCAGAATTTAACAAATACTCGCCAATTGTAGAGGCATGTGTCTGCGAAACCCAGATGTGACCGGCTCATGTCTACGCACATGATCTGGGACAATGTTGGGTGATTTTAACTTCCAACCTTTAAATGTTTTTGCTCACATAATTTATCTTGCATTGACACTTATATTGATAAACAAGTAAATTGCTTTGATGGGCAGGCAAAACATTCTTACACCAAGGAGGGAAAGCCCTTCTATTTGTAAAAATGCTCCAGACAATAAGGGCATTGAAACTTTGCTTGATGGTAATAGAAATTTTATTGGTGTATGTCTGACTAACAAGACCAACCCATGGTAGTCTGACATATACAGGACATTTAGATGGCCCATAGATCTTAGTCTCATCGAACTTAGAAATTTTTTGTTCAATGGCAGATGTAATCACATTTGAGATAGCCATTCATCACAAATAATTGTTTAATTTTCTTTAGCTCAGCATAGAGTTTGTACTCGGAATATATCTTCAGAACCCGATGGGTAAGACTGCTTTTAGGATTCATTTTCCTGGTTTTGGGAGTAAAAAAGTCCCAAGTTAAGTAGGTCCCAGAGAAGGTGGGTTTATGGTAAGCACTAATAAGAAAGCGTGAGAATCTTCTTTCTACTAGAACATCCAAGACAGGTAACCAATTATTCTCTTCTGCCTCCATAATATATTTTAACACTGTATAGAGATTATTCAAATGTGAAAAAAACTCTTCCGGTTTACTACAATTGGTAAATGATGTAAACGTTTCGTCAACGTAATGGACATAACAGAGTTTCTCAATCTTATCAAAAAGCTGTTTCTCATGAAAACCAGTAAAAATGTTGGCCATCAGTGGACCCATAGCTACTCCATCTATTTGTCGATACATGCAATTGTCAAAGTTGAAGGAAACAGACTTAACCGCCATCTCTATTAACTCAACAAAGACACTCTTAAGAAAAAGAGTGGAGACTTTATAAAGGCCCCAATACAAAAAGCTGGCACAAATGTCAACTTTTCGTCATTTGGGACATTTGTGATCAGACTTGATAAATCGAACAACACAAAATGCTCAGTGTCAGTTGGGTTTCAATTTTTGCATATATTCAGCGAACTGAAACGAGTAAGGCACAAAATACTTCAAACAGAATACTAACACCAGCTCAAGAACTTCAACCAACCACCATGTTGGGTTGAACCCAGCATAGGCAAAAGGGATCTAAGTGAAATGCCCTCTTGAATTTTTGTTAACCCATATATCCAAGTACGCTGGGCACCTACACAACAAATATTATTAAAAATTTCTTTAGTCAGACATTTTCGTTTATGAAATTCTAACAGTTTTTTTTTGTAATCCAGTTTAAGTTCTTAAGATATCATTGCAAATGATATCTCCTAATTTCCGGAATTTACTGTTATCATTTAAAATACATCACATTTTACTGATATAATCAGAGTAATTTAATATTACTACGCCAGCACCTTTGTCAGGTCTGGTAATATAAATATTTGTCTTAGTTTTTAACAGCTTAACCGTTTAAAAGTGGTTCTTCTGCCAAGTAAACCTGAGAGAATTAAAATTAACAGAACAATATGCTAAGTATCTAATTGAGCTTTTATACAAAACAATAATTTCCCAGAGTTAAGCAGATGTTTTGATTATTGAGGGTTTTAAGGTATTCTTAAACCCTCAATAATTCTATCCAGAGAAAGCAAAGTAAGGTCCTTTTCCTATAAGATTAAGTTGTTGAAATCTTGTTCCCAAAACTATATCATCCCTGGGAATATTGCTCGATGTGCCTCTAAGGTTAAGTTACGTAACACTTATAGTGTTGAGTGAGCTTTCCTTAGGAACGAAATTATTTATTTTTCCAAGGCCCTCAGTTCTGCTAGAGCCCATTATCAGGTAGTATGGGGTAATGTTTGGCACACTTTATCTTTTCTGGATAGGATTCAATTTTCTAAATATCTGTCAGATGGTGACGTGTTAGTTGGTAACAAAACCAAAGCTAGAAATTTGACTTATGTAAATTTCTTGATAAAAAAAAATTTGGTTTGTATGTCACCACAGATAGGCACATTGACTTGTCTGATTCCAATAAGGGGGTTTTGTCCAAGGATTTGGATTTTTGTATTCCCTCTAGGAAAACTGAGAAAGTTGAGGTATCCAGTAACTTTGAAATGTTCCTTTCTCAGTTATCAATTCATTCATATTGACACGTCTGTCAGCAGAAAATAATTCTCTCAAAAAAGTTTTTTCAAAAACTTTTGAAACGTTATTTGATAAAACTTAGGTAATTTAATTCTCAAATGATCTGAATTTTAACAAATATTAATTGTAGTTTAAAATATTACAGAAAAGCATTTGTTTACATGAGGGTGTTTTTCTGTTGCACTGAGTGATGTATTGATAGCCTGATGTTTGGAAAATTTAAATAAGGGTGACAGAACTGGAAAAAATTACTTATATATATATATATATATATATATATATACACACACACACACACACACACACACACACACACACAACATGAACCTTTTTTTCATACGATTTTTAGCTATCCAGTGATCTTAAAATTTCAAGAAAATATTTTAAGTAGGTACCTCCACTCATTTTTGATAACTAACTTTTAAATTGAATTTTTAAAAAATTTTATTTTTGTTTTAATTAAAAGCTAAATGATTAAATTTACAGTTTCCAGTAAGAAAAATACTCTGGTGTATTTCAAACAGAAATTATATTGATTGGAACCTAAAATTTTTCAATTTTTTTAACAATGTTTCAATTTTTCGGCCATTTTTGAGCAATTGACACATTTGTTTTAAAAAGTTAATTCTTGGTTTTAAAAATCTTGCAAGAATAAAACATACATCTGTGACACATTATTTCTGGAAAATTAGCAAATCTAATGCTAAATTAATCTAATTTACACAAGTATTACTTATTTATAACATGAAATTTAGAATAAAACTATTCTTGAAGACAGAGTTGAACTTTCTAACCTTTCCACTGTATTTAAAATGTGCTAACAGATTGACAAATACAAGATATAAGTGTATGGTGATCAAAAGTGACATACTTGTACAAATTTTTTTCCTGTAAGGAGAAGAAACTCTGAAACACATAACCTTTTAATGTACAAAGAAATTACCATGCAAAAACAAAACTTCAAATACACACACACAAAAAAAAAAAAAATCTAAAATTATTTTAAAAATATGAAGGAAGGCATGACAATTTGTATTAAATGTTTCAATTTTCAGTTAGTAAATATAATCATCACTTAAGTTAAACAACAAATATTTTTGAAACTTTATAAATTATTTTTTTTTATTTTGCAATTCAGAGCAAATTTGTGCAACTGGAGCTCCAGTTTAACAAAAATAAATTTTGTATACAGAACCCTAACTATGGAGTCTGAAGACTCCTTTAAAGAAAGGTTCCTTGTCAGGGGTTTACAGCCCCAAAAAAGCTGAATTAAATCAGTTTCGTATTTTTAAGTGATATAAATTTTGAAAGTTAAAAAGAAAAAGAGAGTAAGGTAGGCAGGTAAGATTTTGCATGTATTTCAGTGTTTCTCAAAATACAGGTTATAACTCTCAGTATCAAAATCTGGAGGAACAGGCTGGTTTGCAACTTGATGCTTGAAGCTGGAGAAATTTGAAATTTTACTTTATTTTAAATTGGCTAAATAAAAAAAAAGAGAAAAAGAAAAAAGAAATTTTTTTAAAAATCTGAGTATCACCTAAAATAAGCTCAACTTTAAAAAAAAAACAAATTTTGAGCTCTGTCATGCTTATAAGCTTCATGCAAAAAAAGAAGTTATGCCACTCCTCTGTTCTTTTGGCCTTTTGCTTAGATATTATTTTCTCCATTAGAGAACAATAAGAGAGAGTCAGAGAAGTGGGGTATAAAATTAGTTTTATGAGAGGAAAGGTTGTTGGGCAGTAGATAGAGATGTTGGGCAATGGTATGAGGGGAGAAAAGAGAAGCCAGTAGAACTGGACAACAGGGTGGGAAGGTATGGTTTAGTGCCTGAGAGAAAGCAACAAAAGGAGCATGGATAAGCAACAATAGAGAGACAACATAGGAATTAAAATAGGAAGAGAGATAGCAATGAGGTGGGGAATAGGAAGTGGGTAGAAATCAAACTAATTGGAGACATTGGGCTGGACACTGCCTTTCAAAGTACAAAAAGGCAGTAGGACACCAGAAAGGAAGGTCATGACATTCAAGTTAAAACATCCCCAAAAAAGTAAATATGTTAAGTGATTTCCAGGTTAGTGTGGAGTGTGAGGTGGGGGCAAGTATAATTGAACAAAAAAATTGATACATGCAGACATCATAAAATGAACATGTGACATCTAACCAATCAATGAAAGCAAAATATAGAATTTAAAAATTGAAAAAACTTCATATTTCCCTTCCCAGACATTTCTGATGACAATTGGTTTGCCTATTGTAGACATGCATTGTGGTGCAGTGGATATCAACTCGGAACAAAACATTGGGGAGCTGAGTTCAAATTCCAGTTGAATTCCTTGCATTCACTTACGTGCAAATACCCTTGAGAAAGGGTATTAATCAGTCTCTTCCCTCCAGTTATGGGTTAAATAACAGGACAGATTGGGTTCTATAGCCTTGGATGGCAACCAGTCTACTGCAGAAAGCAATGGCAACCAACTGTGGATTAATCTTCTGCCCAGTCAGTCATATGTCTTTCGAGACATGATCACCCAAGCGTGTATCACAGATGGCACTTAACTGACTGACCCTTGAGAAAAGCATTAATCTGTTGCTTTTTCTTCCAGCTATGGGTTAAACAGCAGGACGGATTGGGTCCAATAGCCTTGGTTAACAACCAGTCTACTGCAGAAAGTAATGGCAACCTACTGCAGGAAACTCTTCTGCCTAGTCAGTCATGTCTCTTTTGAGACATGATCGCCCAAACGTGTATCATGTATAGCACTCGACTGTATTGCCTGAAGGACACACTTCTTCATTTTTTTTTTTTTTGTTAATAACAACAATGGATCAGCAGGAGAATTTTCTCTGTGTCTCATAGATGGGATGTGAGTAAAAATATTTTTCTGTTTCATACTCACCAGGAGTATATTTACACAGATTTGTTGCTTTTAGTAAGAAATTTTAACCATGGTTCCTTATTTACTCACACCCATGTTTACTTTTTTCAGTTTCACCATTTTGATTATTGTTGTTCCAACAAATCTTTCTAAAGAAGTCTTGCATGAAAAATAATGCTCTCTGTATTTTTATATATTTGTTGCATACCTACCTATATGCAGTAATGGTATGTTCCTATCCTCTTAAATACATGGGCACTAGTGGAGTAAAAGGGAAAAGTAAAGTGATTACACTAACAAGCAGTTCCCTAGCAGTGTATCTACTTCACACAGGGTGAGTCCTGTATTTGTTGATATACTATTATTCCCAACCTCCTTTTTAAGGATACAACACACACACATATTTCATTTAGAAATGAGTTATTTCCGCAACCAAAGTTTCAACTTTTCGGTATCTTCAGGTGATTTACAATAACTGATTTTTCATTTTCAAACACACAAACAATGATTTTTTATGAACACATGACTAATTTTCAAAATTAGGGAGGATTTATTTAAGGATCTTGCAACACTTTTATCCATGTTTGTATGATTTTTGTATGTATTTGTAGATATGATTACATCTGGATATAATTTTTGATCTTTCATTTAGTAATTTTTTTTGTTCTGGGAACAGCATAATAGCCAACCTTTCCTCCTGGCACAATCTGCATACATTGCCACTGTTATATGGTTTGGCTGTTTTCACTATACTCCAAGTTATATCAGGGTCTTTTCTATTTTTCAATTTTAATTTCCACATGTGGCTAGCCAGTTTGGAACAATTTGTGAGATTTTCCACTTTAAAATGTAAATTTATGATTTTTTTTTTCTTCTTTTAATCGTGTCACCCCAAGCAAGGCATTCCACTGCCACTATAGCGCAGGGGGTTACATAGAGGGATTGGGTATAGGAAATGTCAGAAGGAGGGTGATAGACGACTTAGGATGTACATAGGGAGAGAGTTGGAGAGAGTGGGTGTGAGTGTGTTAGGAGGTGTCTATTGACCTTACATTTAAACTCCTGGAGGTTGTAACCGTCAGGGAAGCAAGCATGCAGTAGGGAATTCCACAGGCAGGAATTGTGAGGAAAGAAGCTGTTGGAGTAGAAATTGCGGTTACATTTCATCGAATTCATTGTAAAAGGGTGGAACCTAGTTGCTAATCTAGTATCTCGTGCAAATTCACATCTAGAGGGCACCAGTGATTTAAGTTCGTCAGAGCAGAAGCCATGAAAGTATTTATAGAAGAGGCACAGGGAAGCCACGTCACGCCGGTGAGAAAGATACTGCAGGCGGTCAGCCAAGTCGGTATCAATCACATTACAGATTCTTCGCTGTATTTTGTCAAGAACCCCCGAGGAGGATAGAAAGGGCACCCGACCAGATGTGGCAGCAGTACTCAATACACGGGCAGATGGTGGATTTATATAATTGCAGGATAGATTCAGGTGGAAAGAATTTCCGGGCCATGCACAGAGAGCCGACTTTCATAGCTGTGGATTTAGCAATGGATTCGACGTAGTCATTCCAATTTCATCTGTTTAAAAAAATTCTTTTTCTGTAGAACCGAAACATGTTTTCTTTGTCCATCTACATCATGTACCTCTGCTTTGTAAATAACCCCTTCCGCTTTACAAAGTCTGTTAAGTGTGCATATGTTTTTGTCCCTGCAGTTACATTACTTGTAAATTATGTTATTTTGTACATTACAAACCTCAGCCAAGCTAATGAGAAATAACAATAGAAATCAAAACATTATTTGGTTCAACCCACTGTTTAACTTAGAAGTAAAATCCCAAAATGGCAAACATTTTTTAAATTAATCAATAAACACTTCCCAAAACACTCAGACTCAAACAAAATTTTCAATAAGAATTCAATCAACTCAAGTTATAGCTTTTTAGAAAATTACATTAAAAAAATACCAGAATCCTAAACTAGCAAGGAATGTAACTCAATTGGAGTAGATAGACTAAACTATCACCCAGTTTGACACTCCATCCACGTCTACTGAACAGGTGTAGATGCTCATCCCTTGTTTAGGATGTGGTTTCCAGCTTTCTCATTTCCAATCTTTCCACTCTTACATAGCCCCCTGCACATCAGTGGTGTTCCCGCCTTGCTTGGGGTGATATGATTAAAACAAAAAAAAAAAAAAATGCCCACTTAATGGACTTTGTAAGACAGAGGGGTATTTACAAAGCAGAGGTACATGATACAGACGGACAAAGAAAAACATATTTGAGGCCTACTAAAGACATTTTTCAAAAACGGATGGAATAATCAGAAATCTATATTTAAACTGGAAAACCTCAAAAATTGTACCAAACTGGCTAGCTACATATTGAAATTAAAAAATGGAAAATACCCTGATATAACTTAGAGTATAGTGAAAATAGCCAAAGCATAAAATGATAGCAATTTGTGCAGATTGTGACAGGAAGAAAAGTTGCTATTGTGTTGTTCCCAGAATGAAAAAAAATTACTAGATGAAAGATCAGAAATTATGTGAAGATGTAATCATTCCTATAAATACATACAAGGATCATACAAACATCGATGAAAGTGTTGTATGATCTCTGAATAACTCCTCCCTAATTTTGAAAATTTTTGGTTGTTTGAAAATTACAGTCATGTATTCATAAAAAATCCCTGTTTGTGTGTCTGAAAAAAAGGAAAAATCAGTTATTGCAAATCGTCTGAAGATACCAAAAGGTTGAAACCTAGGTTGCAGAAATAACTCATTTCCAAATGAAAAATATTCAAAAGTTCTACAATATGAATGTACTGAGCACTTTAATACAATTGTGTACTGGTCTAATTTAATCATAACCAAAAACTAACTATATATATATATATATATATATAATGATCCGCAGACAGATCTGTTTCGCTGTATCACAGCTCATCAATAAGGTTAGACATCTGATTGCTTTTTTTTTTTAGCCAGTATTGAGACCCGGCCAAATTGTCATCAGTCAGCGATTCTACCTCTGAGCTATGGATGCTCAGTAGAAGAAGGCATATATATATATATATATGGCAGCACATTTTTAAAAACTGACCATCTGCTACTTGCAAATACCTGCTCAGGCACATTTGTGTTTCTTCAACACCCACAGAGACAATTTGTGGTTTATATTGCAACGAAGCTCAGCTGACTTTAGTTGCTGCTTTCAGAAGAGAGAGAGCCATGATCAGTAGCTGAACAAGGCAGGTATGCTCAAATCCATATTTGCAGTGACTTTTTACTTCATGCCAGCACAACCACCAACAGCTTCTAAACAGTCCTTGTCTAGCCAACCATCACTCAAAAGGTATAGTTTTCAGCTGCTTCTCTATGGTACTGCTCACTGGGGTCATCTTCCCAAATCAAGAAATTATCTCAAATCAAGCCTGTGTCTCATGGTTAGAATGCTAATGTTCTAACCATATACACTTAAGGATAAGCTTCTAATTTAAAAAGAAAAACTTTATTTTGTCATTAAAATTGGGATTTGGACTTGTTGCTATGGTGAGTCACTATAACTATCGACTCATTTAATTTAGTATCCCTTGTGACTTCTGATGACAACTAATTTTTAAATTGCTCTCTACCCTATATTTTAATACCTGTTTACCTCATCACAACTTCCTCCCATCCTAACATGACTCACTTTTCTTTTTAAGCACCAGATGTACAGTTGGAAGCAGCAATTCCTGTTTTGATGCAATCAACTTAAATTTTTACTTTTTCAACACCAACATTTTTTTCTTTTTTAATACATAGAAGGCAGGTACTGAAAATTTCTCAGCCCAGCTAAGCTCTTAAAATTACAATTTTGTTTGGGCTAAGAATTTTTCAGCATTCCACATTATACATATTTTGGAACATTTTTACATTCCTTATCTCCAGCAAAAAGAAAACATGTTAGAATACTGGAAAAATTAAATCAAAAATTAATGAAATCTTGGTCATTTTTCCTGAAACATGCTTAAAAGAAAGGTTGCAGCCCATATAAATAAATCTAAAATGAAAATGGCATGTAGGTAAAATACCAAAACAGATCCTATTAATATTAAAAATGATCCAGGTAGAGGGCTTGATGTAAATAGCATTATCTATTTACAAAGCCAAATATGCATATTTTCAAATAAAACTCCAAAGATTGCCTATGTTGTATGGCCATTTCAGTGAGAAAACCTCATTTCTTCAGCAACAAATTCTTTATTATGCAAATACAGGAAAAATTCATGTACCAGAAGGTCACTCAAAAAAATTCATGAAAGTTAAGATGAAAGAAGGAAAAAGAAAAATAAGAAAGAACAAGGGGAAAAGGAGTTAAAAGTGAGAGTAGATTATGTTAAGTCATCATCTAGACATTAATATGGAGTGTAGGGAAGAAGGGGAGCTAAAGAGAGACGGCAAAATAAATTCAAGAATCAATCATTGAAAGGGACTTTTTAGATTAGATGTGTTAAGTAATCAAAAATTAAGCTGTTACAGAAATGGAAGTGGGGGAAGGGCAAATAGGAAAGGAGGAGAAAAAAAAACAGGATAGACAGGGAAAGAGTTAAAAGAAAAATGGAACAAAAAGCATACCAGACAGCCATCATAAGAAATGGCAGCTAAGGAGCATGGAAAGAAAGAGATAGATATATAAAATGGTAAAAGAAAAAAGGGGAAAGAGAAATAGAGAAAATAGATAACATTTAATATTCGGCTCTGTCAAAAGTTTTTCAAAATTTTTTTTCATTTAAAATAATATGGTCTGACTATTGTTGGGATAAAATTAATTTAAATCCTACTACTGGAGTAAAAGGGGAAGAGTGGAAAAAGGAAATATCATATTGGAGGGGTCTAAACAGAAAATTTCAATAAATTGTATATATGTAAGAAATTATAAATAAAATACATGAATACACAAAAAAGAAAAGAAAATACATCAGATTGTTATAGGGAATTCTAAAAATAAAGATAATTGTAGTGTGGATCATAGATTTCCTTAAGTTATCTCATATCAATAAAGTAATTGATATGAATGAAGTACTAAAAAATATTTTCAAAAATTATATATATATATATATATATATATATATATACACACACACACACATTCATCCACATATATGAGTACATAAACACACAGGCACCTCAGATATAAATAACTATATATACATATATACCCTCGTGTACACCTATACATGGATTTTAGAATAATGAATAGGGGGAAAAAAATTCTTTCAAATGAAAAGTAAGGGAAATGTTTGGGGATAAAGATAAAACATAGAATTTATGATTAGTTGCAATCTAAATTAATGGGCTCAGAAAAAGTAAGGGTTAAAAAGTGATCTATATGGTCATTTTAATTAATACTATAGGGATTAGTCCTAGGATGTGCGTTGTGGTACAGTGGATATCGGCTCGAAACAAGAAATCGGGGAGCCGAGTTCGAATTCCAGTTGAATTCATTGCATTCACTTACGTGCAAATACCCTTGGGAAAGGTATCAATCCATTTCTTCCTTCTAGTTATGGGTTAAATAACAGGACAGATTGGGTTCTATAGCCTTGGCTGGCAACCACTCTACCGCAGAAAGCAATGGCAACCTACTGCAGGATAATCTTCTGCCCAGTCAGTCATGTCTCTTTCGAGACATGATCGCCCAAGCGTGTTTCACATATGGCACTGTAACTGACTGATAGGGATTAGGTTGTAAATACCTGGGGAGTGTTCTAACACAAGACAGAAAGTGCAAACACTGAGATCTGAAGGCAAATTAGAATGGCCCAGGATGTATTCCAGAAGCAGAGCAGAGTAATGAGAGAGTACTGGATTGTTATATGATGTCTGTCCTTCAATATTGCAGTGAATGCTGGACAATATCATCAAAGATGAAGGAAAGACATGAAGCAACCAAAATGTGGTTCTACAGAAGCATACGGGATATAAAGTGGGAGATCAATTCTATATTACAATCAATATAGAAACTGACCCCTCACTTTGTGATCCCAGTAGTTTCTATACATTTATATTCCTGAGATCCAAAAGCACAACAATGCATTCCAGAAGCTGAGAAGAGTATTAAGAGACTGGAAAATTTCATTTGAAACAAAGAAAAGAGTACTGGATTGCTATGTGATGTCTGTCCTTGAATATGGCAGTGAATGCTGGACAATCTTTGAAAACGAAAGGGAAACTTGAAGCAACCAAAATGTTATTCTACAGAAGGATGTTGAGGATTCCATGAATCAAACATGTGAGCAATGATGAGGTTTTGGAAAATATGAAAGCAAAAGGGAAACTAAAACTTAACATCAGGAAAAGACAGCTGAATTTCTTGGGACAGGACATGTAATGAAGAAGGAGGGCTTGGACAATCTGATACTCACAGGTCAGATAGAGGGAAAGAGAAACATGGGAAAGCAACATGTAACATACTTGAGGGGCTGAAGCAAGTGGATGGCAGAGTAGGGTTTTTGTAGGTTAACAGGAGAAAGCATGTTAAGAGCTACTAGGAGTAGGGAGCTGTGGAAGGCCATGATTGCCTATGTCCTGAAAGGACATGGCACATAGAAGAAGAATGTACAGATTGATTGAAGAAACTAAAACTAAAATGAATTTGAGATTAAAGTCCAAGTTCTTGTAATTTTTTTTTCACAAGAAAGAGAAAAAGAATGGCTGCAGTAAAGCAATAACGTCCATGATGAATAAATAAGCAAATAAAAAAAAAAATTAAAAATATTATAAATTTTAACACAGTCAATAATACAACTATTTAATTCCTCCAACACTGGCCATAAAAATATTTTAATAAAAATATTTTGATTTTGCATATTCTTCCATGAGTCAGTGAGCACATATACCCAATATCATCTTTCCAGTCCCTTACCCACAAATACCCTTGGGAAAGGTATTAATCCATCTCTTCCCTCCAGTCATGGATTAAATAACAAGATAAATTGGGTTCCTTGGCTGGCAACCAGTCTACTGCAGAAAGTAATGGCAACCTACTACGGGATAATCTTCTGCTTAGTCAGCCATCTCTCAAAAGAGACATGATCGCCCAAGCGTGTATCACGTATGGCACTTAACTGACTGACCCACAAATTATTGGTTTAGCAGCAATGAACAGAAATCACTAACCCTTTTGTTTACTTCCAGCTAACCTCACTTAGGTTTACTGTCATTAATACATGTTGAAGTCTTGTGGTGAGTATCACTCCATTTTGATTGTGAGGAAAGATAGGAAAAAAAAATATTAAAGACGCAATTTCGTTTTAGTGAGAAAAGAAAAAAGTGCTCTGGTGAGTTTAATGTCTGCTTCAGTTAAATGAAAGGCCTTGTGAATTTTGAATCTTCTCATTTGTACCCTCTTCTTTAAATAGTGGGATGCAATCATACTTGTGATTGTTATTGCAATATTTTATGCTCAGATATTCATCAGTGCAACAGGGGAATTGCCACGGGTATTTTATCGTAGAATTCCCATGGAGCTTATTTGGTCATTGACTCAATTATGATTCATCGGAAAAATCATAGTTAAACCAGAAAAATATTCACAGGTTCTGTCAGTATCAATTATTTTATGAACAGAGAAAAATATGAATGAGAAAATGGAAAATCAGTTTAAATATTGGAATCAATTATATATACAAAAAGAGAAGGACAAAGTTAGTGAAGAGATACAGTTCACACTGGTTACAATTTAGATCAAAATATTTAAGATAGAGAGACATCAAGATTTTAAATTTAAATTTTGTCACCCAGACAAAGTTTCCAATCGGTTCCCTCAGTTGTTTGCACTTTTTCTTTTTATTACATTTGTTAATTATCCTACATTTTATTAACAGTAAATTTGTGACGATAGAAAATATGTGCGTGAGTTTTGTTTAACGGCTTATCAACCTCTGTGGGTTATTTTATGCCAAAAAGGTAGGCTTTTAAGGTTTTTTTTTTTTTAATGTTCGGCTATAGCGAGAAGGTTGATTTAGTCAGATTTTAATGAAAATTTTTTTGTTTTTATTCTTTTAGGTGTCTTGTCCTTTCAGGACGTTGGCGATCATGGCCTTCCACGTCTTCCTATCCCGGGTGGCTCTTAGCACACTTTCTCCTGTAACATCTTGCAGCCCCTGTTCTGTCCTCCACCTGCTCAGGCCCTTCAAATATGTTATCCACTGCTTTCCTGTGTCACTTTTTCCCTATATCTGGCCTGTTAGTATCAGGTTTTCCAAGCTCTCTTTCCTCATTGCATGTCCCAGGAACTTCAGTTGTCGCTTCCTGATGCTCAATATTAATTTCCTTCTTGTTTTCATTCTTTCTAACACCTCGTCATTGCTCAAATGCTAAGTCCACAATATCTGCAGCATCCTTCTGTAGAACATCCGCAGAATCCTTTTTTATTTTAGGAAACTGAAAATGCCTTCTAGTTTTGTATTAAAAAATGTTTGGCTGAGAATAATTTTTTCCCTTCAAAAATGTGTTACGGTAATAACTTTCTTCAAAACTGCATTGTTGATAATATTTTTCCTTCAAAAATGAATATTTTTCTATAAAAGTCTATTTTTATGTATATATTCCTATAAAAGTGTATTTTTATACTTTCATAGTGTTTTGACCCCAGTTTGCCCATATCTGGGACCCTAACAGGTGCTACCACTCCAGGTCAGGACGGACCTGAGAACACTAGTAATTAAAAGATGGTTTCATGCTCCGTACAACCTCCCTATCAGAGGCCTTGCTGCTGGATGCAGTTCACTGTCATGCCCAGGACCTAGAAAATATGTGTATGACCCTGGACATACATATAAACTGTATAAAGTATACTGTTAGATGGTTGGGTGCTCCTGCTATTCACCCTGGGGTGCTTAACAAAATTCAAAGGAGGATCTACAATGTAATCAATCACCAATTTGGCAGCTCACCTTCAGCCACTTTCTCACTGTTGGGTTGTGGCTTCCCTCCGTCTTTTCTGTGAATATTTTCATGGCTTCTGCTCTGAAGAGCTTATCTCCCTGGTGCCCTTTTTATACAAATTTACTCGTGCTGCTTCTGTCTTCCTGAGCAATGTTTCTTTATTGTACTCTTTTTCAATTCTCCTGGATAAATATTTCTCATTCTCTACTGTGTACTAGTGGCACTATTGCTCTGTTGGGGGAGGGGGAGAAGGAGAGAGAAATGTAAAGAGAAAGGAGGAAAAGAGAAAGAAGGAAAGTGTACCTTTTGCATAAGAAAAACTTGGTAGGAGAGAGTGACACTGTGATATGGTGAAAAGGGTGCATGGACAAAAATGGTTCAGAATTATTAATTTTCTGCAAAAACAGAAAGTGATGAGAATACTGTAAATAAATTTTTTTTCAGGGAAAAATAAAGATTTGATGGAAATATGTTGCAGGAGGAAAACAGGTGATTGTAAATGTTTCTAAACATATTGTCCCATGATCCTGAGGTTAAAGTTATATAACAAAAATTCAGTAACCTAGGAAGATCAAACCCTTTAACTGATCTATAGGAAATAGGGAAAAGTATATGCCTACCACTGCAACACTTCAACCATTGAATACTCCAGCCTTCCTCAGATGTCTGCCAAATTCTATAACATTCCAGTAAGGTGGAATGTAACCTCTTATTTGATCCAAAGTTCTCTAATAGGTGTCTGGCAGATTTTTTGACAAAGGTTTTGAGGTTAAAGGGGTCAGTGCCCAAGATGAGACAAAGTGCACCAAAAGCTACAGGTGTCATTGTGGTAACTATTTAAGTGATATCAGCTATCACAAAGAGTCAGTTTACAGTTTAGAGAGCTGACTTTAGCAGTTGCAGATAGCAGTTGAGTCATCAACTTGTGTGTGTGTGTGTGTGCTTATCACCAAGTAAACCTTGACTCCACACCATATGTCACTGAAGAAAAGAGAATAATAAAAATAAAATATTGAATATTTTTTATATGTCCGTGTTGGCATTTTTTTTTCCTCAAATGACTGTTATATTTGTTAATGTTCGGAGAATGTTAAACAAAACTTTATTTGATTCAGAAATGTGTGTTCTCATTCCATCACATGTTTTGACCATTAAATTCTCTAGCTTTCCGTGGGTAACTGTCACATTTGGTAACTTTTCAAGAAAGTTAAATAAAACTTTTTTTGATCTATAAATATATGCAGTTCTCATTCCTTAACATTACAAATATTTGGCTACTGAACCCTCTGATCTTCCACAGATGTATATCATCATTTAATAACCTTCTAGGAAGATCAAACCCTTTAAGAGATCCATAGGCATATGCTCTCCCATTTCTTAGCATCACAATGTTTCAACTATTAAATCTTATGGCTTCCTCAGGTGTCCATCAAATTCTGTAACCTTCTGATAAGGTTAAATTAAACCCTTCTCTGTTCCAGAGGCAGGAGCTGTTTTTGTTTATTTTATCACTATGTTACTGTTAAATAATATCATGGCTGGTGTGGAATTTTGCCAAGAAGTGCATTTTGCTCTGGGCAATGCAGGGACAATGCTGAGTGGGAAACACAGGTGTCTGGCAGATTTTGTTTTGACAAAGATTTTGAGATTAAAGGGGTCAGTGCCCAAGATGAGACAAAGTGCACCAAAAGCTACAGGTGTCATTGTGGTAACTATTTAAGTGATGTTAGCTATCACAAAGAGTCAGTTTACAGTTTAGAAAGCTGACTTTAGCAGTTGCAGACAGCAGTTGAGTCATCAACTTGTGTGTGCGCTTATCACCAACTAAACCTTGACTCCACACCATATGTCACTGAAGAAAAGAGAATAATAAAAATAAAATATTGAATATTTTTTATATGCCCATGTCAGCATTTTTTTTTTTTTAAATCAGCAAAGCCCTTCAATTTTTGGTTCAGTCTATTCTTCCTCTAATTGATATACAGCATTTCAATCAAATTCTATAACCTGCTTCATTTGATAACCTTCCAAGAAAGTTTAACAAAACAACCTTTTATTTGATCCATAACCATATGCTATTCTCATTCCTTAACATTATAAAGTTTTAACTAGTGAATTTTCCAGTTTTACTCAGATGCATGTCATATTGAGTAACCTCCAAGAAAGAAAACCCTTTGATTTTTAGAGATAGATGTTTTCTTATTTTTATACCTATCTAGTGACCTTAGGGTATTTCAGAATTCATAGCTGCAACCTCTTCAGTGTCTCCAATGTATATTTTCTACATTACTTGACCCAGGAATTGAGCTTACAATTTCTAAGCACAGACAAGGGATTAAAATTAGGTATATTTTAAAAAGAAAACTTTCAATATGAAGCATGTGTTATAAAAAAAAAAAAGAAAAAAAAAATGAAAGGAAAATTATCAGAAAGTAAGTTAATCTGCAGTCAAATTAAGTGAAAATGATGATTCAGGATAAAGACAGGAATAGCTATTTTCAGAGAGATTTAATGGGAAGCTGGCTGACTGAGATCTGTGATGAAATTACCGATTAAAAGGACAAGTAGAAACACAAGTGACATTTTCATTTTGCAAACAAAAGGATGTAAAATATCACAGATTATTATGAAATGGTTTTGAGTCACACTTGTTCAAATCAGTCACACAAAAGTGAAAAGGGCAGACATAAATGGAAAAATGTTCTTTGTTTAACGAAATGAACATTTATTCAAATGCTTGGTCAATTTTGGAAACTGAGAGTTGTCAATCTCCAATGAATTCACAGACTTGACTTAGCCTAATATTTATCCGAGACTGAAATGGGTTATGGAAAAACCAATGAATTTAGAAACTTTTTTTTTTTTTAAATAATCGTTTCACCCCGAGCAAGGCATTCCATTGCCACTATTGCGCAGGGGGTTACATAGAGGGGAAAATAATGAGAAAGGATGGTTAGATATAGGAAATGTCAGAAGGA
Organism: Ascarosepion bandense; assembly: GCA_037127315.1. NCBI lineage: Eukaryota > Metazoa > Mollusca > Cephalopoda > Sepiida > Sepiidae > Ascarosepion > Ascarosepion bandense. The sequence goes on along the minus strand of JBBBDQ010000547.1, from coordinate 8,403,226 downwards.
GGGTGACAGACGGGTAAGGATACCGAGAATGAGGGTTGGGTAGATGATGAGAGTGTTGGGAGAATAGATGCAAGTTAGTGTGATAGGAGGTGTCTATTGATTTTACATTTAAACTCCTGGAGATTGTAGCTGTCGGGAAAGCAGGCATGTGAAAGGGAATTCCACAGGTAGGAAGCGCGAGAAAAGAAGCTGCTGGAGTAGAAATTACGGTTACATCTTATCTGTTTCACTCGACCTAGTTTCTGAGCTCTATAGTTCTTTTTCATGCTTTCCAAAAGGATGATATCAAAATGGCGACAGTTTAAAAGAATTTCAATCCTTTAGTTTATTTTATTTAGTTTGTGCGACCGCTGTGTTTACCAACTCCCCTCCATCAAACATTTCTGGTTCATGGTAGCATTAAAAATCCAGTACAGTGCAATGGCTTGCCAGTTTCTTTGGCACTGGGGATGTTCAGGTTACACAGTCCCTCCTCTCAGAGGTGAATTTGTTTTTAAAGTTACCTTCTTCCCACCCTTGCCTAAAAGGAGCAGGACTTACAAGATGGTTCGAATTCAGAGTTTTCCTTCTAGACTGGTTACTGCCACCCAAGGTTATATGACTGTCTCTCCTGCTATTTTACCCATAAATGGGGAGAGAAGTGAGAATTTTATACCTTTCCTTAGGGCATTAGCATGTAAATGAATATAATTAACTAGATTGGAATTCAAATTCATCAACTTAATTCCTCAATCTGAGCCACTAACCATCAAATCCACTGTGTCTCTACAGATTAAGTTTGTTTGTGTTTTTACAGTATATCCACCTCACTGAGTTATTTAATGCCAATAATAGATATCCAGTCCTTGATAAATAGATAGATAGCTTGACACTCATACTTCGATATAAAGATAAATATGTTGATATTTAAACCTTGACAAAAAGATAGCTTGATAATCACAGATTAAGAAATGTGGACCAGCCTAAGAACATTTCACAATCATTACTACAGATATTATTTTAGTGGATACTTGTACATGAAATCAGCTCCATATTTGTATTTTAAATAGTGTTTATTATGTCTCTTAGTCTGTGCATTCAAGAAGTCTTTAAAAAAAAATATGCTCTTTAGCATGTAAGAGAAACCACTGTTTGATCTGGTGTGATTTACCACTTGACTACAGAGAGTGTCATAGTACAGCAAGGCTCTATTTTCCCTTTTAAAGAAAGCACATTTTCTCATTCAGATATCTTTCTTAGATAAGAAATTTATCAGAAATGGGCTTTTGCTGAACTGTAACATGCTCTGTATCCAAGTGGTCAAGAATGCTGGGACAAATGGTGTTTTCTCCTACAGATAGGGATGAAGGTTCAATCCTTGCCAGAGAACACATTTTCTTTATAAGGATTTTCTCGAATGTGCAGGCCGATAAAGATAATACACACTGTTTAAAATAAAAACATAAAAGGGACATGCATTTCAAATACAATTATCTGCTAATGATAATGTTTGAAGTAATAAAAATGTCAGATTAAAAGTAAATCCATTCTTTAGAAATATCGATATATCACAAAGCTATCAGCTCCTTTTGGAGATAATATTTCATGGGCCTAGGTGTTGGAAATGTAGGAAGATTTGTAACAACAATGGCTGATGGTGTAATGTATTTCTTGTCAAAGCTGTTTTTTTTTTAATCATATCATCCCAAGCAAGGCGATAATGCCATTGATGCGCAGGGGGCTACATAAGGGTAAAAAGAATGGAAAAGAGAAAGCCGGAAACCACATCCTAAACAGGGAACAAGGGATGAGCCGCTTCACCTGTTCAATAGGCGTGGGTGGAGTGTGAACCGGGCGATAGTTCAGTCTATCTACTCCAATTGAAAAAAAATAAAGAGAGAAAAGAGTGAAAAGATTGGGAAAGAGAAAACCGGAAACCGCATCCTAAACAGGAAACAAGGGATGAGCCTCTTCACCTGTTCAATAGATGTGGGTGGAGAGTGAACCGGGCGATAGTTTAGTCTATCTACTCCAATTGTCATAGCTGAACAACACCAAGCTTAAAGTATCCAAGGTTTCTCAAAAGGATTAACTTTGATCAAAGTTAATCTCCAAAACCAGATTATATTCACTTGGATAGAACAGGCACATTTTCAGACATATGACGATAGGCTAATTCCCAAAATAAATCTGACCAAACAATCATTTAATGAATGTTTGTCAAGAGCAATACAGTAGCCATATTTCAGCAATATATATAACTACCCCCCCCCACACACACACACACCCATGTCTGCCAAAATGGTTAAAGCAGTAGACTTTGGACCATGATACCCAAGTCTGATTTATAGTTTGTCAATGAGATGCCTTTTTAATATAGGCCTAGGAAGACAATTCCAGCATACAGAACAACTGGTAAATGCCTGAAAACCATATCACAGGTTGGCCTAAGTCTTGAATAAAACTGGGAAGACAAAATTTCTCAGAAGCCATCAATGAATTATGACTGCCATCAAACTTTTGCAATTGAATCAGATTTCAGCATTAAATGACCCATATGGGGTTACTATATCATCCTTTAGATGTATAGATTGACTGATTTGTTTTTATGGATTATCAACCTTTTAGAGTTATTTAAAAAACAAACATTTTGAATAATAAGTCTTTTTTGTTTTTAAGTTGAACAACTTTTTAAAAATATTCCTACTATTTAATAAATTTATATCTTACCCAAGGGTATTTGCATGTAAGTATAATGAACCTGATTGAAATTCAAAGGAAAATAAACAACCTATTAAAAATAGGTCAAAAACCATTAAAACTAGGTACTGCAACTGATTTGCTAAAAAATTAGCATACAACAATGAAACAAATGCTCCAAACTTAATAAAAAACAAAATTTTATTGTCAAAATCCTTGTTATTAAGAGAAAAGACTAAAGGATTTTTTTTAATATAAAATTGTATGTTTTGATCCATTTTAGGATATTCAAAATTTTGGTTAAAATTCTTTTTTGTTTTTGCGTATGCAGGGTGGGGTGGGGGTAACATTATTCTAAGAAAAAAATAAATTTTTATTTTGGTCTTTATTTTAGAACCAAAGTTATAGAGCATGGTATTTTTGAGTAAAATTACTTTCATACATTTTCTTGGCCTTATAGGACAGTTAGAACATATATATATATATATATATATATATATATATATATAAATGTTCTAACTGTCCTATAAGGCCAAGAAAATGTATGAAAGTAATTTTACTCAAAAATACCATGCTCTATAACTTTGGTTCTAAAATAAAGACCAAAATAAAAATTTATTTTTATATATATATATATATATATATATATATATATATATACTGTTGTATCATGGAATGAAGAGATACACAGTGAGATGTAGATAAACTACTTTATTACCAAAGTGGTACAACCAAGAGGTATATACAATATTTTCAGTCTCTTGCAGTAACAGGTATTACTTCACGAAGTCAATGATAATGACAACTCCTCGTGCTAAATGCACATTGTCTTTTATACATCTGGGTGACCGGATGTCACATGGTATGAGCCACAACACAACATGTACTATATGAGTTAGATATAAATACCACTTACCAAAAAAGATTTTGCTTAAATGATAGATGAAGCTGAGTGTATCCTCCTCCTCAAGATTTTCACTATACTGAAAACTGAGACATCAGTGTTGCCAATATACATCAGACAATAGGTGATATATTTGAAAGACACTTCATTCTTTATGACTAACCAGAAAATATCTGAAAACTGCAGGAATTGCTGAAATATGGTAAATTATTCTTCTGGTCCTAAAAAAAGGATCATAGGTACTAATGGGTTAAAAAAATATTAAAAACAATTTAAAAATTCATTAAAACTATTAAAAAAGTATGAAAATAATTTTTTTTTAAAAACCAAATGTAAAAATATGGAACTTCATCTCACAAAGGTTACTTAAATATTTTGCATTTTCTTTTATTTTTCTAAAGTATATTTACTGTTTTGCTCATCAGCTGGGAAGACAATCACAAACCTTTGAAGGCACAAATGAGTTTTAGGTAGTGACAGAACAATCTTCCTCTAGCCATGATATTTGTCAGTTTCAAAACATTTGATTTTGTTCATTTTAGAAGGATGTCCTGTTCAAAATGTAAATGTCAAATCAATCACTGATTCTTTTTTTCTTCTTTTTTTAAAGAGAGTTTCCTTGGTTTTATTTACAGGATAGAATAAGCATGCATTTTTCATTTTTGGAAAATAGATTCATCTTAACTGAAAAAATGGTGACTGTTTTTCTGTAATCATTTCAGCTTAAACAAGACAATAAATCCACTAAGAAAGAAGGGGGTTACTGAGTGTAAAAGAATTAAAAGAACAAAAAAAAAACAAAAAAAAACAAACAAACATTATTTTGAAGAGTGAAACAATAAAAAAAGAGGAATGAAGAAGACAGTAGATAACAAATGACATTGCATTTACAGATCTAGCAATTGATTTAATATTAACTTTTCACAGTAGAGAACATTAGCCTGAGAATCCCCAATGAGGAACACTCCTAAAGGTTAGCATCAGCCATGCTGATGGAGGGCAGAAAGGGGTCTCTCAGATGATTAATAGAGAGCGACTTTGCTTTGAAAGTGTTAGAATTAAAACTGTATGAAGAAAGAGAAAAAAGAAGGAAGAAAAAGGAGAAAAAATAAGAAAAGTGAAAGAGAAAGAAAAATAAAAAGACAAAGAGAAAAAAAAGGAAGAAAGATGTATAGATCATTGCGGAATTAATTATTTCAATAGATGAATAGAAAAAGATATAATATTCTTTATATTATTACCCCATTAACAGCAGCAGATTTTAGATCACTTTTAAGATCGGCACATTGTACATGATTTATTTTAATAAAATATTTTGAACAAGCAATTGTTTAGTTACCCAAAATCTTTTAAAGTTATAAGTATAGAAGGTATAGTTCAGTATTTAAGGTAAATATCTCCCTATATCAAAACCAAAAGAGAAAATATATTTTATGAAAATTTATTTAAAATGAGTCAGTCAGTCAGTTAAGTGCCATACGTGAAACACGCTTGGGTGATCATGTCTCTCTCAAGACATGACTGACTGGGCAAAGATTATCCCGCAGTAGGTTGCCATTGCTTTCTGCGGTAGACTGGTTGCCTATCAAGGTTATAGAACCCAATCTGTCCTGCTATTTAACACATGACTGGAAGGAATAGACGGATTAATACCTTTCCCAAGGGTATTTGCGCATAAGTGAATGCAATGAATTCGTCTGGAATTCGAACTCGGCTCCCCGATTTCTCATTCTGAGCCGATATCCAATACACCACAATGCACATCTTTTAAAATAAGGAAAATCCTAAATTGGGATAAAATAACATGAGTAGTATGCAGTTATCACATTTGTAAATAAAAAACAAAAACAGGTAACTTCTTAAAACATCAGGGATCTAAAAAAAAAAAAAAAAAAAATATTTAATTTTTTTTTTTACTCTGACTCTCCAATTTCCAATTCCAAGATGATATCCATTACAGTACCCGCACATCTAAGATCACATTATCCTGTATTCTTAAGTGGTCACCCATCTAGGTATTGACCAGGCTCAACCTTATTTAATCAAATAACTGCGACATTTCAACAGACACTTATCCACTGTCTGAAGGGTATCAAGTGGTAGAATTTTGGAGTCTTTAAATTCGACATCCAATTGACATTTACTTTGATGTCAATTTCAAGCAACTCTGATAATTCCTGCTTAATTTTGACTTGAAGAATTGTCATCATGCATAAAAGAACAATAGACAATATTCGTAGCAAAATAACACAAGAATCAACTCTGGCATGATTTCCCATCAGCATGGACAGCCAAAAATAAAAACAATAGGCACCTGAGGAACACCAGAGGGTTAATGGTGAAAATGTTGTGACTATAATTATCAAGGTGAGAACAATGGTTTAAAAAAAAACAAAAAAAACATTTACTTCGACAGTCTTCATACAAGATTATAACAGTACAGATGCATATATGATAATTAATGAAACAATATATATTTTTTGAATCACTGATTCCTGAAGAAGGAAACCTTCCTCTGACCTATCAGCACAGATGTCATAGTTGTGGCTTTTGATTATGGGTAATGTTATACTCACAACACTTGGCCTATAGACAGGCAAGGGCTATTGGACAAAGATCTTCCCCTTAGTTGAGGGTGCAGCCACATTAAGGTTCAGGATCCCAATGTTTATTCATAGGAGTGGATTTAAACATGGTTTCTCCTTTTAGACAGGTTGACATCAAAAGTTAACAAATCTGAAGAGAAATGGGTGAAAGGAAAGAGAAATGGGTGAAAGGAAAGAGAAATGGGTGAAAGGAAAGAGAAATGGGTGAAAGGAAAGAGAAATGGGTGAAAGGAAAGAGAAATGGGTGAAAGGAAAGAGAAAGGGAAATGGGTGAAAGGAAAGAGAAATGGGTGAAAGGAAAGAGAAATGGGTGAAAGGAAAGAGAAAGAGAGAAAGAGAAATGGGTGAAAGGAAAGAGAAAGAGAAATGGGTGAAAGGAAAGAGAAAGAGAGAAAGAGAAATGGGGAAGGAAAGAAAATTCACGAAGTGAATTATAAGGAAGAGAAGAGAGAAAAACGGAGACAAAGAGAAGAGAGAGAAAAACGGAGACAAAGAGAAGAGAGAGAAAAACGGAGACAAAGAGAAGAGAGAGAAAAACGGAGACAAAGAGAAGAGAGAGAAAAACGGAGACAAAGAGAAGAGAGAGAAAAACGGAGACAAAGAGAAGAGAGAGAAAAACGGAGACAAAGAGAAGAGAGAGAAAAACGGAGACAAAGAGAAGAGAGAGAAAAACGGAGACAAAGAGAAGAGAGAGAAAAACGGAGACAAAGAGAAGAGAGAGAAAAACGGAGACAAAGAGAAGAGAGAGAAAAACGGAGACAAAGAGAAGAGAGAGAAAAACGGAGACAAAGAGAAGAGAGAGAAAAACGGAGACAAAGAGAAGAGAGAGAAAAACGGAGACAAAGAGAAGAGAGAGAAAAACGGAGACAAAGAGAAGAGAGAGAAAAACGGAGACAAAGAGAAGAGAGAGAAAAACGGAGACAAAGAGAAGAGAGAGAAAAACGGAGACAAAGAGAAGAGAGAGAAAAACGGAGACAAAGAGAAGAGAGAGAAAAACGGAGACAAAGAGAAGAGAGAGAAAAACGGAGACAAAGAGAAGAGAGAGAAAAACGGAGACAAAGAGAAGAGAGAGAAAAACGGAGACAAAGAGAAGAGAGAGAAAAACGGAGACAAAGAGAAGAGAGAGAAAAACGGAGACAAAGAGAAGAGAGAGAAAAACGGAGACAAAGAGAAGAGAGAGAAAAACGGAGACAAAGAGAAGAGAGAGAAAAACGGAGACAAAGAGAAGAGAGAGAAAAACGGAGACAAAGAGAAGAGAGAGAAAAACGGAGACAAAGAGAAGAGAGAGAAAAACGGAGACAAAGAGAAGAGAGAGAAAAACGGAGACAAAGAGAAGAGAGAGAAAAACGGAGACAAAGAGAAGAGAGAGAAAAACGGAGACAAAGAGAAGAGAGAGAAAATAACGGAGACAAAGAGAAGAGAGAGAAAATAACGGAGACAAAGAGAAGAGAGAGAAAAACGGAGACAATGAGAAGAGAGAGAAAATAACGGAGACAAAGAGAAGAGAGAAAATAACGGAGACAAAGAGAAGAGAGAAAATAACGGAGACAAAGAGAAGAGAGAAAATAACGGAGACAAAGAGAAGAGAGAAAATAACGGAGACAAAGAGAAGAGAGAAAATAACGGAGACAAAGAGAAGAGAGAAAATAACGGAGACAAAGAGAAGAGAGAAAATAACGGAGACAAAGAGAAGAGAGAGAAAAACAGAGAAAAGTGAGCGAAAATCGAAGAGAGAGAAAAAGGGAAAAAAATAAGGTGAGCTTATAATAAAATAACAAAAATGCTTCATTTAAAGAATTTCAAAAAATAGTTAAGTCCTAATAATGTTCTTTATAGTTCTGTGTCCTCTGCCAACACGGGGGTGATGGGAACAGAGACGATGAAAAAGAGACAAAAGAATGAACAGGAAGATAAGAGATAATGTAAAAGAGAACAAAGAAGATTTTCCCTCTTAAGCTAACATCACACAAGCCTGTCCAAACATCTTCAATTGTCGGCCACTTCAAGAAAAATCTATAGACCTATTTACCAATATAACATTATCTCTAACAATGAGATGAAGGTCAACTGATATCACAGTAATCACCAAATTCCTGCAAACATTTTATGCAATAATATGCAAGACAGACGGATTGACACACAAACATTATATATGGCTGAGTAGTTACAATGTCAGCGTTTCAACCAGAAGACCTGGGTTCAAAATTTTACCATAGTCAATTTATCAAGGATGTGATTTCTTCATAATATCAGCCTGGAGACATAAACCAAAGCTTCATGGAGACTGGCTAAAAGCAATTTTGAGCCAAGCTTTATGAGTGAAATTGGGTAAATAAAACTGCTCAGAAACCATTGATGGTTATACTTCAGGATGTCAAAAGTCATCATGACCAAATATTTGAGCATATAGTGGTTACTGATCATAACAGATTGTACAATCTTTCTCAGAAAATCTTAACTAAAACCTACTTAGTTGCGGTATAAATCAAAGGTTGGTTCTGAGCCTGTCAAAGAAAAACAAAATGTGCTTCAGTGAGTATCTGCAGTCAGTATTAACTAGTCAGCCTAATAGATGAGCAAATTCAGAAACAAACATCCAAGCAATTATATATAGTCATCCACAGACAGATCTGTTTCGCTGTATGACAGCTCATCAGTATGGTTAGACATCCAATTGCTTTTACCAAGGATTGAAACCCGATCTCATCAGTTGGCGATTCTACCTCCGAGCTATGGGCACTTGGTAGAACATTGCGTCTACTTATTTTTAATAAAAATCCATTCATACTTACGGATAATCTTTTGTGTATTACAATTGAAAGATTTCAGAAATGAGCTATAACATTAACAGGTAAGGTTATTTTTTGTTACCATAAATCACACTTCTGAAGATGATCTCAAAAGGAGATTGAAAGTACTTGGGAACATTGAGTAATGAATGATAACATCTGTCAATGTTACAGCTCATTTCTGACATCTTTCAATTATAATACGCAAAAGATTATCCATGAGTATGGACAGATTTTATTAAAAATAACCAGACACAATATTCACATTTTATTTAATCTGACATATAAGTGGTTTAAACTAATACATATATATTCCACAGTTTAATATTTACTTTTTATAAAAAACTCAATACACATGTAGAGCATTTATAGATATCTAGTTATTGTTATTATAACAGCATACTGCAACACAAACACTATCAAGTTATCAATGCATCATCATCAGGTGTGAAATGTGGTTCAGTTACAGTGTTATATATTGATAAGGAAATTCAAAATAAAAATTTTAAAAAATATCACCATATTAGTTGAATGTAGTGGAAGGTTATTATAACTTCGATTTGTGGGTGTAGATCAATGAATATTGAGACCTTAAAATGTAACAATGTGGCAGGAGGAAGGAAGTGTCAGTTGTCTGTTTAAATAAGTGTTGAACATATATGTAGCCAATATATTGTTTGAGGTGCGACAAGATTGAAATTAAAACAATATTTGTTTTTAGGGGTATTAATATAAAAACACAATTCTAAATTAATGAAACAGACGTAAAGTGAAAGTAAGCATAAATAGCAAGGTAACAGAAAATTAAGGTTAGATTTTATTTTGAATTTCCTTATATATATATATATATATAAATATAACAGTAGGCTTGAATAAACAGTGGCTACTCTGGCGTGTACGCATCACTCATTCAGTTAAATGAATTAGAGCGCTCTAGCTACTGGGTGCGTATAATGATATGCACTAAAAGTCTTCCTACTTCCACCGAACGCCCATAGCACAGGGGTAGAGTTGCCGACTGAAGCCATTTCGGTAATTGGAGTCTAACCATACTGATGAGCTGTGATATGGCGAAACAGATCTGTCTGCAGATGACTATATATATATATATATATATATATATAGTGGAACCTGTTGTATGTGACCAATCAGATTGCTATAAAAAAAAAAAAGTCGCATACGGCAGGTGGTCGCTCACTAAAGACTCATGACCTATCCTCCCCACGATTGTATATTTCACTCTTCAGAATGTACATAGTATTTTACCATGTAATCTGGTAATAAATAAATGGGAACATAAGATGGTCTAATTTTGAAAAAACTTTATTCAGCATAATTATTTTTTTAACATTAAAAACATATTTACAACAGTTAACAAAAGAAATAAAAATGATTTATGCACACTGGTGTAGGCTTTAAAAAAAAAAAAAAAAAAAAAAAAAAATCAGTTCTTGCAGTCTGTGCGGTGTTTTTTTTTTTTAAAAATATGTGCGGCGGAAAGGTTTGCAATGTATACATTTACAATTTTTTCTTAGTGATAGTAAAAGAGAATCTGCGATCAGATATGGAAAAATAAACAAATCAAAAAAAAAATGACAACGATTAGGGGAGAGAGAGAGTAAAATGATTGAGAAAAAATATAAAGATAATGAAAGATAAACATTGAAAATTTAAATTTCACAGATGTAATTTTTTTCTCCTATGCCCGAATTTATCCAAGTTGGTACAGAAACCGACAAATCTCTTAAACTTGTCAAATGTAATAAGTACATGTTAAAACAAAACAGTCACCGTTTGACACTTCACTATAATAAATCAATAAGAGAAAATGAAAGATTATACTAACTTAAATTCTCCTAATTCAGAAGTTAGGACTGTACTGCCAAAATGAATTTTTGTTAAAGTTGTCGCTTGACCAGTGATTTTTATTCTTTCATGCTGGTTGGTGGTTGCATTTTGGAAGAGGTCACTCACTGGGGGTCAATTAACATTAGCAAATTGTCTGTGCATAGAAAAACGGTCGTTAATAGCAGGTGGTCGCTGACGATGGGGGTCATATACACCAGGTTATGACCCTGTAACTGAACCACATTTCACTGCCTGATGATAGTGCATTGATCACCAAAACTTAATAGCTTTTGAGTTACAGTAGGCTATATATATTGTGTATTTGCCCAGTAATTTCTCTTTTATGTAGGTTTCATTAAAAAAAAAAAAAATGACAAACAAGGTATTATGGTTAAGTTTTTTTATGTAAGTTTTCATGTAATCTTTTTTTTTTTTCAGAATATAAATTATATAAAAATTGTCCAAATGTTTTTTTTCTAAACACTTTTGGCTATACATTTAGCCATTATCAAGGATGAATTTTATTTTACATGTAACTGAATATGTGTATATATAACAAATTAATCACCTCCTTCTCAAAGTGTCCTCCAACAAAATAGTCGAAAAGTGATGGGGAAGAAGCAACCAGTGGTATGGTGAGCATGTGGCAACTTTTGAGCACATAAGATTTATAATTCATGTCTTCCTTGACAATGCACCTGATTTTCACCTTCTGGTGTCCATTTCCTTGGCAATTTTCTTCATGCTTTTGCAGAGGTTCTCCTTAACAATTCAGGTGTCCCAGTGGTGTCATGTTAATTACTAAGCTCCTTATGTATCAATGGCCAGACAGCTACCAAAGTGTAATACTTTTTAATGGCACTCTCAAAACCTTGCTATAGTGTGATGCCATGGCATTGTTGCTATGCAAAAAATCTGGATTTATCTGCACCACACTGTGTGTGTGTGTGTGTGTGTGTGTGTGTGTATATCTACCAGCCTTCCTACCAAGGCTGGATGCGGCACAAGGTCACTTTATAGTGGGAACTCTGAGCCTGTAAGCCTGGACAAAAATTTCCCATAGACCCTGCACAAAGCAGAGTCGGACACCTGTCTATTTTTCCCTAGATGAGGCTAAGCCAAAAGACAAAGAATTCAATCAGATAGACTTTGAAGTGGAAATCTGGCTGTGTGTGTGTGTGTTTGTATATATTTGCCTTGATAACGTCCATGATAGGACAAAATGCATTTGCTAAAAAAAAGTTTTTGCCTTCTTAAACAGATATAAGTTTTAGCTATATATGAATTTTTACACACAATGAGTAGAATGAAAGAAGTATTTGGACATAATAAAATATTAAATATTTCCAGATACTCCTTCCCTCTCACTATTTGCACATGTGTATGCGGTGGTGCTGAAAAGTTATCAGCTTTATTTCTACCCTCCACCCAAAAGAATTCAGGTATAACTAAAAATTATATCTGTAAGAAGACAAAAGTAAACTTTTCTTAACAAATGCATTTTGTCCTCTCATGGACATTATCAAGGCAAATATATATATAAATAAATAAATAAATATGAATGAGAGAATGGTAACCTGTGAAGATGGAGAGGATAATCCAAAAGATTTTATCTAATTAATAGAAATAGAGAGCCCAATGGATATTATCCAGAGCAAACATATTGAGAAGAAACCTCAACGCATAATTGAATGGTTATAAATCCGTAATTCATTTCAGCAATGTAAAGAAAAATTTTTGCAAATCCTTTGTTCAGACCATTGATGAATAAATAAATGAACAACAGTCTGAACGAGGCAATTGTACAAAAACTTTTCTTTACATTGCTGAAATAAATTCTGGACTTGTAACCATTTATGTGTTGAGTTTTCTTCTCTCTCTCTCTATCTATATATATATATATATATATATATATAGAGAGAGAGAGAGAGATGCACGAACACACACTAGTCACTGAGTGTTGTTGAACAGTTCGTAGCTTGAACAACTTCCCAAAAATGCCCAATCATTTCAGCTCAAGCAAGGTAATAAAGTCACTGTGATGCATAGGGTTACTGGATGTTAGATAATATTAGAACAAAAAAGCACTATTAAGGAGAGAGAGAAAAATAAATAAAAAAACAATCAAGAAGACATTAGGTAATGATTGACATTACATTTAAATTTTTGAAAACCAAAGTTGACTGGGAAGTATAAAAGCAAAAAGAGTTCCACAGGTGAGAAGTGCAATAGAAGGAACTGTTAGCATATAACTTACGGTTACATCTAGCCAATTCAACTGTAAAATGATGAGACCTTTCCACCAATCTAGTACTGCGCTTAAATTTGTAATGTCTTGGTACCATCAGATTATATTTTCCTCTTGAAAGAACTTCTTGGTTGGGTTGAGAGCTTTCAGCACCTAGTATAGATGGAAAAGAAAGTTTAATGACACTTAATCTCTACATCTAAACTTATTCATAAATGGAACTTTATCTGTGTGTGTGTGTGTGTGTGTGTGTGTGTGTGTGTGTGTGTGTGTGTCTGTGGGTGTGTGTCCGTTACCTATAGACTCCAAAACGACTGAACCAATTTTCTTGAAAATTTACACAGTTGTACAATAAGCATCTGCAAGTGTTCTTACTTGGGTTTTGTGTCGAGGTACACCCAATAAATATTGAAAATCGATAATCAAAAAAAAAAAGGCTTATAGAAGGAGTGGTCCGATTTTAATCAAATTTGATACAGACAAAGACATAAGAAACGATATTCAGAAGTTTCAAGGTTGCAGTTCTATCTTTGGATGACTTATTTGACTCCGATATTGGAAATCGATACCTGAATATACTACCGGGTCTGATCAAAATTAGTTTTTCAGCCCTTTTATTTTAGTTTTTGCTTCAGGTTTGGCTCTAAGTAGGTATAATTGTAGTTCTTAGTCTCAGCCATGATACCATTTATTCAGAGGAGTTATTTAGCCTTCAAAATTCAATTTACGACGAAAAAAACTTATTTGATATTGATGCCAGGAAATCAAAACTTGACTTACATCCATTCATTTTTCTTTCAGTCTACGGTTTCACTTTAACTGGAAACAACTATTGCTTTTTAGTCTTTCATGCCAACATCCAAAGAGTGAGCTCCAGGACCATGGATTAGTTTTAAAGCTTTCATTACATCTGAGCAACGCCGGGCTATACTGCTAGTTAAAGCTAAGTAAGTGTTTTGCTCCTTTAATAAATGATACTTTTTCAAATATACATTTCCTATTTTTTTTTATACAGACATAGCGACACACACATTCTTTATAATTATTATTTAACTAAAAAACTTTTTCTCCTAACCATTCGTAAAATAATCAGAATTTGAGCATTTCAGTTTAGAGACAAAATTAAATTTCACACATAATAACAATCTATTAAAAAAACAGTTTTAGATCAAGAGAATCCAGTGTATCAAATCGGATAAAAACATTCTTAAATTAAACATTCAAAATTAAAGTTAAATATTAATATACAATGCTTCATGAATTTGTATGTCAGTGTTGTGCAAAGACCATGCTATTTTTCTCTGTATCGTTCCAATTTTATCTGCTGCAGAAGTGAATATGATTGAATAAAATGGATGTAATCTGGAAATCTGATCTACTAGGCAACCTCAAACGAAGATACCTTTGAGCCACTGTAGAGGTGGTTTTAATGTATGGTGCCACTGGTAGGAGATTACTTAAACCCTTGAGTCTAAGCTAAGATAGAACCTACATTTCGATGTTGAGAGTTAAACTTACCACCTCTTGGAGACAACATTCAACTAAATCACAGCTTAATGGATCCATCTCTGATATTGCTACAATTTTATGTGAATACAGAATATGCTTTGCAGGAAACAGTTGGTGAGCAAAACAAGAACTTGCGAGGGATTTTTTGCTCTGGACAACTGGCCATGGTGCAAGATAGGTTGGTTGCCAAGCAACCACCTACATTGATCAATTATGTCGTGATACGGGATGCCACCCAATGCTATTCTGTCTTACTGTAATGGTTGGCATCATAGACTTATGAATGCCCAAGCTAGCTTGACTAAATAAATAAAACTTTAAGAAAAACAGTAACAAGAGCATCACATGCATTGGGCTTGGGTGTGCACAATTCTTTGCAGCATGAAAGACTTATAAATACAGTCTTTGAATTATCTGGCATCTTCTAAATATTTCACTGGAGAAAAGGCTAAAAACCAGAATCTTCATCTGTTGCCATTGTTACAAAAAAAAAAAAAAAAAAAAAAAAAAAGTGCTCAAAACGGTAAAGGTAAAAAGAGGAATTGTGTGGAGTGTCATGTCTGCTGTCAGTACTTATTACTTGTACTCCAGCTGAAAGGAGAGATGAATCAGGCTAGCCACGATTAGAGATGAGACGTGGATTAAATAGAGAAAATTTTGTTGGCCAAGTATAATTATTAGGGCGGAAAAGAAGGGAAATTAACTGATAAAATTGGTCAGGATTAAACAACTTTGGTAAAAGATGCCAAAGCAAAGGGAGAAAGAAAGAAAGTAAAAAGAAAAACAAACAGAAAGATCGCTTGGGTTAGAAGAAAAAGTAGACGGTACAAAGAGGGTGGAAAGAATGGTTAAACAGGACAGAAGGCATAGAAAAAGAGAGAGAACCACTTCACCATAAAAAGATAGTAAGAGAGTGAATAATAAAAAGAAAAGATTGACGTGGCTAACAGAAAGAAAGAGCAGACATCATTATGTGAAAAAAAAAAAAAATATCACCAGTTTAGCAAACCATGATTTTTTTACAAGATTAAATTTATATTTGTAAAGGTTAATGATTATAGCGGAAATTTACAATTTGACATGGGATCAAACAGAATTGAGTAGATTTCATTTTACATGGAAAAATTATTTAGGCTAAAACTACTGTAGGCAATTTAAGTTGAAGCAATTTCTAATTATTAAATATTAATTTATTCAATGATTTTAAATATTCATTAATATTCATTAATGTTTAAAATATAACACTCACAGGACCTATTGAAAGTAGGAAGGCCAGAAGAAAGCAACCTAACAAGCTTGGTTTCATTTAGATTAGTTTATTTTGTTTTATTGTATATCAACCTCAGCAAGTTATTTAATACTGACAAAATTTTTAGGATAGGTCTGTATGAATAGAATATACATTCTTTATAAGAAATCAGTTTGTAGATCAAGTCTCATTGACATATTTCTGTAAAGAGGGTTAAATGTATTGCTGGTATTTTTACTATAAAAATCTATTTTTATACTTTTATAGTGTTTTGACCCCAGTTTGGGGGTTAATTATTTATCCATAGCTGGGTACATACCACCCTGGGTCAGGGTGTACTTGGAAACAAGAGCAATTGAGGTGGTTCAATGCTTCTCAAATCAGAAGTCTTTTTGCAAGAAGTTTATCATCACATCCAGCCCATTAATGAGCATGGTTTGGCAGAACAGAGATTAGGAGAGATAACAAAAATACAAAGTTTACTAAGAGCTATTAATGAGAGATAATTGTGAAAAGCCATGATCATCACATTCTGAAGAGACATAACACAGAGAAGAAGATTACTTGGATGGAATTTCTGTTAATTGCCCCTACAGTTGAATTAGTCAAGAACATGAACATTAACAACACTTCCACTGACCTATAAGTCTTTATAAAAACTTACATATCCTGCTGTTGACACACACGTGCCATATGAGCAATTCATTGTTTATGGCTTAATTCTTCATTGGTTATTTAAAACCAAAACATTTCATATAATGAAAAGGTTGCTTAAAGTAAACCCATACTCCCAGGCAGTTACCCCCTTCCATCTAAGTATTAACCAATGATCAAACAAGAGCCAGTGCTTTTAGTAAGATTTGACCATAGGCCTAGATACACATTTTCAAGACTGTGAAATGTTGGTCCCTAGCATTTGTGTTATTAACAAACATTTAGTGCTATTTCTATAGACATTAAGTAGTACAATCAGTTTCCATAGATATTTAGTAGAACAATCTGTTTTATGAGGTCTTTCTATTCCCTTATCTGTTGGGAGTGTTGTTTATTTTGTTTTATATTGCAGAGTATTCAGTCAAAACCAAAATGGCGGAACCTGTGAGAACTTGCCATCAGCCTCTTTATAGTCATTTATTTCCAGTAAATGGCAATTTCCTATTTTTACTCCAAAATGGATCAGCAGGGCCAGGCAACAATGCAGTTATAAGATTAACAAGAGAAGAATTCAAAATTCTGAATAAAAACCACATCAACAGCTAAATCAATGCTCCATCTCCAATAAGATTTTTGATTAGTAGATCAACAGAACTAGACGAGTTTCATTTATTATAAACTTTTAGAATAGAATTGGAGTAGATAGACTGAACTATCGCCTGGTTCAAACTCCACCCACGTCTATTGAACAGGTGTAGAGGCTCATCCCTTGTTTCCTGTTTAGGATGTGGTTTCTGGCTTTCTCTTTTCCAATCTTTTCACTTTCTTTTTTGTTTATTTTTTTTTAATTGGAGTAGATAGACTGAACTATCTATTCACTCTTACATAGCCCCCTGAACACCAGTGGCCTTACCGCCCTGCTTGGGGTGATGTGATTAAAAAAAATAAAAGAACAAGTCAAATGTAGCAGATTTTTTCATCAACAACTGTGAACCAGTGAAGAAACAACAATCTACAACTTCGGTTAACAGAAAATGTATCATACTTCAGCATTCAAAAAAGAAATCACTGAGATTTGACCAAATCTAAAAGATTTTATCTAATTAAAATAAATTAATTAGATAGAAATAGAGAGCTCCATGGATATTATCCAGAGCAAATATATTAGAAAGAAAACTAATTATGTGCAGAGTTTTCTTTGTATATATATATATATATATATATACACACACACACATACAAAGAAAAAAAAATGATATTTATGTGTCTACAAATAACTCAAAAAAAAAAATCAAATCATTTATGAACTTTGTCATAGTGTGAGTATCTATATGGTTTTATTTCAAAATAACTACTCACTTTCATAAGGAGAAGACACGTAATGTGTGAGAGAAAGAGAGAGAGCATGCATGTGTGCCTGCATCTCACTTTGAAGATGAAACCACCACTGGGAGCCTTGTTGGACTTTGATACTCTCTGTAGATGAGCAATAACTCATGCCAGATCAAATGATGGTTTCTCTTAAAAAGGGTAGATGCAGGTTCAATCCTTGCTGAAGAACAGGTTTTCTTTACTGAGATTTCTCAAATGCATGGGCTGAAAGCCAAAAAATGTAATTTAATATATGCTATTTAAAATAAAATTGGGGCATCTATTTCAAATATTCAAATAATAATCTGTTTGAAGCAATCCAGGCTCTTTGCCAATAGAAATTCCTCTCTTACCTGAAAAACTGAAGATGTGTTTATATAAGAAATTGATTTTCAGCTAAACTTTGTTAGGGAAACAAGTTTGGTGAAGAGAGTATTGTGAGTCTAATGGGGGGGGAGAACTATTAAACTCCATTTCTGTTACTCTCTGAATATAACAACAAAACAACACCATCAGGTGCAATTTTTTTTAGGTAAGAAAATAAAATCGAATTTATAACCAAGCTTGTGAATAGGAAAAGTTCAAGAAGGTAATTTTTATCTAAAATATTTTGTAATAGTATAAGTACTACTGCAATTATATATATATATATATCAAATAAAAGTATTTTAAAAGATTATTAAAATAAATATTAAAATATTTTAATGATCTAAATGTTAATAAATCTTTCCTAATTTACAGTAATTAAGAAGTATTAATTTACTCTAAAATGAGAAAAAATGTAAGCAGCAAATCATCAATCACGGAGAATCAATAAATTGATCAACTGAGTGTTGGACCATATGGAAAGGGGGGGGGGTCCACCCATATACACAAACAGAAGAGAGGTATTTTCAGTTCCATTTCAAACCAGTTAACACACACACACACATTTTATATGTACATAATATATATATATATATATATATATTATATATATATATATATATATATTTTTTTTTAAATCAAGTTCACCCCAATGCAAGCTAATAAAGCCACTGAGACACAAGGGTGTGGAAGAGTTAGGAACAGTAACATTGCTAAAGAGTGGGAACAAAAAAAGAGTAATCTAGTGGACAGAAGATAGCAATTGACATTTCATTTCAATGTTTGAAGATTAAAGTTGGCTGGAAAGCATGAAGTCAGAAGAGATTTTCACAAGTGCAAGAAAAACTGTTAACATAGAACTTATGGTTACATCTAACCAACTCCACTGTAAATTAGTGAGACCTCGTTGCAAGTCTGTTACTGTACTTAAATTCAAAGAGTTTAGGTACTATAACGAAGAGCTCATCTAAAAAATTATCGTAAAAGTATTTATAGAAAAAGCAAAGGGAGGCAATCTTATGATGGTGGAAAAGTGACTGAATCCAAGATACCAGATCAGGCCCAATAATATTGCTGATTCTTTTGGAATTTTATCAAAGAACTCTAGATTTAATAGCAGGAGCACCAGACCATATTCAAGACATGGACAGATGGTAGACGTATAGATATGTGAGACAGATTCTGGAGAGGAAAATTGTTTAATACAACTCAGTGAAAAAGCTGAGCAAGCAATGGATTGAATATAGTCTTTCCACTTTATGTCAGCCGAGAATGTCAATGCAAAAAGGAGCAATGAATCACTCTCCTGGAGGTCAGTATCAGCCATGTTAATGAAGGCAGAGAGGGTTCTCTCAGATTATATTATAAGGGAAAGAACAGATAAATTAAAAACCTACTGTTCATTGCATTTACTTTTATAAAAAAAACTGCTAGATACTGAGTAGAGCAAGAAGCTTACATAACTTTAAAAAAACCATAAACTTAATTTTGAGACCAATCTTCCCACCAGAATCATCAACCCCACCAGGCCAGAAATTAAGAAAAAAAAAAAAAAAAAAAAAAAAAAAAATCAGTAAAATTATTCTGGAAAGGATTAATAAACAAATAATAAAACAGAACCTTGGATTACTACACTGGACCAAAACAAATTATATCATCAATTATTTTTGAAATATTAAAGATAAAACCAATTGTTCTTTAATTCAATTTGACATTGTTGATTATAACCTGTTAATTTCCAATGATCTTTCTATTTTGGCAATGGAATTCACCACACATTATTTGAACTTAACAGAGGATGCACATGATATTATAATGACGGCTAAGATATCTGTCCTTATCCACACCTAAGAACAATAGATAAAGAATTTAGGTGACTAATTTGACATTACAATTGGTTTTTTAGACTGTGCAGAGTCTTCCAACCTTATTGGCTTATTTTCTTTACATGACCATAACACACACTATGGCATTAACACACATGACAGAGATGGTAGTCTTATGGTAGTAAAAAAACATTACGCACATTTTAAAACTGGTAAGATTAAAAAATTAATTCATAAAGAATTTAAAATTCTAAACCTAAAAGTAATAATCAGCATTAATTTAAAAATAGTAAGCTTCCTCGATGTAACACTGGATTTAGTAAGTAATATGTACCAACCATACATGAAATCTAATGCACATCCACTATACATCCACCCTAAGTCTAATCACCCTCCAAGTATAAACAAACATTTACCCTCCTCCACATAATATAGAATTAGCAAAAACTCATCCAGTGAAGATATATTTTATAAACATAGCAATTTTTATAATAATCCCTTAAAGAATAGTGGCTGTAAAAAGAATGACATCAAATACACAAAACTATATAACTATAACAGAAAAAATGGAAATAGAAAAATCATTTGGTATACACCCCCTACTTAACCAAATGATTAGCACTAACTTATGGCAGAAATTCCTCAGTTTGATTAAGAAACATTTCCCCAAAATAAAAATAAAAACAAACAAAAAAAGAAGAATCTGTAAATCATTCTTTGACAGTTGCCCTATGCCTGAATGAAAAGCTGCATATTATAAAGTTTCCTAAAAATAAAGTACTACTAAACCACAGAAATGAATTAACAGTATTATGTAAACACTAAATATTTCACCTTAAAATTTAATTGATCATTTAGAATTTATGCTCCAATATAACAAAAATTATTTTATTAAAAATTAATGATCCCCACAATACTTATTTTTTTCATAACTCCATTATGCCTTAGTATATCATAGTTACTTAATTTAAATTTTAACAATTAGCCTCTTTAACAAATTCAGTAGTATAAAAATTAATTTCTCCAAAAACCTAAAATCTGACCTCTTGTCCAAAACCACTTTCTACACATCTGAATAATGTGTTCCTAATATATCTTCCCCAGACAGATAAAAGCGTCATTTTATCGTGAAAATTCAACAACTCACTTCCATATAACTTAAATGTTCAACTTAACTCTCACTTTTGATTGAATAATACAAAAAATAAAAATATTGTTCAACTTCCTCCAACCACCCCTACAAAATTATATATATATATATATATGGGTAAGTATTGGGGCTGCCGACTTTTAGTGCTCTTAAATGTTCCTATAATTTCTGCAAATCTTTTGTTACAGTAGTGAGAATAGAAATTAATAAATTCATTTGTTTTAGTACATTTTCTGTAAACTTGGGACTGAAGGCCATTAGTTCCATAATATCTAGGAAGGATAAAGTGTTTTAGAGTTAAAGGTAAAATCTATTTTGGGTTCAACATTATTATCAAAAATCAGAAAAGCCATTTTCCCAAGAATTGAAATCTTGTTTATTGAAATCTCTAACAGCCATTGATAGAAGTGACAGTTGTCTAAGGAACAAGACATGGAGGATTTTATGACCCCTAGGGACAACTAACCATTGCTGAGAAAAAGAGACAAAATTCCTAGAAATAAAGTCTCCAGATTTTTTGTAGAATTTTATGACACTGAGAATTAAACGAGAAACATTTTTTTTTCAACTGAAGCTAGATAATTTCTTACATCAATTGAAATGATAAAACACAGAGGTGAAATGACCACACACCAAAAGCAGAAAAACAAAAAATATTTTTGTTGTGCTGAAACACACCCCTCGGGTGGTGGTGGAAGGAACTTGTACAGGAGAGAAAGAGACAGGGTTGATTAGATGACCAATAAAAAATAACCCCAGTGGATTTCAGGAAAGTCAGAGAAACACTTCACACCCCCTTGAGCAATAGCGGGAGGCACTCACACAGGAAAGAAGGAGATGAGGTTGATCAGGTGACAAAAAAAATTCCTTAGAGGTCATTTGAAAATGTTACATGTCCCCAAAGTGCATCACCTCCGCTAAATGCAAGACTCAATATAAGCAGATGAGTAGATGGGTTTTTAGACAGTTCAGAGGGTACAGTTGAAGCCATTTAACAGGAGAGATGTTTTATCACATGATTGCTTGCCTTATAAGAAACTCTTGACTTTAGCCTGGAGCCAAACCAACCAACTTAGATGAAGTGTTACATCCTGAAGAAGACATGGATTGAAATTATAATTGTCTGCATGCAAGAGTGATAAACTCTAACCAAATACTGTACTGAACAGAATGTATGTATATAAACTTGTTAATTTTATAAAGATTCTTTTTCTCATTGTGGCTTCTAGCGCTGACTGAATTATTGATGCAAATTTTCGACAACTTTCAACCCAGACCAGCTTCATGATCAAACAAGTACAATGTGGGCAGAGCCCAGTTTGGAACAAAGTGACTGATTATCAATTGGCCATGAGATTTTGGATGTTGATGCAAACAACTGATGACGAAATGAGTTCATAACAGTTCCCACCATGGGAAAAGTTATCAGCAACCAGCATTCAAATTTGAGCTGAAATAGTTCACGCCCTTGGAAAAACCATGAACACACTTAATACGTCAGGATAGTACCATGTCATATTTGAAAATAGTTGTTGACAATCCAAATCAATTGACACTTTTTGTATAAAAATTGCTATCAAAATGCTTTGATTAATCCATTCACATTTTTTTTTGGTATCACCCAAGAAAAAAAAAAACAAAAAAAAAACTACTTGTCACTTGGAGAGACATGCACCAGCAAATAACAACCCACTGCTCCACCCCTGGAGAAATTCCACAAAGAATTCAACATGGT
This sequence comes from Ascarosepion bandense, assembly GCA_037127315.1. NCBI lineage: Eukaryota > Metazoa > Mollusca > Cephalopoda > Sepiida > Sepiidae > Ascarosepion > Ascarosepion bandense. The sequence continues at coordinate 8,380,292 of JBBBDQ010000547.1, read as the reverse complement.
TGACTAATGATTTTGTAGAACATTTGTTAATTCAAACCTTGTGCCAAACTTGCTTCCTCCCACCAAACAAATTTATATACTTGTATACTGAACATTAAAAATAGATTTTAGAAGAGACATACATCTTTCCACAATTCAAATCCTATTAACACATTTGTCCACAACTAATGATTGACGTAAAATAGAAAATTTGACCAATTAATGGTTCTATCCAATTGCTAAGCAAACACTACAATTAAGTCTATGATAGGGGAGGGGGAAGAGAAACATGACTAAAAGCTGATTTGAACAAATTAGAAAAAAAATACTTGACCCTAAAAAAAGAAGAAACTTGAACTGAAGTATTTACAAAACAAAAAATCAATTTAAATTCTACAAGACAAGCATAACAAAAATTTCAGAGCATTTTTCCAGTTTAACAAAGGAACAGCATAATTAAAAGATATAAAAAATAAAATAGCATGCTATGTAATCAAAAAAAAAAAAAAAAAAAAAAGGAAAGAAAGATAATTTATAGGAACTCTCGAAAATGAGAAATGGTGAAGAATTTTATCCTTAAAAGAATAAGAGAAAAAAAAAAGGCAGAAAGGGGGATGAAAAAAAAAAAAAAAAAAAAGGAGCAACCATATAAATGACGAAGGGAAGATGACCACACAAAATGACAGAGCCAGATGACCATGTAATATGATGAAGCAGACAGATGATGATAAAAGAGTAGGACAACAAAAAGAAAAAAACTCATGACAAAAAAGTAATGCATAGTGAAAATAGAAAACAAAAACAGAAATGAGAAGAAATTGACACATGCTATGTAACATTACATTAAGAAGCCAGAATTGCAATGATGAAACTTAATACCGATTTTGCAAAGTTATTGGGCTAAGAACTTTTTAGTAATATATGAGGATCATTCCAAATGAAGTCTCTGTTTAACTTATTTCTACAGAAACTAACATATGCAGAGCGCACAATAATGCCATTGAAAAAAGACAACCCAACTTTTCTGCTACATAAACACTATTTTTTCCACAGTTATCACCATTGGCTATCAATTTTCACCAATTATGAAAAAAGCCTGCATGCCATTAATAATATCTTAACCAATGAAAATAAGACACCAAATCCAACTGGGAAATAAAATAAAATAAACAAAACAGACAAGTGTTAAACTGCTACATAATAAATATCTTATCACAGTGGTTCTCAACCTTTTGGGCCCAGTGCACCCTTTTCATGTGTGTTGTGGTGCAGTAGATATCGGCTCGGAATTGGAAACTGGTAGAGCCGAGTTCAAATTCCTGTTCAATTTGTTGCATTCACTTGCACACAAATACTCTTGGGAAAGGTATTAATTTATCTCTTCCATCTATGTGTTAAATCGCAGGACAGACAGGGTTCTATAGCCTTAGTTGGCAACCAGTCTACCACAGAAAGAAATGGCAACCTACTACAGGAAAATCTTCTGCCTAGTCAGTCACAAATTGAAAGAGACATGATTACCCAAGTGTGTATCATATATGGCACTTAACCTGCTGACTGCATCCTTTTCTTCATATTTCAGAATATCATTTCCCACCTTTTGAAACTTGGCTGACTCAAAACGTGCATTCCGAATAAAATGCATATAGTAGTGAAAATGTTTTCCGTATGTGTACATATGTAAAATTTCAGAAAGAGTACATCTGTAAAAGGACAATATGAATAAGTCAAAAAGGAAACTTACCTTAGCCAATGTGTTTCATCTTGAGGGACTTTGTCAAGACATTTGCACTAATAAAGTCCCTCAAAGTATGAAACGAATCAGCTAAGTTTTTCTTTTGTCTTTATTCATTAGTACTTATATATTTACAGGAATTATTTTGATAGTTTTTTTTATTTTATTTATTTATTTATTTTTTTACACACACACACACACACACACAATGGGCTCCCTCATCCCCAAACCCTGAAATTCTCTCCTGGTTGAGATAAGCCATCTTATCTTCTTAAAGACAATTTTTTAAGTCTACAAATACAAGAGACATTGAAGGTAGAGAGTTAATACATGAGGAGTGTGATATGAATGTCAGAAAAGGTGGTAGAAAATTAAAATAAGAAGTATAAAGTGAATAGATAACAACCCTCATCTTCAGTTAAGCATCTCTGCAGGAGTCTGTTCCATAAAGTAGAAGTTCTTGGCAGGGAAAAAAAGCTGTCTAAGTGGAACTTACACATTACAAGTGAAATATGAAGGAAACGATGGTGATTCCATCAATGGTCGTTAAATTTTTCAATAAAGGGGAAATTCATTTTTAGCAAAAATGGATTTCCTGACTTTTGCAATAAGAATCTGAGTCAAAAAAAACTATCTTCCTTGGGTGGTATAAACATATCTTTTGCCTAGCTCTAGTTGTTGGAGAAGAAGGAAAAAATATTCAATTATTATTTCTTCTCCCTTTCCTTTTCCCCCCTCTCCATACCAAAAATAGTGTTACGACAAGTATGATACTGGCTTTGAATAAAATCCTTGTTGCTTTACTCAAGAACCTTAGACATGGATTATCCCCAATCTTGGCAACCAGTGACAGTCACCTTCCACCGAGAAAGAGAGACAAAATTCCCAGAAATAAAGTCTCTTGGTTCTTTGTGGAATTTTGAGACACTGAGAATTTAAAGACAAACATTTTTTTTTCCAACTGAAGCTAGATAATTTCTTATAACGATTGAAAGAAGAAAGACGCAAATGCAAAATGACCACAAACTGAAAGCAGTGGTGGGAGGTATTTACACAAGAGAGAAAGAGTTGATCAAAAGACCAATGAAAATGCACCCCAGTGGATATTGGAAAAGTTAGAGAAACGTTTCACACTCCTCAAGCAATAGTGGGGGACATTCATATAGGAAAGTGGGAGACATGGTTGATCAGGTGACCAAAATGATCACTTATTGGTCATTTAAAAAATGCTAAGTGTACCCAAAGTATGTCACAAACACACCCACTAAACACAAGACTCAATATAAGCAGGTAGGCCATTGAGTACCATAGAGTTGGACCAGTACAGAGCGAGTTAACACAAGAGACATGTTGTCACATGACTGCCTCCCTTCGAAGAAATTATTCTAACTTTAGCCTGGAGCTAGACTAACCAACAGACAAAGTGTTACAGCCTGTAGATGATGTGGGTTGGAATTATAGTTGTCTGCATGCAAGAGTAACAAACTCTAACCAAATACTGTACCAAACAGAATGTTTTACAAAGATTTCCGGTAAATTTTTGTTTTGTTCCCCGAAGACCTTTATCCCTTCAAATATTTTGAAAACATCCTTAATTCCGTGCAAATGTATATACTGAACTCAAATCAATAATTGTTTATAGAAGAAACATACCTTTTTTTCATGTTATCGACCAGAAACAAATTGAATTATATCTCACCCCTTACCACCGTTCTCATATCTGATTAACCTCAGAATGACTTGAGGCATAGGATACTGAATTCGTTCTATTTACTCCCTTTTTAGCAATTACTCCATGATTTGTTGGGTTTCGGAACTCATTTTCTGCGTATTAATCGCAAAATGGAAGTAAAAAAACTGAAAAATCGGAAATCTACATGCGAAGTCAGTCTGCAGTGAACAACATTTTCTAAGCGTGGTTCAGGGGTGAGATAAACAGCGACAAGAAGTTCCATGGTTTTCTTCTCGATAAAATTAAAAAAAAGGTTGGTTTCTTCAAAAAACAATTACCGATTTGCATTCAGTATATACATTTGCACGGAAATAGGGATGTTTTCAAAAGATTTCAAAGGGTAAAGGCCTTCAGGGAACAAAACAAAAATTTACCAGATTTTCTTTTTCTTTTTTACTGTGGCTTCCAGCTCTGTCTGGATCATTGATGCTGCAGATTTTTGGCAACTTTCAACCCAGGCCAGATTTTTGATCAATCAAGTACAATGTAGGCAGAGCTTGGTTTAGAACAATGTGATCAACTATCGATCAGCTGCAAGATTTTGGATGTCAACATAAAGGACCAGTGGTGGTGGGGTTCATATTTGGTATCGTTTAAACCAAGATTTTCAACCCCCAGGTAGACTACAACCAAACAAAACAAAAAAACAAAAAAAAAAACAAAAAAACAAAAAAAACAGAAACAGCAAACAACTGAGAAAGGAGTGAGAACCAGTGGACTTTGGTCATTTCGACCATACAGTTCTAAAAACACTCAACAATGTTTTTTTTTCTCATTTGTCAAAGCTTGCATTGACTACAAGACAAGAATCACAGTGAAGGTAGGACACTTTTCGGCTGTCCCTGAATTCTTTTTCAATTTGTCATTGCAGCTAGCCAAAGCTAATTTTGTTCTTTTTGATAGTTGATTTGCTAATCTGATAATTGCTAATGGGATAGCATGTCTGACCATGGGTCAGAAGAGCCTGAAAGTGTAGGAGTTGAAGAAGAGATTGCAGTGCAATGATTAACAGATGAGTTTAGAAAATTTCTAGGGACACCCAGGGTCCCAACCTTTAAGGGTGACCTCAAGAAGTTAAGAGGATGGGTACTGTGAATTGAAAAAGGCCAGACTATATATGAGCTGTAGGACAGAGAGGCACTTTACCTGGCATATAATGCAGTGGAAGGAAAGGTCTTGGAGTTCATAAAGGTTTATCTGAGTAGGGCCCTTCAGTTGACATGGACAGACCTGGAGGGCCTGTTGGTCAGTGAGTTTGCCAACAAAGGCACAGCCACTGAGGCCATGACAGAGCTGATGAAGCTAGTCCAAAGAAAGGGCAAGACTCCTGGGGAGTTAGGGCTCAGAAAATGGCTGTCCTCATTGATGTAGATAATGTCAGTGCGTTGTGGTGCAGTGGATATCAGCTCGGAACGAGAAATCGGGGAGCCGAGTTCAAATTCCAGTTGAATTCATTCCATTCACTTACGCGCAAATACCCTTGGGAAAGGTATTAATCCATCTCTTCCCTACAGTTATGGGTTAAATAACAAGACAGATTGGGTTCTATAGCCTTGGCTGGCAACCAGTCTACTGCAGAAAGCAATGGCAACCTACTGCAGGATAATCTTCTGCCCAGTCAGTCATGTCTCTTTCGAGACATGATCGCCCAAAGTGTGTTTCACGAGGTGCACTTAACTGACTGACTAATACAGGCTAAGTTAGCTGACCTGTATATAGACACGCCGCTCCAGGATAAACACATATGGCATGAGGTCATCAAGGAGGCTCCAACCAAGCTGTCAGTGGCTACTGCACTAGCCAAGGACATATATAGGGGGCACCAGTGAGCTAAGTTCTTTGGAGCAGAAGCCGTGAAAGTATTTGAAAAAAGAAAGAGTCATTAGACAAACATGTATGTATTTCATATGTACTCCATATGTACTTCAACATGTTGCATGGAAAAAAAATTGGAAGAACCTTAAAGGGTGTAAAACATTACATGATATAAACAAAAAAAAAGAGAGAGACATTAAACGAGGCATGACAAATGTTATTTAAAGATTTGAGGGTTTAGTGTCTCATATACAAGTAAATAACAAGAATCTGTAAGGTGGGGGAGATGTAACACTGTTTCTGGTACAGAAAAAAAGAAAAAGGGATAAAAAATAATAATTTAATATTTTTTCCTTCTCCAACCACTAGAGCTAAGTGAAAGATACATTAGCTAATTTTTTTTTTTATGACTCAAAGATTCTTAGCACAAAAGCCGGAAAATTCATAATAGTAAGGTACTTTTAAAGAGCAACTACACAGCAAGAGCTTTAATAACTAGTAGTAAAGAGAATGAACTGAGCCAATGCTACCTCACAATTGTCTGTGTCTCTCTCTCTCTAGGATCATGACAGAAGGTAAATTATATATAAATATATATTCTAAACATTTACTGTTAAATATAAGAGACAATGAATGTCTATTATGTTTAATCATGAGCAGTTCTAAACATTGTATTTTGGCTTTAATTTCAAGTGAAAATAAAGACAAAAATTCTCCAACATTTGGATAATTTTCTATTAAGTTGGTTCTAAGCTTTCAGCTCACATGAGCCATCTTCAGAGAGGTTACAAGGATGTTAACATAAAAACATCCACCATCAGAGATGATTTTATCTTGTGTTGACAAAGCTTTGCTAAGCAACAATAACAATTACCAAAAATAGCAAATGCAGTTCATAAATTTGTAATGTGGTTCTATGACGTCACACTGCGTGAGAGCTTGAAATGATAACAGAACCATATATTTAAATGCAATGTAATGTGTTATTACCAGATTTAAACGTGATTTTATTAAGTGTGGGTTCTTTGGATTTAATGTAGATGGCCTCCAATATCTGAAGGTTCTTTTTACTGTATGTATGAGTGAGGATTAGTGTATTGCTGACTAAAATTTGTCTGATATTACCTAGATGACTATTTTTTTCTAAATGTTTAATTGGACTCTGATCAGAAAGGTAACAGGTAAGTCTACGAGAGAGAGTGGTTGTAGTATATTATACACAGATACATAATGATCTTTGCTATAATATGGAGGATTATTGCTAAGAAGCTGAACCAGTATTATGGAGAGTACTTTTTCTTTTCTTCAACTATTTTATAAATTCTAAAACCCGAGATATATATTCTTACTGATGAACTATTACCATGTATAAAACTCAACATTAAAAAGCGTCTGTAAAAATCTTTATAAAAACTGCCATGTATTTCAAACCTAAATTGGAATCCAATTTAGATTACTAAGAGTGGGTTAGATAAGGTAAAAGTAATAACCACCATTAACAAATATATACGATCGCTTTTTATCTTCATGTTGTCACTGAGGGTTTTTGTCTGTGGTAGAAATGTGAATCTTTCTCTGTTTTACCAAACAAGCATCTGCCTGCCATTGCACAGATTCTGATACTGCAGCAAAATTGAAAGAAAAGAAAAATAAAGTAAGAAAAAGTAACTAAAGTTCAGGAGTTGGACACATTCCAGTGAGAAGAATAGGCACATGTTGCCTATGTGCATGCGTACATTTGTGCAAAGTTAACATTATAAAGAGGACAAAGAATGTGGGTGCATTCCCACTTGCATTCAGAGCAGTAAGTAATAGAAAAAACATCTGCTAATACTGGCTTCCATTATTACAGAGAAATGGCGCATGTGTGATCAGGGGGAGAGTCATAGAAGAGGAAAAATAAAATGGTATGAAAACTGAAATAAGAAGCAAAGAGTGAAATTATTGTTCATAAAACAGTACCTGAAAGTTTTCAGCCACATCTATTTCTTATACTTAACCAAATATTAATCTCCCCCCCACCACCAAATCCTTTCTTCGTCAGGCAATAAACTTTTCAACACCCCTGCAGATTAACATGAAGTCAACCCTGGAGCTCAATGTGAGCACTCTCAAATTCTCCTCCGTATTTGTCAGCTGCCTGGAGAGAATCAATGTCAGTCAATTGCTTCCCTCAATATATTTTTTAGTATTTTATCTCTTGGGCCAGATCCACTTTTTAGAATCTGACCAAATATTTCATTTTTTTTTTAAAGTCCTCTTTTATTTGGGCTACAAACTTTTCAGCACTCCTTGATAGAGTGTGGGATGTTTAGGAGTGCTGCAAAAAAAAACATACCAACTAGTTTTTCTTTACTTCCTACCACCTTATCTTGTATTCATATCACACACCTCATTCAGAAGCTTGTACTTTTAGTGATTCTCGGGCCTTGTATTGAATGAACTTGATAGAGTACAAAAGTGTCTGAGGTCTTGTTAGAAAAGAATTATTTTCCACATTCCAACCTCTCTCTCAGGTGGGATGTGGCAAGTCTCTCATTGCTCCGTCACTACTATCATGGAAAATGCTCAGAAAAATTGAATCACCTCATTCCACCAGGACTAACTTTCACAGCCAGGACCCACTTACTATGCTATTTACATAGTTACAAAACCAACCACACTCCCTCTGTATTCCATTGGCAAGAAGTAGTTTCCACTCAAACAGTTCCTTGTTGCAAACCACAAACTTAGAGAACAAACTCCCAAGTGGATGTTTCCCCAGTCACTAAAATCTTGACCTGTTCAAATTTTTACTTAACCATTATCTTTGCCTCCTATCCATATGAACTACTTGTTAAGGTAACCCTCTATCTCAATTAGCCCTGGGCATGTACAGGGTGAACCATACTGTAAAAAAAATACACTTTATAAAATAAAAATAAAGTATTTGTCTATATTTCTGAGATGATATAGTATTTACATTATTCAGCCTATTGTCCTCATCTTGGTTGCCATTTGTACAAAGTTTTAACCATTGTATGCTTCGGCCTTCTTCAGGTGCTAGGAATTTCAAACCAAACCCTTTGTTACAATCACTGGGGTATATCATCCTCATTCCTGGCATAGTAATGCCTCAATTGGAAGTTATCTCCCTCAAACCCTGCAAGTTACTTGTTCACCTTAAGGACACACAGCCCAGTGGATATAAACGTTGGTTAGTTCCTGTGACTTGACCCAAAGAGTTGTGAGTTCAGTACCAGGCTACAGTAGTGGTGAACAAGTAACTTGCAGGATTAGAGGGAGATAACTCATGACTTCTAATTGAGGCATTACTACACAAGGAATGAGGATGATATACCCCAGTGATAAAGGGTTTGGTTTGAAATTCCTAGCACCTGAAGAAGGTTGGAACATATAATGGCTGAAACATTGTACAAATAGTAACAAAGATGAGGATAATAGTCTGAATAATGTAAATACTGTAAAAATAATAAAACTTGGAAAGGGTAAAAAAAAAATTTGTTGAAATTTTATTTGAAAGATTTTGATAAATTGTAGCATTTCTTTTGACAAATGGAGATAGAAATTTGAATGCATGGTGATGCTGAAAATAGGGCATACAAAAGTTGAGTCACTTGCCTCCCCTGATTCCATGGTAAACTTCTTCAGAGAATATACACATTCAAACTTTTCATGTTAAATTAATTAAATAAAAACTGCATAAACTTTGATGTCTTCAATTAAATTTTGTTTTAATTTTTTTTTTACAATTTTTAACTATTATAATGGATGCGTCTCTTTTTGTTAATTCATCGACTTTCTCATCAAATAACCTGGACCCACACTCCATTTTTGCTTCCCAATCCTTTACAATCAAGACGACTATTCAACTCTGCTTTTCTCATATCGGTTCACATTTGGACTATTCATGCTTTAACATTCTAGACCTTTCTCACAGGTTTCCTGATAACCAGTGTGGAAAAAATAGACTGTCAATATTCTACACTTTAAAATCAAACTTTTACTAAGAATAATATACTTTCCCAGGAGTAGATTATTCTAGAACTGTAGCGTAATTTGTTGCATTCACATTGATATACTAGAAGAGGAAATACAGATCTGAATACATGGTGATATTGAAAATAAGAAAATGCAAAAGTTATGAGCCACTTGATTCCTACTTCCCAGTTCTAACAGTAAATTTCTTCAGAGATTAAGATACACATTAAAATTTCTCATGTTAAATTGCCACATACAGATTGCATAAACTTTGGAGTCTTCAACTTTTTTTTTTTTTTCGTAGGTTATTTAAATTTCATAATGGGAAGAGAGAATTTGGAGAAAAGGATGAAGCTCATCAAAATGTCCACAAAGAGTTTACATGAAATAACCAATTGTACATAACATATTGAAGCACTCTGTCCAAATCACCCAAAAAAGTCATAGTATTTTACTGAATAAGAAAGTATTCATTCCACTTAAGATCAGCTGAGAGAGTGAGGCAAAAGAGGCACAGTGTATTGCTTTTAGGAAGACTAGTGTGATCCATAATAACGGAAGGTAGGAAAGCTTTCCTATGGTGGTTAAAAGAGAGCAGGGTCATTTTGGAAGTATTAAAATTTACAAGCCATTTCTTACACCAATCCATCAGATTGGAGGGCCTTTTCAAGGTTAGCCCAGGCAGATTTCTTATTGAGATGGGAGTAGATGGTTGTGTCATTTGCATAGATGCCAATTCAGAAACTGATTTCATTAAAAAGATGATTGATAAATATCAGGAAGAGCATAAGACCTAGGATAAAGCCTTAAGGGACACCTGTGTTCAAATGAAAGGGTTTGGAAATATGCCCATTCAGAACAACCATCATTTTAAAATTTGACAGGAATGACTGGATTAAATCAAACAATCATCCAGTCATACTATAACCCAGTATCTTTCACAGAAGGCCAACATGCTAAATCCTATCAAACACTTTCAAGATAGCTAGGGCAAACCCAGGCTTTGCTGTTCTTCTCAAGGGTCTGATATATGTACTTAGTGATGGTTGTTAGTACATCAGCAGTAGACCTGGTGAAGCGAAAGCCATACTGCTTGTCAGAAAATAATTTGTTGGATGTGAGATGCTGAATCCTTTCAGCATTGATAATAGCCTCAAACGCTTTGCCAAAAATTGGTAGCAGCTGATAGGTAGATAGTTAGAAGGGTCAAAGGGCTCTCCAGAAATTTTTAAAGACACGAACTGCAAAAGAGGACTTTCAACAAGCAGGGAAGAAATAGGTAGCAAGAAAATAGTCATAGAGTTTGGACAGGACAGGAGAGAGTTCAGGGAGTACATTTCTTAAGGACGAAGACTGGAATACCATCACATCCAAATGCTTTATGGGAGTCAAGCTTAGAAATAATCCTACAGACCAGAGAGGTGGTTATGTATATATCACTCAGCTAAGTTTCAGTTCTAGGAGGAAAGTCAAGTGTGTGTACTCCAGATGAGTCAAGTGTGGAATTGTAAGAGAATTTGCTAGCAAAGCACTCAGTCTTGACTTACAAATACCCTTTCCATACCAATAACTACTATGTTAATCACACATCCAAATATTATGCTTCAAATGCTGAAAGTACTTTGGAAACCAGGCTTGGTGTGCAATGAACATTTTTTTCTTTTCTTTAATAAAGCATGTTTATTATTAATTGTGGACATCATTTTCATTATTTTTATTTTTCAGTTGCTTTTTTTATTTGTTGTCTTCTTCACAATTTCAAATTCAAAATAGCCCCCTTGTTTTACTTCCATCCAAGGCTAGAGAACCCAGTTTACTTTGCCATTTAATCCATAGCTGATGAGAGAGAAAGAGATTAAATTTTTAGAGCATTAGTGCAAAAGTGGACAGAACAGATGAGGCCAGAATTTGAACTCAACATGCTGGTTCCATTTTCAATGCATATAAACCTTCTTACAACCAGCACTAAAATATAACAAAGCTTATATCAATTACTTTTTACCACTAGAATTTGTAATCACTGTTTGATAAATCCATACCTAAAACAACATGGTACATAAACAGCTAGTTTATGGAATATTTCCTGTTTGTCCAACACTAAAACACAAATGCCATGTTTATTATTATAAACTCACACAGAGATATTTATACCAAAAGCAAAATTAAATATCAGTTCACTCCCCAGTTGCCACTGTTAACATGTAACTCAGTACTATCCGCCACGTTATGGAGTCATCAGCAACTAAATACTCCCGCCACCAGGCTTTTCTGATGAAGAGAGTGGCTAGACAACCAGAAGAATTAAAAGCAAGACCCGTCAAATAAGCAGACGAAACTTTTAGTACAATGGGGGTAAACTGAGTTCCATAGCTATGAATACAGCCAGTGTGGTGATAACATATCATCACTTGGTAGAAGTAGGGCTTTCCAAAATAGAATTAACGGCCATGCATGCATGACCAGGGGGGAGTGTTCAAGTTGGAGGACATGATCTGTAATTTGACCTGGAGAGGGTTTTGAGATCTGCCAAGTTGTTTCTCTGCCTGATTGACATGAATGATTATCTTTCCTGCTTTCAAACCCAGATATGTTGAAGGGAAGTGGTTAGGAGCTCATCTGGTCATGAGACTGATGATTTTTTTCAGTATGGAGATTCAAGGAGGATAGAGTTAATTTGCAGGGAAGAGATACAGAAAAATATTAAAGGATCAGGGAAATAAATGTAAAAATAGTCAGTAAAGTGCCACATGTGATACACACTTGAGTAATCATGTCCCTTTCAATCCATGACTGGTTAAACAGAAGATTTTCCCAAGGTAGGTTGCCATTTATTTCTGCAGTAGACTGGTTGCCAACCAAGGCTATAGAACCCAATCAGTTCTGCTATCCAACCCATAGCTGAAGAGAGAAGAGAGATTAATACCTTTCCCAAGGGTATTTATGCATAAGTGAATTAAATGAATTCGACTGGAATTTGAACTTGGCTTTCTGAGATAATATCCATTGCACTGCAACACACGTCCCCCAAGATAGAAAAAAAAATTTTCCAAATTGTTGCTCACTTGAAAAGTCCCATTAAAAATATCATGGAAAAAAAAAATCAATAAATGATAGGATCTAGTAGAACAAGTATTTACAAAATATGACAAATAAGTTTTTATCTTGACAGACGGATATCAGCCTGCTGATGCTGTCGCAATTGAAGGATAAACTAGAAAAGTTGTCCAGAATGGAGAGAAGGCAATATACAAAGAGGAAGAGGCAGAAGTAATCCACTTGGATGAAACAATGGGAAAAACGTTTCCTGGAAACGTTCAGATTACGTGAAGAGAGAACAAGGAGCTTCAGGAATGGGAATTGGAACTAATGGAATAGAAATCCTTCTGAAACAAAGGGCATGAAGTGGAAGAATGTTACGTAAATGAAGAAAAAAATACGTAAGTAGGCATTTATTCGCCTTTCAACTTTGGCAGAATGCAGCAAGACTTTTTTTTTTAAATATAAGAAATTGTCTACTTCGTTTCTGTTTTGTTTGTTTTACAGCGTATCAACTTTTTACGGTTAATTTAAATTGAAATTTAATTTTCTTGGAAGCTTTGAAGTAATAGAAATATGTTATTACACAATTGAATACATGGTAAATTATACTCAGCTTTTGTGCATATACATGTTTGTGTAGACATAATTATGAGAGGCATTGATATATGTTGCGGTTTTGTTGAAGCTATATTCTGGAATACAGTTTGTTTTCTCTAAGAAATTGTAGGATATTATATGGGTTAATGTCATGAAAGAACAGCAAGAAAACTTATCAAGCTCAAATTTCAATCATGTGACCACAGTAGTACCAACTATAAGTATGCATGAGCAGAAAGCAGAATGACAAACCCAAAGATATGTGATGGTGAAAGTGCAGATAATTTTTTTTAAATACCCATGTACGTAGCAGTCAGAATGGATGGTGAGGGAGACAAATATTACAGCTATCAAGCAGGACATAGTAGAGAGCCATGAACATCTATATTCTGAAGGCACATGGCATATAAAAGAAGTTGTCCATAACTGTGGGCTTGTTGGAGTTTTTTGGGTATCCTTGTATACTGGTGAGCCAGCAATGGACTGACTCATTTTATAGTTCACCAATAGAAGCGTTAACCAATCAGAAGGCTCAAAATATTCAATGCAACAAGGCGACCATATTGGCAATATAGTCTGATTCAGTAGAGTGACTCATGAGTGTTAATCTTTGACGTTGTTTCATTGAACAGATTACGTACTGCGCTTTAATCTATATTCATAAACTATGGTGGACATGGTCAACAGGGCTAACATAAAAAAAAAAAAAAAAAAAAAAAAACAACAAAGGAAGACATCAGTGATACAAAGAACATTTAGCATAAACCTTCTCCAATAGAGAAGTACACAAGACAAACAGAATCACAAGCACAGGGCATGCAATTTATAGATAAATCCTCGACTTGTAGAAAGTAAATTCTACAAAAAACAGGTTTTAGAAATTTAAGCAATTATTTTAAAAGCATATTCTCTATAACTGAGTGAGCTTTAGATTTTTAGATATGAGGCTCACCTAGGAAAAAAAAGTAATAGAATGATGAACATATGACTTGAACACTACTAAATCTGATTATCTTCATATCTGGGGTCAATTACTATCTATCCTACATATACTCATAATATGCACACACTTCTTCCTCCTTGATATGTCCCAGAAATATATATATTATTCAAAGTAGCTAAGTGGTTTTGGCAAATCTAACTGGGTAGGACAATCTAGCAAGTAGCTGTAATGGACTGGTAGTCATAGTTGTATGCAGTATGCTTAGGCATATTTATAGCTGACACCAACCAATCATATTACTGTGAGGGGGAACCAAGGTGTATGCACATTCATTACATCACTCCCGTACAATAATCACACTCAGCAACCCTTCTCCCTTGAATGGCACTTGAGCCTTGTACTGAATGAACTAAACAAAGTAGCTGAAGAGAAAATAGATAATTTCTTTTTTCCATGATTATTAATGTAAAGTGAATACAAACTAGGATTTTAATTCTTCAATCATTTTACAAACAGTTAACTGTTAACCAAACCATTATGGAACAATGTTATCAGTATCTTCTCTGTACCGTTTCCCTTCAGGATGTAGGTGATCATGGCCTTTAATATCTCTTGTGGTTCTCAACACCCCTTCTCTTATTACCCCTCCCAAACTTTGCTCTGTCATCCTTTTGCTCAAGTCCATCGTTTTCTCCTATCTTTCCTTCCCTCTATCTGACCTGTGAGTATCAGATTCTCCAAGCCCTGCTTCCTCATGACATGTCCCAGAAACTTCAGCTGTCTCTTCCTGATGTTAAGTATCAGTTTCTTTTTTGTTTCCACCCTCTCCAAAACCCCATTGTTGCTCACATGCTCAGTCAATGACATCCTCAGGATCATTTTGTAGAACCTCATTTCGGTAGCTTCAAGACTTTCCTTCATCTTTGAAGAGATTTTCCAGCAGCCGCTGCCATATTGAAAGACAGGCATCACATAATCTAAAACTCTTCTCCGTTTCTAGCAAAATTTCCTCATTTCTTAATACTCTACTCAGTTTCTGGAATGCATCCTTGGCCATGCCAATTTAAACTTGACCTCTATTAGTGAGAGACTTTGATATAAAGACTCATAGAAATATTTCTCCTCAAACATCTGAATGCATAAACACAGAATTAATTAAAATAAATAAAAACGGTTAATATAAATTTGTTGTTTTTTGTTTTTTTAATTATTTGCTGGTTTAGATTTGGAGGTTTCTTTGCAGATGCGCACTATGAAGTCAAATTCCTCAATATATATTCCAGATCTGAAAGCAAAGATTAGGTTTCAGAAAAATTAGCAGCAATTTGATTCAATGGAATGAAGAAATATTATAAAATTCTAAAATGCCAGTTACACATTCTCATGTCTACTTATCATAAGATGACTTATATCGTCACAAATACATACATGCAACTTCATAGGGCTTGAGAAAATTTTATATATATATATATATATATATATATATATATATATATATAAATAAAATGTTTAATTAGGATGTTTACCACCAATGTTTTTTTTCCAATGGTTTTATTGATAAAATGTAATTTGGCAAGCAAGTTTTTTATCATAAAGTACTTGATAATAGGGTGGAGATAGAGTGTTGATAAATACAAAGAATTTGTCACTTTAGCTGAGAAGGTTCATGCCAACTTTGAAGTTTTGTAAGGACACTGCTATGATGTTCTTAATCATCAGGATCAGTTTACTGTTAGGTCCTGGTTCTTGCATGTTTATACAGAGCCCTGACAACAGAGAACATCATAATGGTGTCCTCACAAAAATTTGAAGTTGGCATGAACCTGCTCAGTTGAAGTGACAAACTCTTTGTGCTTTATATATATATATAAATTCAAATTTTCTTTAATTGCATGACCATTTCAGTGGGTAAATTTAACACCTATCTCATCAGCGAAACCAAAACATTATGGGGGAACATTATGTTTGTGTTAAAAAAAAAAAAAAAAAAAAAAAAAGTAAGAATAGGGAAAAGGAAAAAAAATGAACAGATTATTGCTACCAGAACATGTTAGATCTGCTACATGGATGACAGTAACGAAAAGAGATACAATAAAATAAACTAAAAATAAAAATAAGAAAGAAATAGGTCAGATGAAATTACAGATCTTCAAGGCCACTGTTAAAGGGCAACAAATAACGTTAATACCAAAACAAAGTGGTTAAACATAACTTAAGTTGAAAATTAAAATGAGAGAACCAGAAGGAATATAGACTTAAGAAAGGGAAGTTATTAAATAATATAATTTAATACAGCTAATAAGAAATGAAAAAACTATTTTAAGGAATTTTAATTTTAGATGAATTATTAGGATGTTTGAATTTAAATCTAAATTCATGATATTGCTTATAAATTATTTCCATAAATTTAAAAGCAAATTTTGCTTAGTATATTTTAATAATTTTTTCAACTAAATATAGATTGCATCTATCGTAAAGGTTATTAGGGGGGTGCAGGCAGAACCTATTAATCTCCAATCCACTATTGGGTAAAGTCCTTCATTCATTTTCCCAAAAATTTGAAATTTTAAAAAATAGGATATTAAATCAGAAGGTGTACATTCTGGAAAAGGAGTGTTTATGGGAGTAGTAACATTGGAATTTCAGCATGAGAATTTAAACAATGTAAACTTGATATTTTTGTTATTGGAGGGGAGATGATGTTGGCTTGGTAGTTTACTTGGGTAGGCTTACATCCATGTTTGAAATGGATGTCCAGTTCTGTTTTTTTTTTTTGTTGTTTTTTGTTTTTTTCCATTTTAAAACATTGTCTATTACATATACCATAGAAAACTATGGTTGCCCAATTAAGTTAAAAATTGGAGATACCAAAATCAAGCAAGTATAAATAATTTAAATAACTAGAAAGTTTTTTAACAAGATACATTAATAAAAGAGGCCTTTCAAAAGCTCAGCAAAGTATTATGAAACAGAAAAATTTCATTAGAAACAAAGAAGAGTCCTAAAATTGTTATGTAATATCACTCCTATATGGCAGTGAATTCTGTTACTCAGATGGAATACAAATTATCATACATACACTCAAGCAAGTAAAAAAATACTTCTTAGATATTTAAATTAACAGAGGACAAAAAATGCAACACTAAAATCTAAAAGCACAATATCAAAAGTTACCTTCCAAAAGCTAAGTAAAGTATTAAGAAATGGGAAAATTTCATTAGAAACAAGTAGTCAACTTATGCAATACTAGTCCTCCTATATGACATCCTCCTTTTCATGTGTGTATATATTCTCTCATAAAAATCGTTTTGTGTATTTGCATGATTTAATGTATGTATTTATCCTGTCTGTGTGCTTGTTTTGTGTATGTCTATTCCTCTCCTCCTTTTTGTGTGTGTATATATTCTCTCCTAAAAATCATTTTGTGTATATATCCGAGTTAATGCATGTATTCTTTATATCATGCGTCTGTATTGTGTATATGTGTGATTTGATGTATGCTTAATTTATTTCCAGTTTAAATGATACAAATTCACTTCCTCTGTTAAAACCATTTTTGAAATATTCTGAGTGAAATTAAAATTTATTTTTCAATAGTCTGAATGAGCCAACTGTAAAATTTGTTTTACACTGCCAAAATAAATTCTAGATTTATAATCATTTCATTACATGTTGAGTTTTCTTCGATATTTTATTCATTCATACATATAACCTATAAAAGCCAATATCCCACAACCCCTCCCTTTACTAGACCAAGCTTCCTGCATTAGAATTTTTCCTCATTTTTTGTTTAAATGGGGTTGACAATGCATGTCTTAAAATGACATGTTGAAAATGGCTATTTCCCCTCTAAACTATTTGAATTTACAGATATATATATATATATATATATATATATATATATATATATATGTTGTTTTAAAAATAGATGGCATAACTTCAAGACTGAATTCCCTATATCTAAATAATGAAAAAAACTTCCTATGAACATATGTCCAGAAATACTTGGTTTCCAAGTCATAGGCTTTTCAAACATATGCTAACCAGAATACCTTTATCTCCCACAGATGACACCTAACTCACTAAGCATGCAAATGACTATATATGTATATATAGGTAATGATGTCAAGTCTGTGACTGGCCAGTGCAACAAAATCTACTTAATCTAAAATATAAAGTGTTATATCTGTATAGAGAGATCAATGGATGTTATCCAGAGCAATATAATATTTATAAATGAAAACTCAACCCATCATTTAGATTGGTTATAAATTATAATTCATTTCTAATAACTAAGTTGGCTCATTTCATCAGACCACACTATATTCGTTCCATTCAGTATATTTTCCCAGAATAAACTTTTCTTTAAACTTTTTTTCAAATTTTTTTCCAGTTTCAACCTAAAAGTGAAGCCTAAATAATGTTAAGATCAAAATAATTTACTCTAAAAATTTTCCTCAGGAGTAAAAGGGGTGGGGACCAGGAAGTTAATCTATAATATAAGTAAATTTCTGGCAAAAGAGAAGAAAAACTATTATAAGGAATGTTAAAATTTAGATTAAATATAAGATACGAAATTTGAGATGGTATCAATACTTACATAACTCTTCTGATATAAATAAATTAATTTAAAATTGGCCAAAATGAAAATAAATTATTATACAGGGTGTTTTAAAAATCGCCAGGTTCACGCTCCACCCATGTCTATTGAACAGGTGAAGAGGCTCATCCCTTGTTTCCTTGTTTAGGATGTGGTTTCCGGCTTTCTCATTTCCAATCTTTTCACTCTTATGTAGCCCCCTGCACTTCAGTGGCATTACCGCCTTGCTCGAGGTGATATGATTAAAAACAAACTTCAGGACTGAGTTCCCTGTATTTAAATAATGAAAAAAACTTCCTATGAAGATATGTCCAGAAATACTTGGTTTCCAAGTCATTAATTTTCAAACATATGCTAACCAGAATACCTTTATCTTCCACAGATGACACCTGACTCACTAAGCAGCAGACCAGACAACCAGTCAAATGGCTTTTTTGCCGACAACCAGACATGACTTCCTCCTTGTTTCTTGCATGTAAAGTATTTCTGGATGACAGTGGTGCATGTTCATTGGACATGTACTCAAATCTGGAGAGGGCAGATATGGGGTTCATGTATGATTTTACAAATGGTAATACTATACAAGCTCATCATCTCTATTAGGAAATGTTCCCACACCAACAATGTCCTGATAGGAAAACATCTGTGGATATCCATCACCACCTGAGAATACAGGACCTTCAAACCTCGTGCTGGTTCGAGAGAACAACCAAGTCTCAGATACCTGAAGAAAAAAAGCAGATACTGGCTATTGTGCATGATACTCCTGAAATCAGCACACGACACTTAGCAAGGCATGTGGCCGTTCCCTGTTTGAATATCAGGAGAGTATTGCAAGAACAACAGTTGTACCCATATCATCTACAACATGTATAGATGTTGTCAGCAGGAGATCACATTGCATGAGTTGCGTTTTGTTAATGGTTCTTACAGCAATGCAATTCCAAACTTCCCTGCCTTTGTTATCTTCATAGATGAAGCACAGTTTTTAGGGGATGGAATAGTCAACTTCTACAATCATCATCTATGAGCAAAGAAAAATTCACATGCAATAGTTCTATCATGTCACCGACAGCAGTTCTCAGTCAACATCTGGGCTGTTGTTGTTGGTGATAGGTTATTAGGACCTTGTGTACTTCCAAACAGATTTACAGGTGATGCATAAAAGCACTTCTTGGAAAGTAACAGGCTAGATTTCTTGAATGATGTTTTACTGATCACTTGTTGACAACTGCACTTCATGCATGATGGTGCTCCCACACATTTCGGTCACACAGCCCGCAGGTACCTAGATCTAAGTATACTGGTCAGTGGATAAGAAGAAGTAAACCAATTGCATGGCCTCCACACTTACAGGACCTAAAAGACTGGTGTATTCATCTCCGGTTGATGATGTGGATACTATCCACAACCAAATTGTAGCAGGGTGCAAGACAATACAAAACACCAGGAATTTGGGAGCATGTTTGTGAGTCAATGAGATGTCAATGTGATGCTTGCATTAGGGCAGAGTGTACACATTTTTGACACTTGCTATAAGGCATTTGAAAACTGTATATATCTCATGTGGAAAATGAAATTCTGGTAAGCACAAGTTTGAAAAGCCTACAACTCGAAAACTAAGCATTTCCAGATCATAGGGATATTTTTCATTATTTAGATATAACAAACACAGCCCTGGAGTTATTTTTGAAACACCCCGTATAGACAATTTTATCAACAACTGGTGCAATGTGAGCTACTACCAATGAACCAAACCATCTCTGCAGACCTGTACTTACAGCAGTTGGAACATGTGCAACAGGTACTGAAGCAGAATGAGCCAGCATTGGTCAACAAAAGAGTTTACTGATAATGCCAAGGCTCAGGTGGTACAGGTAGCCAAGAATACCATACAGTGACTTGTCTGGTAGATAATTGTGCCATACACCTTACTGTCCAGACTTTATACCAACTGATTACCAGCTCTTTCATTCTCTGAACAACCAACTTCTTCATGAGGAAATCCTTTAAATATTAGGCAGAATTGTGGTAGGTACTCACAGACTTTTCTGCATCAAAGACACCTAATTTTTACCACCAGAGCATTGTGTAGCTAGAGGCACATTGGCAAAATATTCTTGGTGCTAACAGGGATTACTTTGAGGATTAATGATATATCAAATTTACTGTATACCTTGTTATCTAATAAATAAGAAAAAAAGCATGGCCTTTTTCAGTTACCTTGTAATATAAAGTAGTTTACCATATTTTTAATATCCTGACTTTCAGGACAGTAATCATGGCTCTCATCAGAATTTTTTCATTATCTGTGAATTACCATGATTTCTTTAGAAAGAATTTAGAGTGGTTTCCTTATTACCTTTCCCATGAATTCAAAATAATCATTATCCTAGACTGGCTGGCACCCAAGGCTAGAAAGGCCATACTACACTTCTATTTAACCTATTACTAAGAGACAAGAAATGCATTTATGCCTCTCTGAAAGACATTTATGCCAAAGTGTATGCAACAGATTCAGGCATATTTCCTGCATCATTAACCATTATGCCACTGACACTATCAGGTTGTCCCAAAAGTTCGTAAACACTTGCAAAAAATTGAATTTTTATACAATTTTGCGTTTATATTGTTATAGTGAGCTTCATCTTTGTATTCCAGATGGCAATTGATAAAATTGAGCTGCAAGCTTTGATTCGTTACTGCTGGAAGTGAGGTCTTTCAACCAGAAAAGCTGCAGAAGAGATTTGTGCTGCTGAAGGTGAAGGAACAATTGCATATGTGGTGATCTCAAAATGGTACAAGCGTTTCGATTCTGGCGACACGAGTCTTGAAGATAAGCCTCATTCAGGACAGCCATTAAAGTTGGATGATGGAGACTTGCAAACTGGGTTGGACATTGCGCCTTCATCGATCAAGCACTCAAAAACTGGAAAATGATGGTCTTTATTTTGAGCAATAACTTTTGTTGTTTTTGCAAGTAAAATTTCAATTTTTTGCAAGTGTTTTCTGGTAACCTTAGATTACTTGGAGAGTAAAATTTCAATTTTTTACAAGTGTTTACGAACTTTTGAGACAACCTAATATGATAATTATCTTAATATTTCTAATATTGAAATATTGGAAATGTTTTTGCATGAGCCAAGCGAAATGCATTTCTATAATCTAAGATAAAACATTTATGAGTGGCTGACATTATAGGTAATACTGATGACTGACAGGCTGTATATAAGGACAAAGCAGAGACAAAATGATAATTGCTCCTGTCAGAATATCTTACACAAGTCTACACATTGAATATTACTGCCATATCTAGTCTGGTGTTGTGTATTTTGAGATTCTTGATAAAATCTCATGGTTTTGCTTATCAAAACATGGATCCATATTCTGATGTGGACTGGTAATGGGACCATGAAATGAGGTAAGGTTAACAACACATATTAAGTCAAAAATAGATACAAGAGAAAAGAGTAACATAAGATTGGCTTAATAGTGACAGACAGACTGTGCTGAGCTGAAGCCACGAGAGTGATTAACTCTCGGTTAATATACAGTATGAAGAGTTCATAGTTAAGTGGGTAACGCCCCACAACACATTCACACCAATTTGTGAGACTCTAGGGCACTTGTACAATGAAGTTAACAGAGAGAAATTTAAATTTTTAAAAATTAAATTTTTATTTCCCTCTTTCATTAGATACCCTTTCAATATGGATGTCTGGGGCTCTTGCACCCTCTCCCCCACCCTTCTGCATGCTACTGAATACATATAAGAAATAATTTCAGATGACATCACGCAAGAATGTTCTTAAGAATGAGCTAATTTAAAACTTTATTTGTTTACTATAATGTAACCCCAACACTGAATCTGGTCAACTGTAACCAATAGTGTCCCTCATGAGTCAATCCTTGTAACCAAAACAATAATGTAGTCCTATACCCCATGTTGTCTACGGCTATATCGTGTTGAATACACCAGTTCCAGTTCGATCACTGAAGTTAAGCAACATTGAGCCTGATCAGTACTTAAATGGGTGACTATTTGGGAATACCAGGTGCTGTAAGCATAAGGACCAAGAATGGTCCACCGGTCCTCCAGATTTGGGAGTTGGGTGTAGGGCTAACAACCTTGCCCCATAAAAAAAACAATGTTACAGAAACAGCACAAAAAAAAAAAAAAAAAAAGTTGCTGCCCGATGCACCATCTGGGTGTGATGGATAAATGATGATGATGATGATGATACCCCATGTTGGTTTTCCAGTTCCTTCAGATGGCCATGGTTACCATCTAGCTGATTCCTCACTTGTTAACATGTGCCTTGGTTGTTGCTGTATCATGATGGTGGGCACAGTTTCACTCAGCTGGAATTTATCTTTTCACAACAATTAACTCCTCAGCCACATTATGCTTTTGTTATCTCAAAGTGTGAAAAGATCACTAAGAAAGAGAAACTGAAGTGAAGGCAGTCTGACAGTTGGGAGCTACACAAAAAAAATCTTTTGAAATAAAGAATTTACCCAGGTTAAAAATGATTTGGTTATAGGAGTTATTGTATACAGTAGTTTTAACCCTTCCCACTTTTATAATCTAATAACACTGAGATTCCCCTTTGGAGTCTGTAATTTGTGTTAATAGTAACTTAAATTTCTAAGTTCTGGTCTTCAGGGCCAGTACAAGGTCTTGGTTAGGTATTTCAGTGAACGATGTGAAATCCAGTAGCAGTAGTAGCAAGGGTAGGGTTAACTTGGGTCTGTGTTCAGTCATTTCCCACCCTTAACATCAATCTTTTTCTAAAATTCCATATTCTCAATATATACTTAAGTGGCTTACCAAATTTGGGGCTGTCCAGCCACCTTTATGAAGGTTGTCAGAGTAATGAACAATTCTCTTCACGTTTCATCTCATACCATTGCTCCATATAGGCAGTGCTAATCTCTCTTCATCCTCCTACTTTCTCTGCATCTAACGGCTGATACAGACTGTCAAATGGAATAGGTAAAAACAAAAAGTATTTTCTGTCAGCTTGTCAGATGCTGTGATTTCTTGATTGACCAAACAACTCAAGAATCGTCATGGGCAAGAAAGAAAATTATTGCCAATCTTTTTAGTGATAAAAACAGAAGTTTATCTTTCCTTTGTTTATGTTTTTTTTGATGGACAAGACCAGACGGCCTTTTTGTCCATGGTCATTAATTTTTCTTTGTCACTTTTATCCAAAAGAATCAGAATTAATGTGGAATATAAAAATTTCTGGATGAATGTCAAATTATAAATCAGGCTAGCCTCTATCTCTGTGGGAAGACTTCTCTTTCAGGTGGTTGATTCAAAACAGATTTTTTTTTTCCTGGCTTCTTTTTGTTCAGTGATACACGCTTTGGGTGATCATGTCTCGAAAGAGACATGACTGACTGGGCAGAAGATTATCAAGCAGTAGGTTGTCATCGCTTTCTGCGGTAGACTGGTTACCGACCAAGGCTATAGAACCCAATCTGTCCTATTATTTAACCCATAACTGGAGGGAAGAGACAGATTAATAACTTTCCCAAGAGTATTTGTGCGTAAATGAATGCAAGGAATTCAACTGGAATTCGAACTCAGCTCCCTGCAATGTCGGAGAGGTTGGCACTTTATAGAAACATGAAATTGTTATGGCATATGATGAGGTAGAAGTTACAAAAAAAAAAAAAAAAAAAAAAAAGAGCAACATTTTCCATTAATTCTTACTACACCCTGTGTGTCAATTGAAAGTTTTGTTTGGATATCAAGGTATAAGACTTTGATCTACCAGTGACTCGATTTTGGTTGAGTCTGAATGAAGTGTCTTGAAGAAATGCATAAAGTGCACTAAAGACCACCTGAAATTATGTCTTTCATTGATTTTTGATGAACCCTCCACAGTGAAAAGGGTTTGTGTACATCAAAACGTTTGGACTTTGATTTACAAGTTACCCAATTTTGGTTGAATTTGCATAAAGCATCTTAGAGAATAGTTTATAAATTGTAAGTGTTTCGGCGATTTCTGCCATACCCTGTAAATCGATTCAAAAGATTTTGGCATACATCAAAAGGTTCACGTCATGATCAACAAGTGATGCAATCTTGGTTGAAATCAGACTAAGGGTTTCGGAGGAGTAGGGTTCTTTAGAATCGAGACACACACACACTTTTTTTTTTTTAAATCATATCATCCCGATCAAGGCGGTAACACCACTGATGTGCAGGGGGCTACATAAGAGTAAAAAAATTAGATAGGAGGGTAGTAAAGGGAAAGGCGAACCAGTTAGAAAGGAGCAAGAGAGGGATGGAAATACAGGTGTGATGACAGTTGCAAAGGTGAAGAGAAAAGAAAGGATATACAGAGTGGTGTAGAAAGAACTAGAGTCAAGTGCTTAAGAGATGAGTATTGACATTGCATTTAAATTCCTGGAGGTTGTAGCCATCAGGAAAGCAAGAATATGGAAGCGAGTTCCACGGGCGGGAAATGTGAGTAAAACTGCAGGAGTAGAATTGTCGTCTACATTTGGTTGATCTAACTGTGAATAGGTGAGACCCAGTTGCCAGTCTTGTTGCATGAGTAAACACCTGTTGCAGGGCACCAGTGACTTAAGTTCGTTGGAGCAGAAGCCATGAAAGTATTTATAGAACAGACAGATTATATAAACACAAGGATTTTTTGGATTTCCTTCATGAGCAAGATAAGAACTTTTTAGGACACTTCATATATATTATATATATATATATATATATCTCAAAAACGTGGATCAATAAGTCTGTAGCCTGACAGAGTTATAAGCTGAATTTTATCCTGAAATCCTCACTGTATAAGGTTTGAACCATGTGATTAATATTCATCATTGAAATAAGTACATTGATAAGGAAAATATTTTTTTTGGCTTAAAAAAACTTATCGTCAGGCTTTAAATGTATACACAAATTTCATTAAAGAAAACCGACAAGTTACAGCAATAAAATTTTATTCAGTTTTCTTGTGTTTGTGGTTTTTTTTGTACATGAATTAAAAACTGTCAAATTTTCTGAGCGTTTTCAGCTATTCTATGAGTCATTATCAAAGATTTATTTTTAACTGAATATGTATGCGGATCTGTATATAGTGATGAGAAAGTCTTTAAGGAAACTTTTGTAAAAGAGGCATTGTTGCCCATATAAATGATTATATATATATATAATCTAAACTCATTTATAAATGGAACTTTGTGTGTGTGTGTCTGTTACCTATAGACTCTGAAACGGCTAAACCAATTTTCTTGAAAATTTACACAGTTGTACTATAAGCGTCTGCGAGTGTTATTAGCTAGGTTTTGTGTCGAGGTTCCCCCAAATATACATCAAAAATCGATAATCGAAAAAAAATCGGGTTATAGAAGGAGTGGTCCAATTTCAATCAAATTTGATTTTGATTTGAGACAAAGACATAAGAAATGATATTCAAAAGTATCAAGGTTGCAGTTCTTACAATAGTGCAGAAAATTTGATATAGATACCAGGAAATCAAAATTTAACTTACATCCATTCATTTTTCTTTGAGTCTACGGTTTTGCTTTAACTGGAAACAACTATTGCTTTTTAGTCTTTCACGCCAACGTCCAAAGAGTCTGAGCTCCAGGACTATGGATTAGTTTAAAGCTTTCATTACACCCGAGCAACACCGGGCTATACTGCTAGTATATATATATATATATATATATATATATGCATGTGTGTTTATATATAAACAAATACAATGTTGATTAAACAAACATTATTTTGGACAATATCACCCGATGTTTTACTGTATGTAGAAATTAATACACACATGGCATTGTTTTGATTTTGAAATTCTTGCCTCCATCAGCCTTAAAAA
Organism: Ascarosepion bandense; assembly: GCA_037127315.1. Lineage (NCBI taxonomy): Eukaryota > Metazoa > Mollusca > Cephalopoda > Sepiida > Sepiidae > Ascarosepion > Ascarosepion bandense. The sequence goes on along the minus strand of JBBBDQ010000547.1, from coordinate 8,354,009 downwards.
CAGGAAACAAGCAAAAAGAAAGAGCAACAAACAAAAGGAAGAAATGGGTTTTATATGCTGTAAAATAATATCTTCACTTCCTTACATCCATCTGTTACATACACCACCTTGTGCGCATTTCTTCAGGGGGTCCCTCATTTTATTTCTATCATCAACAGGAAAGCCAGCAAGACACTTTATTGCCAAGATGAGCATATCATGCCAATGGAGTTCAGTTTGAAGAATGTCTGAATGAAAATCTGAATGTATTTTGTTCAATCCTTAGCTTCAGCATCAATGTCGATTCATGTTTCAAGTAAAGGTTAATCGCAAAAGCATTTGTATAAACAAGGGAAATTTGCATTGTAATTATAAATGGTTGACACAGTTTAGAACAAGCACGTCAAACATGCAATCCTTTACAAGCATACCCACGTCCCACACAAAGTATATTCATTCTGTCAGTTAACAACAAAAATTTAAGTTTTTATAATTTAGAAATTACAGTATTTACGAAAATAAATGTTTTCTTATATTTTGATAGAATACCAATAAGAATACCATTTACTGCATGAATTTATTTAAAATAATTTTAATATTACCAAACAAAATACAGTACTAAGCTATTATTTTAAAAATTGCAGCAAATATTTGATATTCTTGGTGGCTGTGAAAATAAATGTAGGAACAAATTCTCTCTAGTAGCCATGCCACCAGCCATCACACCACAAAAACATTATGGCAGCTTACTAACATTTGTTTCTTTCAAAAGTTTTTGCTTTTAAGTGTGAAATGTCAGCCGAAAAATGTTTTAAATGTTATTAAAATTGCTTTATCTCTTAACTGTTAGATGTACTTTAAATGTACCAGTAATTTTTCAAATTCAGTATCATCAATTTTGAAAATCAGTGTTTTCCTACTATTTCAATCTTAAATGGCTAGTGCCCTTCAAGCTAAGAGAAATAGGAAATTGAATGAAGAAGGATGAGCATTACAAGAAAAGTGAGAATTACAGTATTTTTGCACAATCATGAATTAAAAGATACAACTCCATCACCACACACAAAAAAAGAGTACAACCTGAAAAAACATTATGAAACAAACCATCTATCTTCTGATAAATATGAAAGCTTGATGCGTATTTCAAAACTCAAGGAATTGAAGACTAACTTGACATAGCAACAAGCCTTTTTTTTCTTTTATAAAAATTGAGAAACAGAATGTCACTTCTATTACTGTAAGCTATGAACTCAGCTGAATGAGTCACGGATGGAAAAATCTTACAGCGAAAGAGATTTCTTAATGTGATGCCTTGTAAAAAACAGTTGAAATTGTATGTCCAGAGGAATCACTTATTCAAAGCTATTTCATTAACCAAGAACACTGTTGCTGAATAGACTGATGAAATGTCAGTTGATTTGAAGGCTAGAAAAAAAATTTTTTATGCTAGTGATGAGAATATCACAGCTTGCAATCTTTATAAATTATTACGACCTTGAATAAGTTCTCATTGTTTTCCAAGAGATGGTCTTCACCAAACTGCGTGCATGTAGTTTCAGATGGTAATCCATCTATAAAGAAGCACTATAAGAAAGCTTGAAATTCAGCATATGTCATTTTGCTAAAGTGTAAACAACTTTGCTTTTCATAGTGTTAAATATGTTGGATTTTATGCCAAAGTAAGTATTTATTGGGAATTTTACTGCATTACTTTATTCAAAAGAAATCTGCAGCTGAAGTACATGAGTCTTGTTGCGACTTCCGACAACCATGCTCTGTTGGAAAAACGTTCAGAGACTGGTTTAGACACTTCAAAAATAATGATTTTGATGTTGAAGATAAAGAACACTTTGGTGCACCAAAAAAGTTTGAAGACAAAGAATTGAAGGCATTACTTCATAAAGACTTGTGTCAGGTGCAAGCTAAACTTGCAGAATCATTAGGAGTTGATCACACAAGTTTCAAAATGTTTGCAAGCATTAGGAATGATTTGAAAGCACGAACATTGAGTGCCTTATAGGTTGAAGACGAGAGATGTCGAACGGCATTTTGTTATATGTGAACGACTACTTCAACGGCAGAAAAGTAAAGGTTTTTTGCATCATAACATGACTAGTGATGAAAAATGGATACACTATAATAACGTTAAGCATAGAAGTTTAATGCTTTTGTGCTGCATTTGGTGGGATCAGCTGGGTGTAGTTTATTATGAGCTGCTCAAACCAACTGAAACCATCACAGGAGATTGTTATTAACTACAATTGATGCACTTGAGCCAAGCATGGAAGGAAAAAAACAGCTGCTATACAAGCAGAGCCATGACAAAGTGATTCTGCAACATGACAACACTAAGCTACTTGTTGCAAAGTATCTGAAAACCTATTTGGAAATGCTTAAATGGGAAGTCCTACCCCACCCACCATATTCCCAAGATATTGTCTCGTCTGTTTATCACTTGTTCTGATTAATGGCACATGGCCTGACTGAGCAGCACTTTCATTCTTATGAAAATGCCAAAAATGAGTCAGCTTGTGGTTAGCCTCAAAAGACATGTCGTTTTTATGACATGAAATTCAAATGCTGCCAAAAAGATGGAAAATAGTAGTGGCTAATAATTGGTAATACTTTCAGTGATATGTTTCTTACTAATTTTTGTAAATAAAACATTACCTTTCATGAAAAGGTGGTGAGAACTTAGACAAGGTTCTAATAGAAAACACATCAATTTTCATCATTTGCACATTGTAGTGCATCCAGTTTTCATTGCTGGTCATCTGCATATTTTCATCAGCAAAATTTGTGCTCAAAGATTTTAAAATTGGATCATGTGCTTAGCTTGGTCACAAAGACAGTGAATCAGAGGCTGTGCTCTTAACCACCATTAGTTCAGTCAGTTGTTGGAAGATATGAATAATCAGTTCATCGATATTCCATTCTACACAAAAGTTCACTGATTGTCATGTGGCAAACTGCTGAAGAGATTCTATTTGTTGAGACAAGAAATAATTATGTTTTTGGAAATGAAATAAAAGCTGAAAGTTGAATTCAAGATCTGGCTTTTACTGTGGATATTACTACACAATTAACTATCTTGATTTTAAAGTACAAGGTAAAAAAAAAAATTCTCACTCAGTCATAATGAAATCAAGTTCTTCATTAGAAAAACTAAGCTTATAGAAGCCACAGTTATCAAATGAAAAGTTTACTTCATTTTTCTCCATACAAAAAGCTGAAAAGTGCTACTAATAACGAGACTGAACTTAGCTTTGCTAAGGATGACAGTCACCTGGAATTATGGCCAAAGGAATTTCAGAAACGATTTAGTGATTTTTCGTCTTTTGAACATCAATTTGCATTATTCTCGACACCATTAACCTTTGATGTTGCCAAGATAGGAGAAAGTCTGCAGATAGAACTCTTAAAAATGCAATTGGATTTTACTCAGAGCAAAGTATCTTGAAACAGGAATGTCTTGGTCCTTTTCATAACTTCCTGAAAAGTTTAAAAACTTCAGAAATATTATGGCAATATGTGGTTCTATTTGTGTGCAAACAGTTATTTTCCTTCAAGAACAAGGCTAACTATTCAACATTTGTCGTCTTTGATCAAAGTCAGAACTGCACAGACATTTCAGCCAGACATACCAAAAATTGTCAGCAAAAAGAGATCAAATCTCAGCACAAAAAAATTGTCAGCAAAAAGAGATCAAATCTCAGCACAAAAAAATTGTCAGCAAAAAGAGATCAAATCTCAGCACAAAAAAATTGTCAGCAAAAAGAGATCAAATCTCAGCACAAAAAAATTGTCAGCAAAAAGAGATCAAATCTCAGCACAAAAAAATTGTCAGCAAAAAGAGATCAAATCTCAGCACAAAAAAATTGTCAGCAAAAAGAGATCAAATCTCAGCACAAAAAAATTGTCAGCAAAAAGAGATCAAATCTCAGCACAAAAAAATTGTCAGAGATCAAAAATCTCAGATTTCAAACAAAAAGTCAAATCAGCACAAAAAAATTGTCAGCAAAAAGAGATCAAATCTCAGCACAAAAAAATTGTCAGCAAAAAGAGATCAAATCTCAGCACAAAAAAATTGTCAGCAAAAAGAGATCAAATCTCAGCACAAAAAAATTGTCAGCAAAAAGTCAAATCTCAGCACAAAAAAATTGTCAAAAAGAGATCAAATCAGCACAAAAAAATTGTCAGCAAAAAGAGATCAAATCTCAGCACAAAAAAATTGTCAGCAAAAAGAGATCAAATCTCAGCACAAAAAAATTGTCAGCAAAAAGAGATCAAATCTCAGCACAAAAAAATTGTCAGCAAAAAGAGATCAAATCTCAGCACAAAAAAAAAACTTCAAACTGACTGAATAGTGGCAAATAAACGTTCAGAGTTGAACTGTTGTGATTTTTGCACAATGTATTTATTGCTGTTGCCAAATGCAAGTGGGTGTTTAAATTTTTTTTTATCGAACTACTTCATTACTTTGTATACATGGAACCTACTACAACATTTGCGTGTGCTTCTAAATAGAAGTAACAAAAATATTCTGCAATAAATTTTATGAAATGACTAATTAGTTGTAATGTGTACCCATTGGTTGTTGTGTGTGGCCCTCATGACAACAGATATGTGCCTGATTTAAAAAAAGTGACATTGAAGTCTTAAAAGCCCTCCAAAGTCAATCCGTATCTGAATATAAATATTTTAGTAGTTAGAAAAAGTTTGTCACTGAGCCATCTTTGTTTAGTCTGTATACATTTGCTCTGTATTTCCTTGTGTAGTCTCTTGTATTCCGTTCCATATCTTGGCATCATTTTCTGTCTCTTTTGTATCAGGTCAAGAATCTCTTCAGTGATCCAATCATTTTTCTTCCGGCCTGCTTTTTCCTTTGGAATGATGTCATTCGCCAATTACACTAGAGCCACTCTTAGTGTGTCCCATCTTGAACTTCCATTTCCAATTTGTCCTTCACATATCATTTTCACGCTTTCCGTATACATTTCCTGCAGGTTCGGGTAATTCATGAATTTATTGTACTTCAGTCTTAGGCCTGTGTTAGGTTTCTTCAGAAATCATTAAAAATAAGGAAAAAAAAAACAACACAAAAGAAATAAAAGCAGTATTATTTTCCCTGTTTACTAATAATATTCACTTATTAGCACAAATTAAGGATTTCTGTTACTATTACATTGGAATATTTAAATACTCCAAGAGGAAAGATCAGTTTTTGTAATCAAGGAATATATAAATTACATTGTGTTTTATATTACAGAAATAGATTTTTTTTTGTTGTTTTGGTTAAAAATCATTTCCAAGAAAATGTTCCAGAAATGCTTATTTTGCCTCTGTCACAAAGTGTATACGCATATTTGAGTATATGCTTCATTTATTTATTAAACAGTATGTTTAAAAATGGCACATCTACTCAAATATGAGTATCCACTAAAAATAATGCTTAAAGTCATAAAATCTGTTAGATTAATAAATAAAAATACATTACATCATTTTACATATATATTAATGTATATTTGGAAAGCAATCTTTCTTTTAAACATTTCGTTAAATGTGACAGACAAAAAAAATTTAATATTTTTAAACAAATAATCTGGAGAAACATTACATAATACAAGCTATTCCACTTAAGTCTAAAACTACTAAAATATATAGATCAAATAACTTCATACTCTTCTCACATATATTTGTTAAACATGACAGACAACAAAAATTTAATTTTTTTATTTAGTCTTTCTTACATTTTTCTGTTTTGTGGTAGTGCAAAAATTGTCCCTATTATCCATTGTCCCGAGCACTTTCAGCCGCTTCTTTAACTATTTTCAAGGGAATTTGTTTTACATGTTAATTTTTCATGTTTTGACTATTTAACACGTATTCTATTTTTGTGTTGTCTTGAATATGAGCATGAGCATTTATTCCAAGTCTTTGCATGTTGAGACAATGGACAATTAGTGTACTCTCACAAAACAGAAAAATGGAAGAACACTGGAAAAAATAAATAAAAATATTAAGTAAATTAAGTAAGAGTTACAAGAATTTCTGAAGTCATCTAGGTCATAGTTGAAGCCAATAGCAGTTTTATAGAATAAATTTATTCTTTAGTATTTCATGATATTTTCATGTAATTTTAGTAAATATATCTAAAAATGAGATGTCAGTGTCATTTTTAAGTAATTTAGACATCAATTCATCCCTTGCACTTTTTTTTTGTGTGTATATATATATATATAAAAATTGATCAGAACTCTTGCTTCAGTAATATTTTCCAAGATATTAAAATATCAAAATCAGCTAAATTTTAGATTTTGTACATAAAAAAACTTAAAAACACACAAAATATTCTGCTGGTAAATAGTTCATTTGGCATATTTTTGAATTATTTTCACTCATTCACACAAAATAATACTGGACCTCATCATAGCATTAATCCTATTTCATGTGAAATATATAAAGACATTCAAGCATACATATATACATGAGTGGGTCCATGCCATCTAAAATGATGGGAACATACAGTTTTGTGTACCTACTAGGGGAAACTACATGTTTCCTGCCTACACATTTCATCCTGTGATGGAGTTTATTAAGGTAAAAAGACAAAATGAATTTTATTTTAAATAACATATCTATAAACAAAAATGGCTGGTAACTGGAAAAAATGCTCAAATTATTTATGAGATTAACAGAATTTTATATTTTTAAGATAAACATCTAGTGTTTATTACACATGGGATACACACTTAAACAGACAAATTTTTCCTTAACATTTAAAATAGTCATCCATTGGTTCATTACATGTGACACATATCTGACCAATGAAATCATAACTTAATGAACATAATATCTCTGGATTTTTAAAAATCATTCATCTTAAAAAATTCCTGAAGAAGCTTGGTAAAGTGAAACATGTTAGATTAAAGACATTTTTTCCTACCTGTTCTTTGCTTATTATATATATATATTTTAGTTGATATAAATATAAAATTTGTCACTTAGCTGATTAATGCTACCCTCAGCATCTCGATTCTAGAGTTTCGTAGATGAATTCTCCAGTAATCGCTCTATCCACCAGTCAGGAGATATTGGCAATTATATATACGTATAAAAGAATGAGGGTGTGTGTGTGTGTGTGTGTGTGTGATGGCTGCCACCTTGTTGCTAAATATGACAATAACAAGATATCATTGCAAGACTTAGTTGAGCTTTGAACTGTTATATATCTCTTAAGGAAAAAAATGGCACAATGTAAAGTACATAATCTAAAATAAAGAATTATGTCTATTACATGAATATTTTGATCCTCGTAAATGAAAATCACAAGTATTTTTAGGACTTCAAATCAGTAGTTACAAACTTATTTACTTTGTCCATGACTGTGACATCATTATGAGAGAGAGGGAGAGAGAGAAAGGAGAGAGGGGGAGAGAGGGGGAGAGGGAGGGAGGGAGAGGGAGAGGTGTTTTAAAAAAGTCTTATTTGAGAATACAGAGTTGAATGTGTAATACATACTCACATGTCATTTGAGTAAACAGCTACAAGTTTAGTCGAACGACTGGATAAGCAGTAGGTAGCTGCAAATAGTAGGGGACCAGCCCTTCCCATCAATACATAATGTCTTTAAGTTCTATAAAAGAAAAAGGAAATATAATACATAACAAGGTCATGAGTCACATTTGAAGCAAGCTTCCTAAATTTAAAATTACCACCTTAAACACTCAGGAACAGTCATAATACTGTTTTAAACAAAACACTAACAGGTCATCCAACTTTAATTTTCAGGGTCATCATTCACCTTCACTTGGTTAATATTATTAGCAAATCCACTTTTGACATTTCTATGTTATCAAACCAGACATCTTTTTTCTTATACGCTCAGATGACAAATAAATGTACTCCCCAAACAAACATTTAATTTTACAATTTTTCTTTTCAACCAATTAAGTATTGACTTCTCACACACTTACTCAATAAGATTGCTGTGTGTGTGTGTGTGTGTGTGTGTGTGTGTGCGCGCATGTATGTATATATAGTTATGAATTAATTGTACATTGTGACATGGAAATGTTTATGTTTCGAGATAGATTCTCTTCATTAGGCAATGTTTGATGTTGGTTGTACAGATGATTTACATTTAAATAACAAAAACCGTTGGTTTGCTGTGTATGTATGTATGTGGGAAAATATAAAATTTACATGTGTGTTCCTTTTAACTAATCAGAGTGAAGATCCATTTTGGGATTTGGCCCCAAATTTGACCAACTTAGTCTTTTTTTTTCTCCTTTTTCCCTTATCTTACTTTTCTCCTTTTCCCTGCTTAATGATCAAGATGTCAACCTGCCTTTAACCTGATCTTATTTTCCTATTTTTTTTTCCTTTAGTTTTATTGTCTTTGATATGATATGCCTATTTAGTACCAAGGCTGTCTTTTCTTTGATTTATAAATAACATTTTTGTTCTTCCTTTTTTCTGATTTACTTCATGCTATCCTTAGATAGATAATAGAAAGATGGTAATCTTTCTATTATCTATTCATTTATTGTAAAGCTTTTTTTTATAAAAAGAAAAATTTTTTATATAAATAATTTATGTTTCAATTTACTTTATTTTGGTAGTTCATCAGTAATTATTTTCTTCAAGCACTTGTTGGTTATATGCATGTTATTTCATTTAGATTTAACCCATTTTCTAATGTGAACATTTTGCAATGTCTACATATGACATTTATCTCATTGCGTTTATTCAATAGATTTTTATTCTTAAGTGACTTAATAAATAGTTTTTCGTGTAAACATAATGAACATGGTTCATTTAAGGACTTACATATAAACAATAAAAAATAACAGAAAATAACAATTTAGACAAGAAACCCTATAGATTGCCTGTTAGAAAACAGGTGCCTAATGAAATCAATCATCTATCAATGCAAAATATCTTCAAAGGAAAACCCAAATAATATAAAAATTTATATAAGAAGTACAAAAAAATACTCTTAATCTGCAGATTTACCAGCACACCTCTTTATTTAATAACAAATACAAAAATAGAACATCCCTATTGAAATATCATTGGTATCTAAACAAAAAACACCCACAATAAAGTGGAAAATTCTAAAAGAAGCTAAGACACGTAAATCCTTGAATGAACCATAGAAACTTCCGTGTCGCAATGTACAATTAATTCATAACTATATAATTATATTAAGCACTATAATATTTACTATATTGAGCACTTTTCATAACAAAATAAATGCTGGGGCATTTGAAATAATAAAACCTTGAGTCTTCTTCACCTGGAAATATATATATATATATATATATATATACACACACACACACATAACTACACAATGGTCATTATTATAACAGAGGAAATATATTCTTTACTACTTGATAACATAACTAAAGCAAAAAATATAAAATAAAGCACTGTTAAAGAGTAAACATGCAGCAAAAGCTTTCATAACTGGTAGTAAAGAGAATGAACTGAGCTGACTCCCTTGTCATTGTCTCTTTCCCTGCATGTGACAGGAGGGAAATGTGTGTGTGTGTGTGTATATATATATATATATATATATATATATATAAAAAATGATGTAAAATCTGTAAACAAAGATAATCCCTAAAGATCTATTAAATATAAAATATTAAAGAGATAGATCTATATAGATAGTTCAATGGATATTAACCAGAGCAATATAATATACATAAAGGAAAACTGAACAACATATCTAAAGTGATTATAAACAATAATTTCAACTGGTAAATTATTAGCACCCATCTCTTCATCCAACAAAAAATTCAAATGGTTTAAGACACACACATACACATTACATTAGAACCTGTGAAAACTACTACAAAATTGTACATTTTGTTTCAATATTGAAAGAAAAATGTCTCATCAGGTAGTTAATGATGGTAATAAACATCTTATTTTTTTAAAAAAAAACACACTTCTTGACTTTGGAATTTTTTTTTTCTTGTTTGGGGGTAAAAGGATATTTTAAAAAGTGGGGGAAGAAAAGATCAGAAAATAAGATGAGAAATCAAGAAAAGAAAGAGAAAAAGGAAAGATACAGAAGAATTAAAAAGTGAAGAGGAAAATAAGTGAGAAAATGTAGAGAGGGAAATAAGAGGAGAGACAATGGAAATGGCTAAAAGAGAGAAATTTTAAAATTTTGACCGGAAGTGAATTGTAGACAGATATTGATTACATTGGCATTTTTTTTTTTTTAATTGTACATGTATAAAGAAAGAAAAAAGGAAAGATAAAGGAATAGAAAGTGAAGAGGAAAATAAAGAGAAAGAAAATATAGAAAGGAAAGGAAGGGGAGAGACAATAGAAACAGCCAAGAGAGAAATTTTAAATCTTGGCTGGAATTGAATTGCAGATACAGACATCAGTTAGAGTGTTTCAAGTTAAATCTTTTGGCATAAAAAAAAAAAAAAAAAAAAAAAATTGATGAAATCACACACAAACAGAAAAATTATTCATAAAACATAAAATAAAGCATATTAAAAAATAAAACAAAAAAAAACAACACAAAAGTATAAATTCTTAAGACCTAATATAATAAATTGGAAATATAAAATAAAAATTATATATATATATATATATATATATATATATATATATATACACACACAAGTCATTATTATAATAGAGAGGATTAATATAAACATTATATTTAAGGATACAATATAAGTAGGAGCACAGGTTTAATCCCTACCAAAAAGGGTACAGTTCTTTCAAGTCTAATGAAAGTCTACATCAATTAAAATGTTAAAAAAAAAAAAAAAAAAAAAAAAAAAAGCCAACAGAAATGTCTCCTCAAATATTATGTTTATATAAAAAAAAAAATAACTGATTATGATAAAATGCATTAATCATCAAAATTCTTATAATCAAGGCCAATGATTATTGACAATCATGATTCAAAGTACCAAAATTTAGATGTTTTTAGGTCATAACACACAATTGATATTTTTTACCAAATTTCTCTTACTTATAAGCTAGATGGAATCCTTATAAGGCCATGAGATGAAATGTCGGTGTCAATGGCTACCCTGAGAAGGCACAATGAGTTACTCCACTGAAGGTTAGCATCAGCCATGCTAATGGAAAGCAAACAAGGATCTCTACAATGATGAAAAGAGTGGTTTCATTTTGGAGGTGTCATAAATTAACAAGTTATTTTTTGCCCCACTTAAGAGATTTTAAATCATTTTTTTTTAAACTCATCTTTTATTTAACTTCACACGTTTTATTAAAAAAAAAAAAAAAAAAAAAATATATATATTGTCAGAATTTTTTTAGACAAGGAATTATTGTACACTTTGCTATTTGCATGCTGTTGTGGAGTTATTTTTGCCATGGAGGCTAGTATCTGTGCTAAGGTCAGTCCTAATAGGTTCGACATACAAAATGTTAGAAATGATATAATATGTATTACGCAGTGTAATCTTGCCAGGTCGCTGACTACTTTCTTATTCGACTAACTGTTGAATACTATCATCCAACATCGACTGACCCTCGTTCCTCTTACTACTCATACTCAAATTAGGTGGGAAAGTCTATTCAAAATAGAAGAGGTGTTTTTCACCATAACACATGCTCGTCTTGTTTGTTGCACTCCCATTTTAGTAATTGCATCCTATAGTTTTAACCAATATTTAATCCACTATGCCACAAGTCAGCTACCTTTTACTAAATATGTGTCAACTTAGGGTTTTAAAATCATTCAGCGTGACAACAGCATATGTAGTTTTTTTTATACAAATCAAGGTCAATATAGCTGTTACAATATATTTTATATAGTAATATATGCAATAATATGTAAACCACATTAACAGAAATAAACTGTTTTTTAAAAGTATTTTTAAAGATTCTATTATTAATGGGAGCCTTACCTTTGCATGGTCTTAGCCAGTTGCTCAATATCAGCAACATACTTTGTTACTTTGAGCTTTACACAATTTGCATGCCATTGAAAATTGCTTGGCATACCATATGTGGCACACGTGCTGTAGGTTGCTGACCCCTGCACTAGATAATATGCCCCTTGAACAAGCTAGCATTAAAATTCTGGAGCCTTAATCTCTATAAACAGGTAGTAGGGAGTGTGAAAGTGCTCTGAATCAAGTGGTATCAGGCTTCCCAGCAATTGTGAGTTCAATCCCTGGATCTGTTATTGCTGAAGGCTCATATATTTTTGTTCAATAGAAGAAATGGTTAAGTACTGATATGAAAGATCCCCTAACCATTGCAAGAAGAGCAATCTGCTCCCATAGACTGAGCAGAGGGTTTGATTGGGAATTCCTAAAAATGATTATAACAATGAAGATAGGATAGCATTCAAAATAGAACAGAATATTCCTTTTTTATCAGTTTTATTTAGTCTGACAGGCTATTACTATTCTCTTATGAATATTTACAAGCATTCTTAAATTTTCAAATTTTGAAAATCCAGTAACATTTTTGCTCTTGTAAATAATATTTGTTACAAAATAAAATACTTTTATTTACCATGATGAATTCTCTCAAAGGATAGAACAATAAGTTTTCCTTTTGTTTTTATTCACATGGTCTTTTTTACAGATATCAGTCAGTTAAGTACCATACATGATACATGCCTGGGTTATCATGTCTCAAAAGCAACATGACTGATTAGGCAGAAGATTTTTCCAACAGTAGGTTTTCATTATTTCTGCAGTAGACTGGTTGCCAACCAAGGCTATAGAACCCAATCTGTCCTGCTATTTGACCCATAGTTGAGGGAAAAGCAATATATATATATATATATTTAGTATATCGAGGCAGCAAGTAATTTTCTAGACATATTCTATTAAATATAAGAGACAATGAATGTCTATTATGTTTAATCACGAGCCGTTCTAAACGTCGTATTTTTGCTTTAACTTCAGTTGAAAATAAAGACAAAAATTCTCCAACATTTGGATAATTATTTATTGGTTTTCTTCTAAGCTTTCGGCTCACATGAGCCATCTTCAGAGAGGTAGTTTAAACTGAAATATTATAAAATCCACCATCACCGACGATCTTATTTTGTGTTGACAAAACTCCGCTTGGCAACGGCAATAGTTACCAAAAATAATAAACGCAGTTCTTAAGTTTGCGATGCGGTTTTATGACGTCACACCGCGGGATAGCGCGAAATGACAACAAAACCATCTAGTCAAATGCAATGTAATATGTTATTTCCTGTTTTAAAGTTGATTTTATTGAGTGTTGGTTGTTTTGATTTGATGTACATGGCCTCCAATATCTGCAGGTTCCTCTTACTGTGTGTATGAGTAAGGATCACCGTATTGTTGACCAAAATCTGTCTGATATTACCTACATGTTTATGTTTTTCAGAGAAATGTTGTTTAATAGTACTCTGATCAGAAAGATGACATGTAAGTCTACGGGAGAGCGTGGTTGTGGTAAAACCAATATATGTACTAGGTTTTTGAGTAGTATCAGAGATGCAATCTCTGAATGGGCATGTAAATTGGTACACTACATTGGTTTTTTGTAAAGAATTTAGTTTAGTGCCTGTTGGGTTATTATAGACTATGAGGTCAATTGTTTTAAACTTTTTATAATATATAATGAGTTTAATTTGATTATTACTTTCGACTGGTTTAACATTTCTACGTATTATGTTTTTGAGAGTTTTTTCAGCTTGCTTATAATTATTATGTATTTGGTTGCAATAGTATAAGTTAATAGTGTTATGTTTATTTTGATGTAAACCATTATTATTAATATTATCATTATTGTTAGAGTTATTGTTGAGATATTATTTTAATTTGTTGCCATGTTAAAGTTAATAGTGTTATTAAGTTTATTTTGATGTAAACTATTATTATTAATATTATCATTGTTGTATTATTGTTGGTTTGGGATACTAGCTATTTTAATTTGTTGATTACATGGTGGGCCCATTGTTGACTAAGTGTTTGTTTAATGTTGTGTAATTTTCATAAAATATAGATTTGGAAGAAGATAACATTTGTAGTGCGTTGAAGTAAGTTTTTTATAACAGCTAACTTATATCGTTGGGGACATTCACTATTATAATTAAGAAGACACGAATTTATGCTAGTTGGTTTCCTATATAGAGAAGTAGTAAATTTATGTGTGCTAGAATCAATTAATACATCAAGGAATGGGAGTTTGTTATTAATATTAAGTTCTAATGTAAATTTGAGGACGGAGTGACTTTCAAATTTGTTTTTAAGATATCTTAAAAACAAATTTGAAAGTCACTCCGTCCTCAAATTTACATTAGAACTTAATATTAATAACAAACTCCCATTCCTTGATGTATTAATTGATTCTAGCACACATAAATTTACTACTTCTCTATATAGGAAACCAACTAGCATAAATTCGTGTCTTCTTAATTATAATAGTGAATGTCCCCAACGATATAAGTTAGCTGTTATAAAAAACTTACTTCAACGCACACAAATGATATCTTCTTCCAAATCTATATTTTATAAAGAATTACACAACATTAAGCAAACACTAGTCAATAATGGATTTCCTAACTCCGTTATTGATCAACAAATTAAAATGTATCTCAACAAACTTAACAATAGCTCTAACAATAATGATAATATTAATAATAATGGTTTACATCAAAATAAACATAACACTATTAACTTATACTATTGCAACCAAATACATAATAATTATAAGCAAGCTGAAAAAACTCTCAAAAACATAATACGTAGAAATGTTAAACCAGTCGAAAGTAATAATCAAATTAAACTCATTATATATTATAAAAAGTTTAAAACAATTGACCTCATAGTCTATAATAACCCAACAGGCACTAAACTAAATTCTTTACAAAAAACCAATGTAGTGTACCAATTTACATGCCCATTCAGAGATTGCATCTCTGATACTACTCAAAAACCTAGTACATATATTGGTTTTACCACAACCACGCTCTCCCGTAGACTTACATGTCATCTTTCTGATCAGAGTACTATTAAACAACATTTCTCTGAAAAACATAAACATGTAGGTAATATCAGACAGATTTTGGTCAACAATACGGTGATCCTTACTCATACACACAGTAAGAGGAACCTGCAGATATTGGAGGCCATGTACATCAAATCAAAACAACCAACACTCAATAAAATCAACTTTAAAACAGGAAATAACATATTACATTGCATTTGACTAGATGGTTTTGTTGTCATTTCGCGCTATCCCGCGGTGTGACGTCATAAAACCGCATCGCAAACTTAAGAACTGCGTTTATTATTTTTGGTAACTATTGCCGTTGCCAAGCGGAGTTTTATGTCAACACAAAATAAAATCGTCGGTGATGGTGGATTTTATAATATTTCAGTTTAAACTACCTCTCTGAAGATGGCTCATGTGAGCCGAAAGCTTAGAAGAAAACCAATAAATAATTATCCAAATGTTGGAGAATTTTTGTCTTTATTTTCAACTGAAATTAAAGCAAAAATACGACGTTTAGAACGGCTCATGATTAAACATAATAGACATTCATTGTCTCTTATATTTAATAGAATATGTCTAGAAAATATATATATATATATATATATATATATATATATATATATATGAGAGATAATGATACATATTTTTATATATCAAGAACAATATTGGGGGAAAAATGTATTTTCAGTTATATCTTATTGGAAAAAATATGTCACAAGAAAACTTTTTCCACTGTCACACACAAAGTGCAATGGATAAATTGTCCTCTAAATTACACAAAAATGAAAATAACACTGGCATTTCATTTTAAGATATATTTAGCAAAATTACACAATATTTTGAAATACCTAAGAGTAAATTTATTCAATAATATTGTCATTGGCTTCCACCACCACCTTCAGACGACTTTGGAATCTCCTGCATCACTTCTGGACAGTCTCCTTGTTTAATTGGTGAAAGCTATGATAATCTTTTCCTTTATTTCATCTTTGATATGAAAAGTCATTTTGTTGGTCTCTCTCTCTCTCTCAACTGTGTCCCACACATAATAATCAAGGGAGTTACAGTCTGGGGATTTATGTGGCCAGATATAAGGGTTGATGTCATCAGAAATTGTCTGACAACCATTACTGGGTTCTTCTGCTTGTGTGGCATGGTGCAGAGTCCTGTTGCCATAAATAGGGTCTTCCAGCAGCCACCCTCTTGACCCAGGGCATCATTACCTCCAAGTAATTTTAATATTGAGTCCAAAGCCCTCACCAACAAATTCAGCAGTTCTTTATTTTTCAGAACAATCAGATCACAAGATGCCGTACCTTTGTAATCACCATTAGACTCATGCGGCTCTTTACTGAATCCTCTGGGTGTCAATCTGAGGACGGTGCAAACACACTGAAATGTTTGTATTAGAGCTTCTGGTGCAAATATGCCAAGTAGTACAGCATGGCATTTCCAAATTTCTGGTGAAATGAATTGCATCATGGTGCTCTTTCTCTCACAAATAATTCCCAACTGACCCTAATATACTCTACAGTCAGCAAAACCAAAAAAAAACACATGGACAAAATTAAAAATATAAAATAGTGATATTTTACTTTTATATATATATATATATATATATATATATATATATATATATATATTTTAGATAAAAGGTAGTAGTAGTGTACTCAGCTAAGCTTATCCCTCAGGTCAACACTGCAGCAGTCAACTCTGAAGGATACCGAGTACATAGTCTATTCTATTTATGATCTGAGGTGAACCCAGTAGATAGTCAGTCAATTGCTGTATGTGATACACACTTGTCTCTTTTGATCTCTAAGCAGAATATTTTCCTGCAGTAGGTTGTCATTACTTATATATATATATATATATATAGATAGATAGATAGATAGATAGATAGATAAATAAAAAATAGTACACTTGGTATGTAATCCGGGTAAATTCCAAAAGAGACGAACTTGAGAGAACTCAATGTTCAATTCATTTAATTAATTTAACAGAGTAATATTTTATAAAGGATTTTCGATTATTAGCTTGGATGATACATATTTCACCACTTTGATGTTTTTGATGCTGCTAGTCAGATCCAAATCATAATTATATATATATATATATATATATATATGTTTTTTTAACATTATTTTTACTGATACTCATATTTAAGTAGATATTCTGTTTTTAATTAAACAGTATTTTATATTTATATCTATGACTGATTATTTTACGATAAATTTTATTGCGAATCCTGCTGGATAGCACACATTTTCGCAATAAAATTTATCGTAAAATAATCAGGCCGGTAGATATAAATATAAAATACTGTTTAATTAAAAACAGAATATGAGTATCGGTAAAAATAATGTTCAAAATAATTCATTACAAATTGTCAGTTGCTTATAACCAAGTTTCGTCAAAATTCGTTAATTTCCGTAAAATATATATATACACACACACACACAAATAAATTTGAAGAATTTACAAATCCATTGGTGATAATTTATTTTGAGAAAATTTTAAAGTGATGATCATTTATAAAAATTTTTTTTATAAAAATCCTATTTAAAAAAAAATAGGACTCTCACAGACCAATTGGCTAAACTTATCTAGATGGAGCAGGGGGGGGGCGAGAAAGAAAAAGCTTTTTATTGATAGGAAAGGAAGTGAAATATACAATGCTAATTTTTAAATGCAGATGTCAAATTTCAAATGTTGCACTCACAGATGACTGGATTGAATTTGCAATTACACATTTTCATATACAGGACAGTAAATTTAAAGAAGTAAATTTATAAGAATTGAATTGTTAGCTTTTTATGACTTTCAACGGCAATAATATCTTCATGTTATAAATATTATCTTTTGAAAGACAAAACGAAGACAATTTACCTCACAAATTACCAATGATGCTACTTAATTGTATACTTTTAAATCCAAAATGAAAATGTCATGTTGGTAAAATTCCAAAACAGACACTATTAATATCAATCTCATTAATATTAAAATTATCTTGGTAAAGGGCTAGACAGAGCCAAATATGTATATTTTCAAATAAAACTCTGAAAATCCATTTCATCGAGGAAAAACCTTGCTTTCTCAGCAATAAAATACTTTATTATGTAAATACACGACAAAATTCATACAATTCATTTTATAAATTTTATCCTGTATTTGCATAAAAGAATTGTCACTGAGGAAGCGAGATTTTTCCTCACTGAAATGGCCATACGACATGTGTAATCTTTGAAGTTTTATTTGAAAATTTACATTATATATACACTTTTTTGCCTATCTCCATTTTTTCTTTCTTCTTTATTTCCCTTCCCCACTTCTCTTCTTGTGACATGCTTATTTCTAATTTCTTTACACACATATTTAATCTTTGAAATGTCTCTTTCACAGATCGAGTTGACTCCAATTCACTACCTTTCATATGCTTCCATCTTTTTTCTACCTTCTGAAACAGCATTTTTGCACCTGCATTCTAAGACATCCTTTTTTTCACTTCCCCTCCCAGTTTTCTTATTTCTTTCCTTTAAGTGAACTTCTAGTGTATTAAAAACTTTTGAATTTTTTCCATAATAAAAAAGATTGCTGATGAAGCCAATTTATTTCACCAAAATGATTAATATACGTAATTTTCAAAGTTTTATTTGTAAAATATTCATATATATAGCTTTCATAGATTTTAACATTTTCATCATCCTAGATATTTTCTGATTTACATTTCAAAATCAATAAATCATTGAGGCAACAGACAATAACTAATAAAAATCAAAACCAGAAATTGAAGTATCATGCAACTATTGACTTTTTGACAGGAACAGATTGTGTCCAAGGAAATATGTGGGTGGATGCAAGATGTCTACCATACAGACTGCTTTTCATACACAATGTCAAAGAAGTTACTAAGCATCATCAGGGGGGCACTACAGTCAAAACATTGTGATAACAACAAAGATGAGGACAGTAGTCTGAAAGTAATATAAATAAAATGCTATTTTATATAAATAGTATCGACTTGGAATGAGAAATTGGGGAGCTGAATTTGAATTCCAGTTGAATTCATAGCATTCACTTATGCACAAATGCCCTCGGGAAAGGTATTAATCCATCTCTTCCCTCCAGTTATGAGTTAAATAACAGGACAGATTGGATTCTATACCAGAAGATTTTCCTGCAGTAGACTGGTTACTATCAAACCAAATCTGTCTTGCTATTCAACCCATAGCTGGAGGGAGAAGAGATGGATTAATACATTTTCCAAGGATATTTGTGTATAAGTGAATGCAATGAATTCAACTGGAATTTGAACTCAGCTCTCTGATTTCAAATTTGGAGTTGATATCCATTACACCAGAACATATAATTTTAAGACCATGTTGTAATTTTGCTACCTTAAAGTAACAAATGACTCATGAGAGGTTTGGTTTGGTTTACGGCATATCAACCCCTTCGGGTCATTTAATGCTGAAGCATTAGTCCCTTCAAAAATGTGTTTTTGTTGGTAACATTTTTCCTTCAAAAACGTTTTCTTGGTAATATTTCTCATTCAGAAAAGTTTTATGTATATACTTCATAAAAGTCTGTTTTTATACTTTCATAGTGTTGATAGGGTTAACTATTTGCCCATAGCTGGGACCCTAACAGGTGCTCCCACTCTGGGTCAAGGTGGACCTGGGAACAACAGCAATTAAGGGGTGGTTCCATGCTCCTCA
Organism: Ascarosepion bandense; assembly: GCA_037127315.1. Classification (NCBI taxonomy): domain Eukaryota; kingdom Metazoa; phylum Mollusca; class Cephalopoda; order Sepiida; family Sepiidae; genus Ascarosepion; species Ascarosepion bandense. The sequence continues at coordinate 8,334,312 of JBBBDQ010000547.1, read as the reverse complement.
CAACCTTGCTGCTGAATGCAGTTTACCATCATGCCCAGGACCAGACTTATGAGAGACTGACTCGGTTTAACTCACACATTTGTAGATGAAGATGTTCTCTATTCAAACATTAAATCTTTTTGGTCAAACAAGACCCACAGTTACAGAAAATCTGCTCTGAATCATTAAAAAAATAAATAAATAAAGAGACATTATTTAATTAAAAAACAATTGCTTTTATGTATAAAATATATGGACACCAACATTTTAAGAAAAATATTTTCAATGAATAATGAATTTTTTTGATGTGTGTATATAAACATGTCAAATTTTTAAACAAGGATGTCGAAATGCAGCATTATCAAAAACTAAAAGTCAATATTTGATTAATTTTCTAACAAGTGTTTTCATAAGTTAGACTATAAAACCAAAGTTCCTAAGATTCAATAAAGTATTTGTTTAGATTTTCTCAATTTTTAAGATTGCTGAGTAGTTAAAGAATTTATTAAAAAAAAAAAAAAGAAAAAAAAATTTACATTATATTTATCAAGTAATTGTTAGTTATGTTCACCTTAGAACAAAAATCTAACAAGAAAGTTTTCAACCTCATAAAAACACCTATCTCCATGTTTTTTAAATGCTTTTCTGTGATATTTTAAACTAAAAGTAATATTTGCCATAAATCGGATTATTTTAACTGTAAATCATCTAATCTTCCTCAAATAAAGCTTCAGAAAAGTATATTGCATTTTTGAAAGATTTTTTAATAAGAGATTTACACGGTGTTGAAAGATTTGTCAATATAGATGATTCTTTATATGTTAAGTGGACACTGAGATTAACACTGAGCAGCAAGTGTTTCAGATTTTAATTCAATCTTCAGGTCATGCATTCAAACATGAAACAGACTGTCGCCACACAGTGTCCACTTTTATCTTTACACATCCTCTATCCCTAATATTGAACACTTTTACCCATAGATATAGCATGCCTTCAAGCTATATTTTTTTTTTATTATACATGAAATTTGTATTTAAGCAATAGGTGAAGAGGCTCATCCCTTGTTCCCTGTTTAGGATGTGATTTCCGGTTTTCTCTTTTCCAATCTTGTCACTTTTTTTTTTTCAATTGGAGTAGATAGACTAAACTATCACCCGGTTCACACTCCACCCACATCTATTGAACAGGTGAAGGGGCTCATCCCTTGTTCCCTGTTTAGGATGTGGTTTCCAGTTTTCTCTTTCCCAATCCCTTACGTAGCCCCCTGCACATCAGTGGCATTACCGCCTTGCTCAGGGTGACATGATTAAAAAGTTTTTCATTCATACACTTCTGAGTAACAAGTTATAAGGAATGCTTCTTTTAATTTATTTGTTAATATACAAGAAATGACATATCTTATGAATGCAATTTTCAAGTGATCTTGGTAATAGCCAAAAAGGATATTTCAAAGTAATCTTCAGGCAATTAATGAATTATATTAAATAGACAATTTCTTATAAAAATTGTTTATACTACTTACATTGTTTGGACTGTTGTCTTCAGCTCGTCATATTCATAACATTACGACCGTTGTACACTCTGGCCTTCTTCAGGTGATATACATCATGAATATGATAATAAAGATGAGGACAACAGTCCAGACAATGGAAATAGTTACAATACCTTATCTCAGAAATATAGACAAACATTTAATGTGCACATGTGTTTGAGTAGAGGCCAATGAAAAAAAAGCATTTAGTGACATCTATTAAATACATGTACCCTATAAACATAAGTCGGTCGACTGCTAGGTTGAGAGTGACCCAAAGGCTCTTTTCTTTTGCTGCTACTTTGTGATAGAGGTGGGTGTGACTACTATCCCTGGATTTCTCCACTTACTCTCGATTCTTCTCTTTGTTGCTAAGTGTTTAGCAAAAAGGTGTCAAGTGCCATCAAGTCTTTGGTATGACCCATCTAAGGATCGAACCTGCAACCTACCATTGTGCTATAGTTTATATAGTTATAGTAAAAAATAACCATAATTGCTTAAAAATTACTTTGTTTACATTTCAGGTCCAAAAATAAAGTTAGCAGTTTAAAATGTTGCAATGAGATGCAAATTTGTTAAATAGGATAACAAAGCGTGGCTTTGCTATGATAGTCTTTATGGTAAGACACAAAAGTTAAAAATGGGTTCCCTATTGAAAAAAATGAATACAGGTTCAATTCCTTTCAGGAGTCACATAGGACTCAAGATTTCTAAACTAATATATGTTAATTTAGGCTAGGTTAAGTTCACTGTCAAAAAAGTTTGCTCAAACACATGTACACACTAGAAACATTTATCAATGTTTGAAAATGCAATATTTACAAATCACATATTTTAGTTTTAGATGATGTTCTATATCAAATACAGGAGAGTTGATCTGTAGACATTTGGCTTAAACCAGCTGCTGATACACTTGATTTTTTAAGTGTTTTACCGAACCTTTATTATAAACACTTAATGTTTACTTTATGGATAAGGGTTTCAATGTGGTGTGATTTTTTGTTTTTCAAATTGCTATTAAACAAGGGTCAAATTAAATATATTGATTAGTACAAAGGCAGTATTAGATTACAAACCTCTTGAACTAGGTTAGTTTTTTTTTTAAATTAATAAATAAAATTATAGAAATAATACCATTTGTCAATACTACATAAAACCATTGATGCCAGTAATAAAATAATGGTTACAGATAGAAACCTATATTACCATATATTTTTTTCTTTTTAAAAACCTATGTCAATTTTTAAAACCTATGAATTTTTAAGAAACCTGTATGAATAATATATTTTTTTAAGAAACTTATCAAGTTTGTTATATATATATATATATATATGAGGTCTGCTGTTCATGCAATCTGTGGAGAACTTCTGCACCGATTGTTTTATTATCGGCAGTTCCAAAAAGTGTGGATGGTGCTATACAAGCCTTCACCACTCTAAACAATTCTCTGTATGGCAGTCTAACTGAATTTAACACTCATACATCAAAAACGACGGGAGAGTCCATAATAGTAGCTACTCTGGCATGTACGCATCGCTCATTCAGTAAAATGAATTAAATCACTCTGGCTATTGGGCACGTATAAAGATAATATACGCGCTAAAAAGTCTGCTTTCTTCCACCAAACACCCATAGCCCAGAGGCAGAATCGCTGACTGATGCCAATTCGGTCGGGTTTCAATCCTGGGTTAAAAAGTAGTCGGAGTCTAACCGTACTGATGAGCTGTGATACAGCGAAACAGATCTGTCTGCGGATGACAATATATATATATATATATATATATATATATTTTTACAAACCTATATCATTTTTTTAGGCATTGACACATTTATTGATAGCTTAATTTTAGGAAAGGTGAGTCAGTTAAGTGCCATACATGATACATGCTTGGGCGATCATGTCTCAAAAGAGACATGACTGACTGAGCAGAAGATTATCCTGCAGTAGGTTGCTATTGCTTTCTGTGGTAGACTGGTTGCCGACCAAGGCTACAGAACCCAATATGTCCTATTATTTAACCCATAACTGGAAGGAAGAGACAGATTAATACCTTTCTCAAAGGTATTTGCACATAAGTGAATGCAAGGAATATGACTGGAATTTGAACTCGACTTCCCGATTTCTCGTTCCAAGCTGATATCCACTGCACCACAACGCTTAGAAAAGGTACATAACTGTAAAAATGACTTGAATACAGGTGAACATCTTTTTTTTTTTTATGTAACTTTTTAACTACTCAGTAATCTTAAAAATTTAAGAAATTATTCTAAGTAATCTAATATTTTATAGCATTTTGGGTACTTCAGCTTTATAGTCTTATTTTCAAAGACCTTACTGTGGAAATTTTAAAAAGTTAGCAATAAAATTTAAATTTACCATAAAAACCACTCTTATTTTCTGATTCAAACTACTTTTTCAAACATTGGTGGGAGGGCTGAATTGTAGCAAGCTTTTCCCTTTATGATTAGTAAATATAGTTTTTAATTAATATTACCTAACTGCAAAAAATTAATGCAGAATTTTAAGATTTCAAATTTTATATATATATATATGAATGTGTGTGTTTGCGATAATGTTTAGCACCAAGGCTATTATTTTTTCAGTGGCTTTACTGATTAAATGCATTTTGGCAAACAAGTATTTTATCAAAGTGCTCAATATCAGAGTGAAGATAGAGCATTGATAGGTACAAAGTGTTTGTCTCTAATTGAGCAGATTCATGCCGACTTCAAAGTTTTGTGAGGACACCATTATGATATTCTCACAAAGCTTTGAAGTTGGCATGAATCTGCTCAATTAAAGAGACAAACTCTTTGTACCTATATGTGTGTGTGTGTATTTTATTTTTAAAGGTGACATAATTTCTCATTACTATAAATGCTTTTTTTTATGGTACACTTGAGTCAATACCTCATTGTCAAAATATATATATATATATATATATATATATATATATATATATAATGTCTACCAGCCTGCAATTTCAAGAGACTTAATAAGCCTGTATCAGGGAAACCACTGTCTGTACATACACACATAAATACAACAAACACTTATACTTTTACATTGAAAGCACACAAGTTACAAGAACAATTATCTTAAATTCAAAGATTTTTTTCTGCTACTTCATTTTAAATAAAACACATTGCATCAACATTTTTTTTTTCAAGATTTCTACTGAATTATTATTTTATTTTGTCCTTTTAGAGATCTGGTTGGTCTGACATATTTAATCGAATCTAGTAAAACTAATTATTTGTAAAAGAGCGTATGCCACTAATTCAGCTTTTGCAACATGGTGGCTTTGATGATGCAGTGTGTGGGCTTCAAAATTAGAGATTTATTTAACAATTTCTATTTTTGATAGATAAAATTTCGAATCTCAAGACAACCAGATAAGCTTGCAAAAGCTCAGGAAGAGTTTTCAGGTCATTCTTAAATTAGATAATGATCTTGAATAGGTGGAAATAGACAGATCTAGTTTCAGTAACAATTTGAACTTCAACAGCACTGGCAGGAGGTCAAGTGCAATATGTACTGTAGGCCAATAGATGATCAGGCTGCCAAAAAAGAACCAAACATTCATGAGTAAATATTGCCTAGGTAAAATCCAACCAAAATATAGTGAAGAAGTCAACTTGGATAGATAAGTCATAATTTGAACAGAAATTCTATTTTGCTTAAAACAGGTTAAATCCAGAAATAAATTTTAGCCTGGAAACACTAAATTAGTTTTTTTGAATCAATACAAATTAGGGAAATCTACTTCATCAAAATAAAAAAAATAAAAAAAAGTTAATCAATATGTACCTTGCTGCTTTAATTGATCAATCAAATCATCAAAAATATCATCACCATATTTTCTTTCGCCTAATACAAGTAATTTTGAATGAAAATTAAAAGGAAAAAATATGGTGGAAGTCTTATGTACACATTTCCAGAAATTTTTACTTAGCTTAAAAAACAAAACAAAAAAAACAAAAAAAAAAAACTTATTTGAAACACCAAAATTGCAAATACCATGAATGGATAAACACAAAGGTGTTGATAACAATTGTTTACAAAAGGTATTTACAAAAGGTATTTGATATGTTGGCAATAATGTGACACTAAGACCTCAGGGGTGGGGATTACTCAAATAAAAAAAAAAAAAAAAAAAAGGAAAGAGGGAATAGTCTACTAACTAAAGGGTTACATTATTGGTTGCTGTTGACCAGGATCAAATCAGGCTTCAATATTTCTTCTTTGGGAATCATTATAATGTTTAAAATTAGAACAGTTTTGCACTCAAGAAAGTTTAATTATATTTTGATTTTCATGCTGTTTTTTTTTTTGTAAAGTTTTATCTACATTCTTAATGAAAGACAATATTTTTTATTTTCATAGTTTATTAATATATAGAAATATGATGTCATATCAAACAATAAAATATAATAAATTAATCAACACCTTTTAGGTACCTCCAAAATGTCACTAAAATAAGAGTATGTCATGATGAAAAAAGACCTAAACTTAAAAACAAAGTTTTAAATCATCAAAATCTTTGTTATTTAAAAAAAAAAAAAAAAAAAAGGAAAAAAAAGGGGGATTTTCTATTACCTTATATTTTTTTTTCTTGAGTCAGCATGTGACCATAAATTAGTATAGGAAATTTTAGCTTCTTTTAGTGTTAAAAAACATTGATTTGAAAATTCTTAAAGTAAATAAAATAATTCTCAGATTTTAATGAAACTTTCATCATTTAATTTCGCTCCTTTGTGAATATTTTGGACATTTTGCTTCCAGAAAAATCTAGTATATATATATATATATATATATATATATATATATATATAGATAAAAACATTCGCTATCCCAACCCTTCACTTATTTAATTTTATGAAATTTTAAGAAATTCATTTTTGTAGCACTTAGTTTTTATCTTAGTTACAAGGCCAAGCCTTAGCAGAATTTAAATCAATTTTTTTATTTTTTTTTTTAACTCAAACAAGTTTCCCAGTTACAGAAAATCTACTCTGAATTGTAAAATAGAAAATGCAATAAAACTAAGACATTATTTAATTAAAAAAAAAAAAAAAAAAATTAATTCCTTTTTGAAAAAGATATATTATGAACATTTGTCTTCAGAAAAAATGTTTTTCAATGAATAATTAATTTTTACAAGAATTATTTCCTTTTTTCAATTTTAATTATAATTTTTAAACTTAAATTTTTTCAAATTCTGTATTAATTTGTAACAGTTTAGGTGATATTGTTATTAAATAAAAACTATATTTACTAATCATAAATGGAAAAGCTTACTACAATTCAACAACTGCAAAACCAGTATTTTAAAAAGACTTGAATTTTTTTTGTGTGTGCATAAATGTGCCAATTTTTGTAAATATGGACATCCATACATGACATTATCAGAAAATAAGGATGGTAACTAGAGTAAGTTTAAAAGGTGTTGGTTTCTTTTCTACCATTTCTTCAGCAAGCACCTTTGTAAGACTATATAAAGCCAAAATACCTAAAATTTGATACATTAAGTTTAAAATTTTTAAGAACGCTGGGAAATTTTCCCTGTCCCTTACATAAATTTCAGAATCTTCAGATTATCAATAAATGTGTCACCACCTTATAAAAACACTGACATGTTAAAAAATGATTTTCTGTGATATTTTAAACTGAAAAGAAGATTTGTTTTAATTCAGATTAATTAAATCAGTCAATCTTGTGTTGACAGATTTTTCAATATTATCAATTTTAGCAATTAAAAAAAAACTTTCCAAGCAATTTAAATTCAGTTTGAAATACAAAGTATTTTGCTGATTGGAGATATTAAATTTAACTGATTAACTTGAAATTAAAAAACAAGTTTCAAAACAAATTTCACATTTTTAAAATGCATTTTAGACATTAGGTATCACTTGTTTTTAAGACATTTAAAATGTATTACATAATTATTAAATTCAAGACAGAAATTAATAGAAGAAACACACAATGGCTGAACATCTGGTTGATTTCTTTAATATAAAAAATGAATACTTAATTAAATATGTATGACATTGGGAATTTAATGCATAATAAGGTATAACTTTTCCCAAAAGATATTCATAAGGGCTGCTGTTCTAAGGGGTTGTATTATATGCAAGGGTGTAATTTATTCTGCTTTCAGCTTCAGAAACACAAAGCCACATTATATGATACACTTTTTTCGTTTGAAAAAAAAAAAACTAATCTATAACCCAATACAAAGCTCAAGGATTATTCAAGGTAGAAGTGGTTGTATGATCACAAGAGAAAGTAAAGAGTGCAATTGATGAAGACATTTTTTTTTTAATCATATCACCCCGAGCAAGGCGGTAACGCCACTGATGTGCACGGGGCTACATAAGATTGAAGAGATTGGAAAAGAGAAAACCGGAAACTGCATCCTAAACAGGAAACAAGGGATGAGCATCTTCACCTGTTCAATAGACGTGGATGGAGTGTGAACCGGGCGATAGTTTAGTCTATCCACTCCAATTATAGTTTAGTCTATCCACTCCAATTATAGTTTAGTCTATCCACTCCAATTATAGTTTAGTCTATCCACTCCAATTATAGTTTAGTCTATCCACTCCAATTATAGTTTAGTCTATCCACTCCAATTATAGTTTAGTCTATCCACTCCAATTATAGTTTAGTCTATCCACTCCAATTATAGTTTAGTCTATCCACTCCAATTATAGTTTAGTCTATCCACTCCAATTATAGTTTAGTCTATCCACTCCATGTAGGAAATATCACAGTTAACCCTAGGCTTGAAGAGGTTAAGAATATAGTAATCATAGAAGCATCTTCTCAAGAGTCTGGCTTACAAAGCAGAGGATCTTGGGAAGAAGCTGCCCAAATCAGACTTCATTCTAACTAACAAAATACAAAGAGAATAGGGATAAGTTGTCCCAGTGGATATGACAAGGTGCATCTTAGCTGTTAAGTTCTGAAATGATGGAACTAAGTAATGTAGCTCAGAACATTTGCCATGGAACAAGCAACAGAGTAGCAAATAATTCAGCATTGAAGTGACAGAGATGCTTTTGTTTGTTGGTTGATTTTGTTTAAAAGCATATCAACATATATCAATTTAATATTGAAATATAAATATTTCAAACAAAATTTTATGGCTTTATCTAAATATATTTTGAACATAATTGGATGCCTTCAACTACAGATAAAATATATTGTCGGTCATTTTACTATAAACTAGAATCACTGACAGGTGTTGAAATCCTCACAGTATTTAGTTAAAGTTATCATTAACATTTTTTTTTTTATCGAGATTTACAAAATCTACATTTTGTTCAATTTCGCAAACCAATCAATGAAATTTGACTAAGCTGATTTATTTGGAAAAATACTTTGACAAAAAAACTTTACTTTGCAGTGTCATAATTTTAACTTAATTTTATAAGACTGCATGGCAAACAATTTTTTAATAAAATTTCTTTTACTTATTCATTTTTAGCAGCCAAGAATAAAGTCTTAAGATTTCTTGCTCTTAAGTATACAACACAAAACTGGCCATGAATAAATATTTCTTTCTGGAGCCAAATTCAAACTTTTTGAAGCATTTAACCTAGTTATTTGTTTATAGTTCTTGCAAACACAACACAAACTGTATTCTTGTGTGTGTGTATAAATCTAAACTTATTTATAAATAGAACTTTGTGTGTGTGTGTGTGTGTGTGCACGCGTTACCTATAGACTCCGAAACGGCTGAACCAATTTTCTTGAAAATTGGCAGTTGTACTATAAGCGTCTTCGAGTGTTCTTAGCTAGGTTTTGTGTCGAGGTACCTCTGATAAATATTGGAAATTGATAATAAAAAAAAATCGGGTTATAGAAAGAGTGGTCCGATTTTAATCAAATTTGATACACTCATAGACAAAAACATAAGAAACGATATTCAGAAGTTTCAAGGTTGCAGTTCTTACAATAGTGCAGAAAATCAATAATGTATATATATATATATATATATATAAATAAAAGGGAAGATGTTTGTGTGTGTGTGTGTGTGTGTTTGTCGGTATGTCCTTTATACAAATCCACAATTTTTATCCGATTCTCACCAAACTTCACACAAATATTCTTTAGGCTGAGTCTGAGCTCCAGGACCATGGATTAGTTTTAAAATTTTCATTACACCCGAGCAACACCAGGCTATACTACTAGTATATATATATATATATATATATATATATATATATATATATATATATATTTCTGTGATACAGTGAAACAGGCTTCTATGTAGATGACTAATATATTATGCTCTTGTTACGATTGAGCTCTCTAGAGAAGAAAATTTTAAAAACTGTTTCCACTTCTGTGATATATGCATTACTCTTCAGATATGAATTGAGTTCTTTCAGTGACTGGCGTGTGTGTATATACACTGCTTATATACAACATGTTAAGATTTCCCTTCTCTGATTCCATGCACCTACGGCTTAGGAGGTAGTGACTGACTGACACCAAATCGATCGAGTTTCGATCCTGGCCAGAAGCAAGTGAATGTGTCTAGCCACACTGAAGAGCAGTGATACAGCAAAACAGGCATGTATGTGGATGACTTATATATATATATATATATATATATATGTGTGTGTGTATAAAACTTAAGACAGGCAAAAAAACAATTTGACATTTTTAATAAGTAAGTATTTATTTTATTCAATAAATTGTTTTTAAAATAATGAGTATTTTGCATGTTACATAATAAAACTTACTTTTTACAAAAGAATTAATGAAAATTTATTGTACCAAGCTATAAACCATAGTAAAACCAACAATACTTTGTACCCACTAACCTCACTTGCACTTATGGCAGTGTTCACCCCAGGTTGGTTGTGCCAAATTCTTCTTCAGAGGTTTCATGGGACTTTTTAGCTCTACAAGTGGTCTCCAACCACATGTGATGTGAAGATTTTCCTGCAGTAAGTTGCCAATTCTTACTGTGGTAAACTGATTGCCATCCAAGGCTATAGAACCCAGTCTGTCCTGCTATTTACCCATAGCTGGGATAGAAGAGATGGATTCATACCTTTCGCAAGGGTATTAGCACGTGAGTGAATGTAATGAACTCGACTGGAATTCAAACTTGGCTCTCTGATTCCTCAATCCTAACCGCCATCCATTACTTCACCCTTCTTTCACTAACCCTCTAATCTGCTTGCACTTCTCAAAATTTACTTTTGATCAGTCACAGAAGTAGTCCCTTCCATCTACTTGTTTCCACAACAGTCACAATCTCCAAGAATTTAAATGTAAGCTCAATAGTCATCTAACTGACTTGCATCTCCCATGCTCCTTTCTTCATCCACACCACTCCCTTCAGTATTCTCATCCTTCTCCTACCCACTTCCCAACACCCCCTATAACCTGTCACTCTTTCTCATAACTTTCCTCCTATGTAACCCCCTGCGCACCAGTGGCAGTAAATTCATTTTTTGGGATGTGCAGGTGGTGTAACAATTACAAGCACAGAAAGTGGAATCTCCAAGTGCAAATTCTAGCAGATCTTGCTGTGTTCACTTTTGCACTAATGATTTTGGGAAAGGAAAGAATCCAGTTCTTCTACCCATCACCAACTTTAGGTTAAATAGAGTAAATTGGGCTGTCTAGCTTTGGGCAGAGCTAGCCTAAGAAGATCTACATTAAATTCAAAGCCATAGCAAAGAATTATACATTTCCTCAAGAAATTGTAACAATTCAAAAATGGTAAGGAATCTGTCACGAGCCATGATCATCTAAGTCTTGAAATGACATTAAAAACTAATTTTCATCATTATCTCTAAATTAAAAGTAACGAAAACAAATAATGGGTGAGGGCACATAAGATTCTTTAGATTCCACTTCCCTTCATCATGCAAAATTTTAAGAATGGTCTTCAATATATGGTTGGGTTTCACACACACAGATAGATAGATAGATAAAAAAGGCATCCTTAATAGTACTTGCCATAAGTACAGATATTTACCCGAACATTAAAAACAAAGAAGCGATTGGGAGAAGTCAGAAGAACATAAATGAAAGGTTTATTTTAGTCAAGGAGAACATGCTAACAAAGAGTATAAATATATTATATGCCTTCTCCCAAACAGTGAAAAAGAAAGCTAGTGCTTATTACAAAAGCATGTTCTCATTCATAAATCTAACACATTTTTCTTTTTTCTTCTTTTACACATGTCTGGAAAGCATCTCTTCCCAGTGTCTATACCAAACCCGTTAAAAAGGTCATATGGCCATTTAAACATGGTACATGCTAATTAGGGAAGGAAGAAAAGCTCACCCAACATAAGCAAACATTTTCTGAGAGCTCAGAGAACTTCCTGGAAACTCAATTTCTGGAAATAATGTAACCTGCTGAATTGCCAGCCCCCTTAGTGATCTGGTTGATACAACAAATAAAACTGATCAACGATGGTATTCAATTAACATTGCTCTTGCAACAGTCATTCAGAAATCTGAACTCATATTGAAACAAGTTCAACAGTCTATACAGATACTGATTACAACAGATATCCTTTGCTCTTTCTATATGAATTGTACAAGAAGTCAGTAGAATGGATCAGTGAAAGAGTTTCAGTAACAGAGCAACAAAACATTTTTTTATAATCATATCACCCCAAGCAAGGCATTTTACTGTCACTGTTTTGCAGGGGGTTACATAGGAGGAATGTTATGAGAAGGAGTAAGAGGTTACAGTGGGTGTCAGGAAGAGAGTAGGAGAAGGATGAGAATACTGATGAGAGCTGGGTGGACAAAGAAAAAAAGCATGAGAGAGAGAGGATGCAAGTTAGTGAGACAGGAGATAACTATTGACTTTACATTTAAATTTTTGGAGATTGTTACTATCAGGGAAGCAAAGTAAATGGAAGAGAATTCTACAGGCGGGAAGTGCGAGAAAAGAAACTACTGGAGTAGAATTTGTGTTTACATTTTATTGGTTTCACATTATTGGGACCTACTTGCTAATATTGTGGCTCGAGTAAATTCATATATAGGGGGCACCAGAGAGCCTAATTCATCGGAGCAGAAGCCATGAAAGTGTTTGTAGAAGAGACACAAGGAAGCCACATTGCACTAGTGAGAAATTGACTGTAGCTGAACTGCCAAGTCGGGATCTATTATATAACAGATTCTTCGTTGGATTTTGTCAAGGAAACCGAGGTGGATAGCAGGAGCACCCGACCAGATATGGCAGCAGTATTCAATGCACAGGTGGATGATAGATTTATATATGTGCAGGATAATTTCCTGGCCCTAGACAGAGAACCGACTTTGTTAGCAGCGGATTTAGCTATAGATTCTATATATAGTCATTCCACTTGAGGTCTGTTGTGAGAGATAACCCAAGGAGGCACAGTGTTTTGCTTTAAGGGAGACTAGCCTGATCCATGCTAATGGTGGGTAGGAACAATTGTCTGTGGTGGTTAATAGATAGCAGCTTCGTTTTGGAAGCATTAAAATTCAAGAGCCATTTCTTACCCCAGTCTGCCACAGATCGGAGGTCCTTTTCAAGTTCAGCAGCGAGGTTTGCTTTGTCAGCCTCGGCAGATTTTTGATCGATAGAGTAAACTGTAGTGTTGTCAGTATATATGCCTACTTGGGATCTTATTACATCTGGGAGATAGTTAATGTAGATAAGGAAAAGCATAGGACCTAGAACAGAGCCTTGAAGGACACCTGTGTACATATGATAGTATTGGGAGGCATGTCCGTTCAATACTCCCTTCATTGTGCGATTTGAAAGGAAGGACTGGATAAAGTCAAACAATTGTCCCATTATACCATAGCCTCGCAGCTTGCATAGAAGGCCAGCATGCCAGACTTTGTCAAATGCTTTGGAGATATCTAGGGCAAAATTTTTGGCTTTGCTGTTCTTGTTGAGAGCCTGGTGTATATTCTCAGCGACGGTTGTAAGCATATCAGCATTAGACCTGGCGAAGCGGAAACTATACTTTTGTCAGAAGATTCTGTGGGCTGTGAGATTTTGAACCACCTTGGCATTGATGATGGCTTCAAACACTTTGCCAAAAATCGGTAGGAGGCTGACAGGGCGATAACTAGAGGGGTCAGAGGATTCACCAGTGTTTTATATATTGGAACCACAGAGGAGGATTTCCAGCAGGCAGGAAAGCAAGAAGCAGAGGCAGTAGTTATAGAGTTTGGAGAGAACAAAAGAGAGTTCAGGGGGAACATTTCTTCAGAACTTTATGGTGGTCAAGCTTTGAAATTATGTTAGAGACCACCGAGGGGGTAAAGTGGATGTCATTCAGTTGGGCCTCAGTTCGGGGTGGGAAGTCGGGTACAGATACTCTAGATGAGTCCAGTGTCAAGCTGGTGGAGAATCTGCGAGCGAAGCACTCAGCCTTGTCTGTTGTAGACGTAAGGACCACAAATTCATTGATTAGAGGGGAGATTGAGGGTTTGCTATTGTTTAGTTTATTTCTTGGAATGAAAGTTTTCTTAGAAGTTCAAATTATTCAGTTAAAAATCAGAAAAAAAAAAAAATCAAATGAAAAGGAAAACGTACTTCTTCAAACAGAATACATATAAAATATATTGAGAGTCATTTTACTATAAAACGTAAAAGTGGAACTCTATGGCATAATTGTATTGCTTGTCATTTTGCTTTAAAAATATATTGCAGGACATTTACTATAAAAATGTATTTTTCTATTTTCATAGAGTTTTGTTTGAGGAGGGGTAACTATTTGCTCATAGCTGGGACCCTAACAGGTGCTACCACCCTGGCCTTTGTACAGCATGAAACAATCAAAAACCTTGTTTGGAAGCATCAATGATTGTTATATTTTCTGCTTTAAGCTTTATTTCAGATTTGACAACACAACATATGTGGAATGACCTGGCAAGGCTATGTTTACTTCATAGGTTTTTGACTTTTATTGACAGAAATCACCCGCTAGCCTCATAGAAGTGATTTCTGTCATTTTCTGTGGTTTGGTTCCAAGGTTGCCAGATGAAAAAGATTGGTGTATAGAGAACTAATTAAACCTATCAATGACTAGTGAAAAAACAAACTAGGTTTTCAATAGCAGAGCCAATTAGGCTCTTTATAGTCTTAGGTATGCTTTGTGGTACAGTAGATATCAACTCTGAGCAAGAAAGCAGAGGGCCGAGATTGAATTCCAGTTGAATTCACTGCATTCACTTAAGCGCATATACCCTTGGGAAAGATATTAATCCATCTCTTCTCCCTCCAGCTATTAGTTAAATAATGGGACAGATTGGGTTCTATAGCCTTGGTGGTAACCAGCCTACTGCAGAAAGTAATGGTAACCTACTGCAGGAAAATCTTCCGCCCAAGCATGTATGCCATATGGCACTTAACTAACTGATGTCTTGAATGGTAACCTATTTAAGTGATGGACAACTATGAATTCAAAATCATGGAGAAAGCAATAAGAAACTACTCATAGAAATATACAGCTTCCAGAGCCATAAGTATCTACATACTGAAAGGAAATGGCCCTTGAAAGACACTATTTTTTAATGATAAAATGAAAAGAAATTACATGAATTTCATTCCAATTATAACTAATATTTCACTTTGAGGCGTTAATATCTGCTGATAAAGCAGATTATTTTGCCTATAAGTTCTCCAAAAATTAATTTGGAGCATCCCTGCGTAACTTTCCACTTAGAACCACTTCTCTGTTGAGTGATATGCAAATAATACCTACCCATGTTTCTGCAATCATCTCTAATCTAGATCCCAACAAAGCATATCAACATGATGGTATCCCTGTAATAGTCCTCAAGAAATTTTCTCCCAAACTGGCTCCTGTTTTCTTTAAACTCTACAATAAATGCCATGCTACCTATTGCCTTCCTGCTGGTAGGAAATCCTGTTTTCCCATTAGATAATCTGTGACTCCTCAAACTATCAACCTATTAGCCTTCTATCTCTATAATAAAAAACATGAGGCCCTAATCAACTGACATTGGTCAAACACTTCACAGTGCAGGGATTTCTTTCAGACATGCAATATAACTCACTTCTCTACGTTAACTGCTGATGTACTAACAGCCTTTGAGATTTGAAAAAGAAATCATTTGACCAGCAGTCAAGAGCAAGAGAAAATTTACTTGCCCCAAAATCATTTTACTTGACCGACCCCATTTTCTTAATAGTCGCCTTAAGTAAACATAGCACGAACCACTGACAAAAAACAAAAAATTAAATTTTAATTAAAATTTCAAATGTGTTAGAAAGGATTTAAATTTTTTTTAAAATAATAAAATTTGATCTTTCCTCTTAATAATAGCATAAACATTTTGATGATAAAACTTTGTTTTTATTAAGTTTCAGCTCTTTTAACATTATGATGTGCCGTTTTTTGTTTTTGTTTTGTTTTTTTGGCAATTGAGTGGAGGTACCTAAATTTGTAGTTTCTTTCTTCTGTTTGACTACAACCTCCATCTCATAGATGATAAAAAAAAAAAGAAAAAGAAAAAAAGAAAAAAAATCTTTTTCTCTCAACAATTTTCTATTAAAAAATTACTTGTATAATTTGTTTTTCAATGCATGGCTGAAAGAAGCAATTTGTATCTTTTTTTTTCTTTCTTTCAAATGTTCGTTTTTACTTTTCATAAGCAGGGAGGAAATATAGATAGTGAGTCAAGGATAATATTTTTCCAAATGAGTTTCTAAAAATCTGTGAGTGTCTTTAATGTGGGTGACAGAGATATTATGGCTCAACTCTGGAAGCATTAATTAAATGAATGTTCACATTGACTGGGACGATAAAAGCTAGACAGGAGCTTGTCAATCTAAATTCCATTTGTCAGATCTTGCTTTGATGGTTGGGGGATGTCACTGTATTTTGTTTAGTCACATTTCGACATAAATCAGGTGGCATGCATAAGACCAAAGTGTTCAATTATGTCATTGTAGGTCATTCTAAGTAACTTGTCAATCTTCAATGGCATACTTTTGGGTTGTAAAAAAAAAAAAAAAAAAAAAAAAATCAGATTTCCTTTTTCTATATTTAAAGGGACACGTTTCATTGAGAGATTTTTAATTGACTGCAGGCATTTAAAGCAATAAACTTTAATTGCCTAATTAAGTTTTTAATCGACTGAGTCAATCGGGCGAGTGAAATCTCAAAGGCTGTGTACTAACAAGTATTGCTGAAAGAGTAAAAGCTTTAAATAAGAATGGTGAAGCTCATGCTGTTGCTTTGGACATCTCAAAGACGTTTAAGAGAGTTTGGTATACTGGTCTTCTCAACATGTTGAAAGGCTATAGTATGTCTGTATTTGAAATTTTTGAACTAATTCAATGTTTCTTAGCTAATCACAAAATGAAAATTGTCCTGAATAGCCACTCTTCAATATCTTTTTGTACTAATGTAAGTGTTCCTCAAGGCTCTATCCTTGGACCATTGTTCTGAATTTAGCATCAACAACCTTCCTGATGACCTCAGTTCTCAACTTGGTGTCTACGCTGATATTACAACCATTTACTCCTGTCGGGATAAATGATCAATCTGATAAGGCAAAACTGGCAGGTGATTTAAAAAAAAATGACCTATAGTTTGTGATGTAATGAATATGCATACACCTTGGTTCCTCAAAGTAATGTGATTGGCTGGTGTCAGCCATAAACACAGACTAAGGTGAGGACACACAGAAGTCTACAACTATAACTACAGGTCTATGACTATTGACTACGCCTACATCTCGGGATACTGCATACAACGAGTATCGTCCATTACATCTACATGCTAGATTGGTTGCATTTGTATAAACGGCTTAGCTACCTCAAAACAGATACATATCTCTTTCCGGGACATATCAGTTTGTTGGGGCAAGAAGTGGCTTGTTAATTTTAACACCTTTAAAATGAAACTTCTCTTTATTAATTACCTGAAAGAGTCCTTACCACCCATTAACACGGTTGATGCTAACTACCATAAGGTTTAACATCCTCAGCTGATATGAAGTGTAAAGATTATATTGAATCCATTGTTAGGTCTGTTGCTAAGAAAGTCGAGTCATTTTGTTGTGCGAGATAAAAAAATTGTTTCCAGAATCTATCTTGCATATTTATAACTATACTATTCATTCATTCTTTGAATATTGCTCCACATTTGGTCCAGTGTTCCCGCCAATATATTTAAATTTTCTTGACAAAATCAAAAGAATCAGCAATATTATTGGTCCTGACCTTGTATCTTGGCTTCAGTCACTTTCCCCATTGCTATAAGCATGGTAATTGTTCGAATGAGCTCTTCACTATAGTATATAGACTTTATGAACTGAACAGATGTAACTAAGTTCTATACTATCAGTTTCTTTTCTCACACTTCTCATTTGTGGAACTCTTCTGGCTTCATGCTTTCCAACTAACTTTGATCTTCAAAAATTGAAATGCAATGTCAATCATTATCTGTAGTCTTTATTAGTTTTCTATTCTTCTCACTTGTTAATGTTTTTCTTTTTATATATGCGCCTCCTCGGATTAACTCTCATATCAGATCTCAAGTGGAATAACTATATAGAATCCATAGCTAAATCAGCTGCTAACAATGTCAGTTCTCTGTGTAGCGCCAGAAAGTTTTTCCCGTCCGAAAAAATCCTGCACATATACAAATCTACCATCCACTCTTGCATTGAATATTGCTGCCATATCTGGTTGGGTGCTCCTGCTATCCACTCAACCAAATCTAACGAAGAATCTGTAATGTGATTGATCCTAACTTGGCAGCTAGGATACAGTCGCTTTCTCATTGGCCCGATATGGCTTCCCTGTGTCTTTTCTACAAATACTTTCACGGCTTCTGCTCCGAAGAACTTAGCTTCCTGGTACCCCCTATATATGAATTTCCTCAACCCACAAGATTAGCAAGTAGGTCCCATCCTTTTACTGTGAAACCAATAAATTGTAAATGCAAATTCTACTCCATCAGCTTCTTTTCTCGCACTTCCCGCCCGTGGAATTCTCTTCCATTTACTTGCTTCCCCCACAGTTACAATCTCCAAGAATTTAAATGTAAAGTCAATAGTCATCTCCTTTCTCACTAACTTACATCCTCTCACATGCTTTTTTCTTTGTCCACCCCACTCTCATCAGTATTCTCTTCCTGACACCCCCTGCAACCTCTCATTCCTTCTCATAACATTCCTCCTATGTAACCCCCTGCAAAACAGGGACAGTAAAATGCCTTACTTGGGGTGACAATTATAAAACACACACACACACACACACAGTAACCACTTGTGTCTTAGTGGCTTTACTGCCTTACATGGGGTGATATAATTAAGAAAAAAAAAAGCTGCCATAACTAAGTTCTATGCTAACAGTTTCTTCTATTTAGTCTCATTTGTGGAACTTCTGATTTCTTGCTTTCTAATTAACTTTGATATTGATCTTCAAAAATTTAGAGATGCAATCTTTTACTCTCAGCTTAATTCTTTTATCTCCTTAATGTTTTCCTTATACTCTCAAAGTCAGGAATCCCTTGTTTTAATGGCCTTTATTGTTTTGCTTGGTGAGATGAAATGATTAAAAAAAATCAAATCCAAATATGAAAATAAAGTTTGTACTTTGAAAAAGAAAGTGAAGGAGAGACTTCTTTCAGTAACAAATATCCTTTATGTACTTTTCTTTTTCTACAACAGAAATTCACTTAAGTTATGATTGTTCATCATATTCATCTATTATCATTACAGAGTCCACTATCTCGTTATTTTCTCCATCCCATGTGAAAAGCAGAATCTTATTTTTTAGTTTCTAGTTTCATGATACCTTTTATATTTTTAGCAAGATTCCTAAAAAAAATAAAATAATAAAAACGTGGGCTGAGACTAAAAAAAAAAACTTCCTTGTTCAATAACTCTCTTCTTGGCACGAGAAACGTATTTAAAGTACATACCCCTGTGTAATAAACTGATTGATTTTATCTCGCACAAAAACTCCAAAATTAAAAAGAAAAGAAAAAAGAAAAGCAAATATTGGAAATTTAATGCAGATGGTTCTCCTGAACGATAGGGGTACCAACAAGAAAACTGACTGACCTATTTTTCATTCTATGGAAGCAGAACAACGATATAAATTCAACAGCTAGTACTAAGTAATTTGATCTGTCCTCAACGAAAGCGTTTATCTGTTGAAGTAAGCTGGTATTCAAATAGTAGCAATCATTTTAGAAATGTTAAGAAAAAATTAACCCTCCAAAAGTCCACGTTTGGTGGGAAATTCGAACTGTCGGATTTTTTCTGTCTTCTTCGCGTTTCTTCTTTAACGTAATAAATAAAATAGGTCAGACTTTTTTTTTCAAAGCCAACTTCGATTGATTACATTGAACAAGGACAAGGCAAGGTTTATGATCTTATTCTTTTCTTTTGATGTTTTCATGACCGCTTAAAAGAAGAGAAAGCTTTTTAAAGTTTGGTTCAGTATTTAAAATCCGATTACAAAAAAAAAAAAAAAAAAAAAAAAGATAGAAAAAGATCAAACTTTAAATACTAAAAAAAAGTAACTGTTTTTTTCATTCAAGCAAGTATTCTTTAAAATAAATAAATAAATAAATCGCTACTCAACTGGGTGACCAGGGGTAGGGGAGTGACTAGTTACCACAAACAAGATTCCAAAATAAAAAGATTTCAAATACACTCTATAATTCGCAGTAAATCATCCTGGATGGATACTACTCTCTCTACTTATTCAATTCAAAAACTTTCTTCTTAGACCTGGTAAAAAAAAAAAATAAATAAAAAATGTAGGATTTCTACCTGGCAACATAGCATTATTGCTGATTTGTAGGAAACTACAAATAAAAAAATGTGAAAAAGGAATTAGTGACTTTAACAGTTTGTTTAGTCTAAAAATAGAAAACACGTAAAAAATTCTTCCGTCTATTTCTTGTTTTCTCAATAAGCACGAGTTTTTAACTTTTTTTCTTGTCACAAGACTTTTTTGCTAAATAAATATATGAAATTACTTTAACAAAAGTGTTCTCCAATTACCTTATATCAATAAAGTTTATTGAAATAGGTAATTGGAGAACACTTTTTTTTGACCCGTTGACCCATTCTTAAAATTCGACATCGTTGAAGAAATTGTTTCTACCCCCCCCCCCAATGCTTGAACATTTTTTTTTTAAATTATGTTATTAAAATTTTTATTATTTTTGCAAGAGCACAATTACATTGACAGGCTGAGAAGGTTTAAAAAAAAAAAAAAAAAAAAAAAAAAAGAAAAAAAAAGTCCATTTATATAGGACATGCCCATACACAAGTTAAATATTTTGACTCCTGTAGAAATAAAATTAAAAATGCGTCGTTTATCGTGGTAAATAGTTAAGTCAATATTTAGTTCATGTCATATTGTTATACGCCCTTCAACTTTTTTTTTTTGACGATACCGTTTTTTCTCAGTATGAAAGAGTATTTACCATAAATTTCGCAATATCCGATGAAAAACTACTTCGTTTTTATTCGAACAAAGTTAAAAATGAAAAGAACAATGTTAAACCGACGTGAAGCAGAATTTTCGTAAGGTTTCGTTTAATTTTTAAATTAAAAACACGACTATTTTAAAATCTATTTTTAGTTCGGTTATTAATTAAAGAAAATGATTTTTTTAATTATTATATTTTTTCATTCACCTAAAGAAAAGAAACGAAAACACTGCCAAATGCTGAGGCATTTTTGTGGTAATTTGAATTAAAAGAGAACAGACTCGATTCAAATCGGTCATTCGAAATAAAGGAAATCCCTTCACATAGCGATCAATGTTGTGTGGAATACAAACAGCTGGAACTAAAAATGATAATGTTCATTGTTCAAATAGCTTTAGATTGGGTGGGGGTGGTCCAAAGAAAAATAGATCATTACTACAATTTTTTTTTTGTTTACAGGTTATATAAAAATAATATAGAAAAAAAAATCTAGTAACAGAATGAATTTTTAAGATCACACCAACAAACCAAAGAAATGTTCATGGCAAAACCGAAATGTTTCTTTTGTTTTGTTTGTCAAACGTTATTAACAAAAAAAGAACTTATGGTACGCGATTGCATGAAGAAGTGAATATTCGTTTTTTGGATTGTTGATGTTTTAAATGATGACTGTAAAAATGGACAGGATGTTTTTCTTCTTTGAGTTGACAGTGGTATACTAATATTTTTTAGTTTAATAAAATTTGTTTTGATAGCCTTTAGAAAAGTGGTTAAAAATTTAAAAAAAAAAAAAAAAAAAAAAAAAGACAACTAAAATTTAAAACAACCCCACAAAAAAAAACATAACAATATTGAATTGACTATATTGAGTAACTGAGTATGTCTATAAAAATCAGATTTCTGAAGCAGTGTTTTACTGTTTTCTTTTATTTTCGTATCGAAATGTTTATTCTTATTATCATTAAATAAATAGTAGTAATCATTTGAAAACCTCTTTTGAAGTGTAGGTAGGTTTTCTTTTCTTTAACGAAGACTAAGAATTAAAAAAGACATCTCAAAATCTTTTTTGCTTTCAATGCAAGCAGGTTTTTGGTGACAGTCCCTTATCAATTTAGCAACAAAACCGTTTAAGTGTTTGAACCGATTGAAAACATGGGACGAAATAAAATACATAACTCGCCTAACACAGGGTTAAAGAAAATATCGCTAAATATTTTTTTGTTTTTTTAGCTCAAGTTTATTTTTAATAATTTCAAGATTAAAACGGACTATAATTTGATCATTGTTATTTAATTTAAAGAGAAAACGTAAGCCTGTGTAAATCTCATAACTTGAGAAAAAAAGTGATGTAAGACTAGAAGAGAGTACGTAAAAAAAAACAATGATCATTAAATTATTATTACTCCATGAACAATAAAATTTAATAAAAAAATGAAAAACAGCTGTAAAAATTAAAACAAAAAACACTACCGTACACAGAATCCGAATCAAGTAAGAAATCAGATTTTAAAATAATTTGATAAGATAATTAACTAAATTTAAATGATAACAAGAAAATAAAAACTCTTGGTTGGATCTCCATAAGAGCGCGCACATGTCCAGTGAATTACTTTTAATTGCAAATACTGTCGTCACATTTGACAAAAATATTTCCAATAAAACACTCGATGACAAAAAATTTCGTAATCAAACAATGTAAATATTTAATTGTTTTTTGTTTGTTTATTTTTTAAATCACGCGTTTTACTTTTTTTTTCTGTTCTTTTCTTTTAAAATTCACCCTAGGACGAGGGCAGGTTAACATTGTTGCAAAAATAGAATGTGATGAAATAAGTTCTGTTACTTTTTAAATAAGTGTTAAAAACTAAAGTAATTACACCAGTAGCATAGTTTATTGTTCCTTAATCCTTTGTTATACAAAAAGATAAATAAGTAAAAATGACTAGGCTAAAACAAAGATTTCATATAGGAAAGATATGGAGGTAGATTTTGAAATACCTCGTTTACGCTTCTACACATAACAGATCTGTTCGTGTTTCTCACCTGTTAGAAGTTTCCGTCCTTGGTATATGGTGCGTTTGGTGGTGGTATATATGTACGTATTTTTGTCTCTTTCTCTGGCGGCAGTTAAACAGTAACAAAAAATATTAAGTAGATATTATCCGGGTGTTGGAGAGAAAAATCATGAAAAACGTCGAGGACTCGACCACACTGTTGGGGAGAAACGCACATCTCTTCATAACTGCTTGTATAGGACAGACGCTCGGTAGTGGTAAGATTTCAAGAGTGGAAGGAAAAGAAGGTATAAAACAGTACAGTTGGCTTCGTTCTACGTATCTGCGTGTGTGCGCGCACGAACGTGTGGATAGAGTGACGATAGGAAAAGAGTTGGCTCTGAGAAGAGAGCTCGATGGAAGTACTTATGTGCATATTATACGGGTACGACTTCCAGTCTGTGATAAGAATTAAAAAGCGCAGGGTACTTTCGTAATAACTTGCTTTTTCACAGAATTATTGTATTATTTATTCACACTGAGGGATTTCAACAACTCAACTTTAAATATTTTACTACAAAAAGAAAGCTAAAAAACACTCTCTCTGAGCATTCACCCACAGTCACACCACAAGGAAAACAAACCTGACATTTAAAAAAAAAAAAAAAGATCTTTATTTTATTAAAAGTTAACTCTTTCTCCGTCGTTTTACATACACTAAAAAAACTCTGAGAAATTACGATGTCATTTTTCAATAAATTTCACTGAGATTTATTGGATTATTTTGTTTAAAATTATCTTTTTTCTATTTTAAGATTTCGTTAGTAAAAAGATTTCAAAAAGTATGTTTTTCGTTCAAAAGTTAATTATTTCCTAATTTAAGTTACAAGACAAAATAAGTATAAAAAATTTAGTGGGCTATCTTGAGAAAAAAAAAATTTACCTTAATATGAGCAGGTTTCTTTAATTTTTTAATCTGATCTGAAGGTGTATTAATTGAATAGAATATGGTGCCTTCCAGAATACAAGAAAAATACTTAGAGATAAGAAAATTTCATTAGAAACAAACAAAAGAGTACTGAAGTGCTATTTAAAGATTTAATATATTATGGAATTTAATAGGTTGCATGTTTGTATGCATTTTAGATGTGTATGTTCACATATGATAAGCAAAGAACAGACATACAAAAACTTGAGTTTGTACTACACACTACAGACGTATTTTTTTATGGTATAATTGTAATGTAGAGTGAAGTTCACAATGTCTCTTGAGAATGTTCATCTGTTGTTTTTTTGCTTTTGTTTTTTTTGTGGGAGGGGTTCAGAAGGAAGTAAGATACAAATTGAATCATTAAATTTGTGCAACTCCTTACCTAAAAATCTAATTATTTTTTTTTTAATAATCATTTCACCCTAAGAAAAGCAGAAATGCCACTGGTGCACTGGGGGTTTCAGTATGAGAAAAAAACAAGGTACAGACAATGTCAAATAAAGGATAAAAGATTGGTAGAAATAAAGTAAATAAAATATGGCAATTGTCATTGCATTTAAACTTTTGGATACTGCAGCTATCAGAGAAGCAGGCAAACAGAAGAGAAACGGGAAGTGTGAGAAAAGAAACTATTAGAGTAGAAGAGGAGGTTACATTTAACTACTTTGACAGTGAAAGGGTGGGACATACACATAGCATTGTATTTTTAAAAAAGAAGGCATTCTCTCTTGGGATAAATATTGATAATTAGCTAAAAATTGATCTAAAATTTTCTTTGTTAAAATGCATGAGCTCAAGTCAACATTGTGCTGAGTTGGAACAACCAATTCACTTCATGAGTTGGGCTACAAGATGTCATCAGAAAGAGAAAGATTCTGTCTTTCTCGAGAGTGGGGTTATAAAATCACACAGGTGATCAAAAACCCATTTCAGTTCTTTTATTAATTGCGCCATAGGAAAATGAATTTCTTTTTTTATTATTTTTTATTATTATTTTATTTATTGGTTTTATTTCATATCTTCATAATATATCATCCTGTATGGCAATGAATGCTGGTCAGTTTTTTTAGAGATGATGAAGAGATGATGAAGCAACAGAGATGTAGTTTTACAGAAAGATGCTTAGAATGCCATCAATGGAACATGAGCGACAAGAAAGTTTTAACTCTTTGAACTCTGAACCCCTGATGAGTATGGTATATGCAGTTTCATACAGCAGCTGGTATACCAGTTGCTTGGGTTAAGAAAAATGAGAACAAAAAGTGCACTTAGAACCAGAAAGAGGCAGAAACTCTGGAGTACATAACAAGGAGAGAAGGCTTGGAAAATTTAACACTGACAGAACATATTAAAGGCAAGAGAGACAGAGGGAAAGGAATAACAAACATTAACCTAACTAATGAGTTTGTGTAACTGGATAGCAAAACAGAGGCGGGGAGTGATAGTAAGGAGATAAAAATGGCTTAAAGCTGTAAATGATAGGAAGTTATGGAGAGTCATAATTGTTCACATTCTGAAGGTATACAGTACATAAAAGAAGTTAGAAACAATATCTATAGGTGGTGTAATGGTAATTGGTAAGTTAAATGAAAATTGGCAGGCCCAGTTCAAACTTCATCCAAGGTAATTGTGTTCATTTCCTACTAATTCTTTTGAGAAGTGCATGAAGCCATATTTCCCCCATGAGTAAAAAGTAGGAAAGACTGGGCTAACTAGACTTGGTAGAGTAAATTGTCTCTAAGGACATTTATGAATACAAAACTGGTGAGAAGGTAACAAGATATCACTGCACGACTCTTCCCAAGTCATAGCACAGTTGGCAGATACTATAGTGAAAGAAGCCGTAAAACACCACGATCACCTACTTTCTCAAATAATGGCCTGTAAATGCATTTTGCTACCCATTAAATCATGATTTGTGAAACCGGCCTAAAAATCCGCTCATACATATGCAACTGTTTAAAAATAGGAAACATTATCTCTTGGGATAAATATTGATGATTAACTGAAAATTTACAGTAGTTACATTATTTAAGGACACATGGCCGAGTGGATATAGATGTTGGTTAGTTTCTGACTTGACTCTTAGAATTGTGAGTTCAATACCAAGCAACAGCAGTAGTGAACAAATAATTTGCAGGGTTAGAGGGAGATAACTCATGACTTTCAATCAAGGCTTCCCACAAGGAATGGAGTTCATATACCCCAGTGATCGTAATAAAGGGTTTGATTTGAAATTCCTAGCACCTGCCGAAAGCCGGAGAGCACAACGGCTGAAACATCATACAAATGGCAACAAAGATGAGGGCAATAGTCCGAATACTGTAAATACTACTTCATCTCAGAAATACAGATACATAGCTGAAAATTTACCTAAAATTTTCATTGTATGGGATTAATAGTCATTAAATTAAGCTAATTGAAAATAAAGGAGCTGATGTTGAAAAAATTGTTTCTTTTTTTTTTCACAGTGATGTGCACCTTGTACAAAGCTCAAGAGCCATTCAAGATAGAGAATTACAGAGTAAGATGTACAGTTTATGGGAACAAATTCAAGAAAGATGACAATTAACCCTACACTTGAACAGGTTAAAAATGTAGCAATTGAGAAAGCAACCACTTGGGAGTCAGTTTCACAAAGCAGCAGTTTATGAGAAGTTGCTTGAGTGAAGATTACATCTCACCAATAGGGTACAGTGGAAATATGGGTGTGCAGGTGGTTTGCTACAATGGTATGGCAGGTCTTAGTTGTGAAGGTTACAACTGGTGGAACTAAGGTATGGAGTTCATCTGAACACTTTCCATGAAAATAGCAAATAGAGAAGTGAGGTTTGCAATGATTCATTTGTGAGAAAGGGATTGTAGAGTGGAAAGTAATTTGCCCCCAACAAGGACATGGGGATGCTTTTCAACTCTATTGAGAATGGAAAGTGAAGACTGGGCAGCCAGCTCTTGCCCATATATGCAAGCAGTACTCCATTGTGCATTGTGGTGCAGTGGTTATTGGCTTGGAATGAGAAATCAGGGAGCCAAGTTCGAATTCCAGTTGAATTCATTGCATTCACTTATGGAAAGTTATTAATCCATCTCTTCCCTCCAGTTATGGATTAAATAACAGTACAGATTGGGTTCTATAGCCTTGGCTAGCAAACAATCTACCACAGAAAGTAATGACAACCTACTGTGGGATAATCTTCTGCCCAGTCAGTCATGTCTCGAAAGAGACATGATTGCCCAAAGCGTGTATCACATATGGCACTTAACTGACTCCATTTTTGACCTGCTGGATGACATAAATGTTATTTTTTTTTTTTTTCACCAGGACGTTACAGACTTAATGATGCCCTTAAAGTTAACATTTGCAACATGTGTAAGGTATTACCTACTGCCAATGAAAGAGATAACATCTGCTTTGAGAATTCAAAGTCTGGAACTGCAACATAACTTTCCAAAATTAAAACCTCCAAGTACTTTCCACTGTTTTTCTCTCTATTTTTCTTTCTTTTTTTTTAATGATTTTTATCTTCCTATCTTGACGACTTCATTCACATTCATCAAACCAACAGAGGATAAACATAAATTGACTCTCATATACTCACACATACATACATACATACATACATACATACACTCTCTCTCTCTTTCTCACACTCTCTCTCCCTCACATACACACACACACTCCCTCCCTCTCTCACATGTATACACACACTCACTCACATATATACATACACGCTCTCTGTCTTTCTAACACTCTCTCTCCTTCACATACACACTCCCTCCCTCTCTCACATGTATACACACACTCACTCACACATATATACATACACTCTCTCTCTTTCTCACACTCTCTCCCTCACACACACACACACACACACACTCTCCCTCCCTCTCTCACATGCATACACACACTCACTCACAAATACACACTCTATTACACATACACACTCTCACACATATATTAACTCACACAAACACATACCCTCTCCATCCCTCTCTCATACATGCATACACACACTCTTACTTATACCTTATACTTATACATACATTAATTCGCACAAATACATACTCACACATTTATAGCTGGTAATTGAAGTGTGTGTATATATACATATATATATGTATAAGTACAAAGAGGGCCCTGATGAGTAGAACATCATAACAGTATACTCACAAAATCTCGAAGTTAGCATGAATCTGCTCAAGTAAAGAGATAAACTCTTTGTACTTATCAACACTCTATTCTCTATTATGAGCTCGTAATATGCACCTGATGATTGTATAATGCTAGACATGCTTAAAATGTAGGATAATATGTACATTTATTAATATAGATACATCTTATATATATAAGCATGCAGTGTAGATATAGAAGAATCCGAAGGAGTATCCTGTACATACAGTGGTAAGATAACTTTCTAAGAGAGCTCTAAATATATATGTATATAAATACATAGAGAGCAAATATAAGAAAAAAATTAGGCAGACGCGTTATTTCATGGTAAATTGGGAGTGTGGGCCTATTTCAGGCAAACCATCATCAGCTTCTGTCTTTATTGTACAGAAGATTTTACACAAATCTTATGTACAATGCTTATACTTCCGATTCACCATGAAAAGAGAAAAATTAGGCAGACGCATTATTTCATGGTAAATTGGGAGTGTGGGCCTATTTCAGGCAAACCATCATCAGCTTCTGTCTTTATTGTACAGAAGATTTTACACAAATCTTATGTACAATGCTTATGCTTCCGATTCACCATGAAAAGAGAAAAATTAGGCAGACGCATTATTTCATGGTAAATTGGGAGTGTGGGCCTATTTCAGGCAAACCATCATCAACTTCTGTCTTTATTGTACAGAAGATTTTACACAAATCTTATGTACAATGCTTATACTTCCGATTCACCATGAAAAGAGAAAAATTAGGCAGACGCATTATTTCATGGTAAATTGGGAGTGTGGGCCTATTTCAGGCAAACCATCATCAACTTCTGTCTTTATTGTACAGAAGATTTTACACAAATCTTATGTACAATGCTTATACTTCCGATTCACCATGAAAAGAGAAAAATTAGGCAGACGCATTATTTCATGGTAAATTGGGAGTGTGGGCCTATTTCAGGCAAACCATCATCAGCTTCTGTCTTTATTGTACAGAAGATTTTACACAAATCTTATGTACAATGCTTATACTTCCGATTCACCATGAAAAGAGAAAAATTAGGCAGACGCATTATTTCATGGTAAATTGGGAGTGTGGGCCTATTTCAGGCAAACCATCATCAACTTCTGTCTTTATTGTACAGAAGATTTTACACAAATCTTATGTACAATGCTTATACTTCCGATTCACCATGAAAAGAGAAAAATTAGGCAGACGCATTATTTCATGGTAAATTGGGAGTGTGGGCCTATTTCAGGCAAACCATCATCAGCTTCTGTCTTTATTGTACAGAAGATTTTACACAAATCTTATGTACAATGCTTATACTTCCGATTCACCATGAAAAGAGAAAAATTAGGCAGACGCATTATTTCATGGTAAATTGGGAGTGTGGGCCTATTTCAGGCAAACCATCATCAACTTCTGTCTTTATTGTACAGAAGATTTTACACAAATCTTATGTACAATGCTTATACTTCCGATTCACCATGAAATAACGTATCTGCCTAAATTTTTTCTTATACACACACACACACACACACACACACACACACACACATATATATATATATATATATATATATTCTTTGTACTTATGAACAAATCCCCTTAACTATTTTAATATCTCAGTTCATTATTCTTATGTTTCTGTTAGTTTTGATTTTTTTCTTTTCTTTTCTTTTATCTTTTTCACCATTTGGATTCGTCTTCTCTCTTCTCTTTTCTTCTTCTTTTTTCCTTTTATTTATTTTTTCTGCTTTATTTCTTCTTCTTCCGGTTTAAAATTTGACATGTCTGGATTTCCACGGTGAAACTTTTGTGACACTACCGTCCAGCTAGTGAATCGTACACACACCGTTCTTTGAGATCTTATCACCTCCCACTCCACTTAATTCATTGGCTGACATTGTTTTGATTTCTTCATTGTATTTACTTATTTATTTGTAAATCTCCTTATCTATATTTTACAAAATAAATTAACCACATTTTACTGCCTGGTGATGCTGTTTTAATACCAAAACTTTATAGCTATCAAGTTCCAGCATGGCATCATAATAATAATAATTATTATAATAATAATAATTACCATATATATATATATATATATATATATATATATATACAGTGACACGCATAAGTATTGGATACATGTTATTTTCTGTTATAGCTCTAGTTTATGTTCACCATTTTGTCTGATATTTGGTAAGTCAGTTTAGGTGCCATAGTGATACACGCTTGGGCGATCATGTCTCGAAAGAGACATGACTGACTAGGCAGAAGATTATCCCGCAGTAGGTTGCCATTGCTTTCTGCGGTAGACTGGTTGCCGACCAAGGCTCTAGAACCTAATCTGTCCTGCTATTTAACCCATAACTGGAAGGAAGAGACGGATTAATACCTTTCCCAAGGGTATTTGCGCGTAAGTGGATACAATGGATTTAGCTGGAATTCGAACTCGGCTCCCCGGTTTCTCGTTCCGAGCCGATATCCACTGTACCACAACAATATCTTGTAAAGTCATTTTAGTTGTATGTGGAAGGAAAATTAAAAACTCATGGTTGAATCCATTTTTTTATCAAAGTTCAAAATTACCCTATGCAAAAGTATTGGATACATGACACTTTTTTCAAATTTCCAATCGAAACTTTGTATTTTAAAAACTTTAAATATTCAAATTTTCAATAGTATTGGAATGTTATCTCTGACCAATCAGAGAAGCACACAATTGCTTACAAGATAGTGCTACTAATCATCTGACTCATTGATGTGCATTCAGCAATTCAAGGATTAAAAATAGTAAAAACTAAAGAATTATCCAGAGATATATAAGATAGAATCATTGAACATCACAAAGGAGGACAAGGTTACCAAAAAATTAGCAAAGAAATGAATCTAGCACTAAGTACAGTAGAAAGTATTATCAGAAAGTATAAGAAGTATGGCGATGGTACAGCAAACCTTCCAAGAAATGGAAGACCGAGAAAAATAAATGAGAGGACTTCAAGGTGAATCAGCAGAAATGTGCAAAAAAAAACCCATTAATCGTTCTGAAATTAAAACTGATCTTGAGGGTGCTGGAATTAATGTAAGTAAGGATACCATTAGCAAAACTCTATATTGTACAGGCTTTCATTCAAGATCACCAAGAAAAGTGCCTTTACTGAAAACCAAACATGTCAAAGACCAATTAAAGTTTGTCAAAACTTATGAAAAAAAGGTATGCAGTTTTGGGAGAAAGTAATCTGGTAGGATGAAACGAAAGTTGAACTATTCGGAAGTAACACAGCGACAAGTGTTTGGCGAAAAAATGGTACTGCCTTCAACAAGCACAATACCATCCCCACAGTTAAGTTTGGGGGGTGGTTCCATTATGATATGGGGATGCTTTTCATCCAAGGGCACTGATGAGTTACAAGTTATCCATGGTAGAATGAATGGTAGCATCTACAGGGAGATTCTAGAGAAGAACCTTCAGAAATCTGCGACTTCTTTAGGACATGGCCAAAATTTTGTGCTTCAACACGACAATGATCCCAAACATACCGCAAAACTTACAAAGGAATGTTTTGAAAATAATGGTATTAGTACTCTCAATTGGCCAAGTCAGTCTCTCGACTTGAATCCAATTGAGAATTTGTGGAATACTTTGAAGGTTAAAGTTCATAAGTGGAATCCACAAAATATCAAGCAATTAGAGGAATTATGCAAGGAAGAATGGGGTAAAGTAATGGTAGATCAGTGTGGAAAGCATGTGGTCAACTATAGAAAGCGGCTGGAAGCAGTGAAACAAAACAGAGCCTATGCAACAAAATATTATATTGATGTATCCAATACTTTTGCATAGAGTAATTTTGAACTTTGATAAAAAAATGGATTCAACCATGAGTTTTTAATTTTCCTTCCACATACAACTAAAACAACTTTACGAGATATTACTTACCAAATATCAGGCAAAATGGCGAACATAAACTAGAGTTATAACAGAAAATAACATGTATCCAATACTTATGCATGTCACTATGGAGTCTAACCGTACTGATGAGCTGTGATACAGTGAAACAGATCTGTCTGCAGATGACTATATATATATATATATATTGGAGGCCATCTACATTAAATCAAAACAACCCACACTTAGTAAAATCACAATTTAATCTGGTCGTACCACATTACATTGCATTTAGATATATGGTTCTGTTAACAAATCGGTCTCTCACCTGGTATGGCGTCATAGAACTGCATTACAAATTTCCTAACTGCGTCTGCTATTCAGTGACTGTTATCGTTGCTTAGCAATGTTTTATGTCAACACAAGATAAAATCATCTTTGATGGTGAATGTCTTTACGTTAATGTCCCTGTAACCTCTCTGAAGATGGCTCATGTGAGCCAAAAGCTTAGAACTAGCGTAATAAAAAATATCCAAATTAAAGCCAAAATTCAATGTTTAGAATGGCTCAGGATTAAACATAACAGACATTCATTATCTGTTATATTTAACAGTATATGTTTATAAAATTACCTACTGCCTTGATACACTATATATATATATATATATATATGGAGTGAGTATAAAGTGAAAAAATAAACCAAAAGGACAAATAATCGCGACATTCTACATGGTATGCGCAGAATGGCGCATGTGTACAAATGCATACACTATAAAAAAAAACTTGTACCAACTACACCATATACCAGCCTGAATTTTTTAGAAGTTTTTCTCAAATATTCAATATTCAGACAGGTCAGTCAGTTAAGTGCCATATGTGATACACACTTGGGCAGTCATGTCTTGAAAGAGACATGACTGACTAGGCAGAAGATTTTCACGCAGTAGCTTGCCATTACTTTCTGCAGTAGACTGGTTACCACCCAAGGCTGTCAAACCCAATCTGTCCTATTATTTGACCCATAGCTCGAGGGAAGAGACAAATTAATACCTTTCCCAAGGGTGTTTGCATGTAAGTGAACGCAACAAATTCAACTGGAATTTGAACTCAGATCTCCAATTTCTTCTTCTGATCCGGTATCCACTGCACCACAACACAAGTCACATTCGGACAGGTAGATGAAAATAAAGAAATATACTGTTTAATAAATAAATGGAATGTCTCCTCAAATATGATTACCCATTTAAAGTTACAAAAATCTTTCAAATTAATAAATAAATAAATATATAAGTACCTTCCAGAAGTTTTGAAACTTTTTCAGCAGAGGCTTATTAATTTCAGAAATGGTAATATCTTTCAAAGTCAGATCCTCTGACTTTAATGCCCTTGTTGTAGCATTCCAGCCACTTCATAGAGACCCATGAAAGTTATCTAAAGTGTTGTATAATATCTTCGTCAGTGTGGAATTTTGCCAAGAAGTGTATTTTGCACTGGGTGACCTAGGAAGATGTCACTAAGTACAAAAACGCAGGTGTCAAGGTAGGACAGAGTTCACCAAAACTCCAGGTGTCAGTGAAATACCTATTTAAGTGGTGTCAGCTGTTACAAAGTTGAGAGTTAGCAGTTAAAGAGAGCAGTTTGAGAACAACTCAGAAAGGTGCTGAATAAGGTTGGGCAGGTAGCCAGTGGTTGGCCACTCATATGCATGTGTGCCTAATGCTACCATATCCGAGCCACCCACTACATGTAGCAGAGAGGGTATACAATATTTATATCATTTTGGTGTGCAGTGACTTGATTTTGTTTTTAAAAAAACACAGGTTGTTCGAAAATTGGTTACCACAACACAAGAAAAAATTTAGATGATCACAATTGAGACATCAAGGTGAAATAGGTGACATTTTTTTTGTTTGCCTATGTGTATTCTGCTCATGTTTTATTGTAAGAAAAGTTGCTAGTTCAGCCAAAAACTTATATGGAACAGCATACATTTTGCAGTTGTGTGCAGAGTCTGATTGTGGAGTTTGGGGTGCAGTTCTTTTGAGCGCATTTAAGGAGGTTAAGAAATGCGAGAATAGATGATGAAATAGTCAGAGAATATAGAGCTTTCAGAAGTGATGATATCTTTGAGAAGCGAAGGACATTTTTCAAACTCCTCCAGTCATTAAGTTTGGTTTTGGCCCCAATCAGTTGTAAGCAGGTGAAAGCCATTAAGCATTTCAACCAAAGCAAGGCAATAAAACTGTTAGAAAATATGAGAAAAAAATATTATGAAGAAGAGAGAACAATTTTTGTGTAAACCTGGAATTTGGAGGATGGAATTTTAACCCCTGCAACAAAATTGTTTTTTCAAAGAAATTTCATTAAAATGAAGACACACTTTAAGTCTATTAAATTTATTGATTCTTTTTTTCTAAAAAGAAAACCACTTTTGCACAAATGTAGCTGTTGTAGAAGATGTAAAAATATCTGAAATTTATGTTATGTCCAATCTTTCGACTCACAAGAGTCGTCTTCAGGGATGTAAAAAACCAAAGAGAAGGAAAGAAAATCAAATGTACTGGATTTTTACTGGGGGAAGAAGTGATGAATTAATACTTTTCCAAAGTGTAAGTGAATGCAAAAGTTTAGTAGTACACTTAAATTCATGCTATCATGGCACAAAGAAGGAAAGACCATCAGAAAAATTGCCATGAAAATATTTATAAAAAAAACAAAGGGAAGACACATAACAGTGGTGGACAACTGACTGAATTTGAGATCCCAAGTATGGATCGATTGCATTACAGA
This sequence comes from Ascarosepion bandense, assembly GCA_037127315.1. Taxonomy (NCBI): domain Eukaryota; kingdom Metazoa; phylum Mollusca; class Cephalopoda; order Sepiida; family Sepiidae; genus Ascarosepion; species Ascarosepion bandense. The sequence continues at coordinate 8,299,512 of JBBBDQ010000547.1, read as the reverse complement.
CATTTATTTAGATTTTGTTATAAATCTCAAGATATATAGTAGACAAGACTGACTGGACAGAAGAATTTTCTGCAGTAGATTGCCATTACTTTTTGTGGTAGAGTGATTGCCAAAAATGTATTACTTGTAATTTCTTTTATTTTTGACAAAAATGTATTGTTGGTATTTTTTTTTTTTTTTTTTTTTGACTATGAAAATGTACTGCTGGTAATTTTACTATAAAAATGTTTATAATTTCATAGTGTTTTCACTCTAGTTTGGGGGTTAACTATTTACCCATAGCTGGGACCCTAACATGTGATACTACCTTAAGTCAGGGTGGACCTGAGAACAGCAATTAAGAAGTGGTTACATGCTTCTCAAAACATTCCGATCAGAGACCTTGCTGCCAGATGTAATTTATCATCATACCAAGGACTTGAATATTTTTCAATATTAAATGATCTTGTAAAGAAGATAAGTGTAGAAAGTGCCACGAAAATATTTGCAGAACAAATGTTTTTGATAGGATAATAAATATTTTCTTTTGCTTGTATTAAGTTGTATATTGTAATAAACTCGTTATTCTACATTTTCAGTTTTTCTCCAAGTGAAAATTTAAATATATTATACTTATAAGTGCACCAAAGTTAAGCTTACCCAGGGTATGACTGTCAATATTGATGGTGGTTACCTTCTTAACTTTTTGTTTGAAGTAGTGTGGCATATCAACATATTGATTATATCATCATTTTTTCCAGTTCGTTGTGGTGCAGTGGATATTGGCTTGGAACAAGAAATTGGAGATCCGAGTTCAAATTCCAGTTGAATTCATTGCACTCATTTACATATAAATACCCTTGAGAAAAGTATTTACCTGCAACTTCTCCCTCCAGCTATGGGTTAAATAGCAGGACAGATTGGGTTCTATAGCTTTGGTTGGCGACCAGTCTACTGCAGAAAATACTGGCAACCTACGGCAGGAAAATCTTCTGCTCAATCAGTCATTTCTCTTTTGAGACATGATTGCCCAAGTGTGTATCATGTATGGCATTTAACTGACGTATATGTGCTATCCATTTTAGTTGTTGCTGTTGCTGAATGTCTTTGAGTATTTTGTTATGTGGTAAAGTTCTTTGTTTGTGATTCTGTAGTCTCACTTCACTAGTTTTAAAGAAGGACTACTCTCGCAGATATGCGTTGTGGTGCAGTGAATATCAGCTCAGAATGAGAAACTAGGGAGCCAAATTCAAATTCCAGTTGAATTCATTGCCTTCACTTATGCGCAAATACCCTTGGGAAAGGTATTAATCCGTCTCTTCCCTCCAGTTATGGGTTAAATAACAGGACAGATTGAGTTCTATAGCCTTGGCTGGCAACCAGTCTACTGCAGCAAGCAATGGCAACCTACTGTGGGATAATCTTCTGCCCAGTCAGTCAAGTCACTTTCGAGACATGATCGCCCAAGCGTGTATCACATATGGCACTTAACTGACTGAATATTTTTAAATAACAGGACAGATTGGGTTCTATAGCCTTGGTCAGCAACCAGTCTACCGCAGCAAGCAATGGCAACCTACTGCGGGATAATCTTCTGCCCAGTCAGTCAAGTCACTTTCGAGACATGATCGCCCAAGCGTGTTTCACGTATGGCACTTAACTGACTGACTCACGCTAAGACCTACAGGTTTCTTTCATTCAGTTCATTTAATTATTGATCTGAGAAAACATTTGTATCCACTTGACAGTTTCGATATTTCTGAATACATTTGGTGCCATAACTTGGTTAAAATAACTTTCAGTTTCAAGCCAAAAGTTACCATCTTATGAACATGAAACAAAGAAACTGGGATTTATATCCCACACATGTTGGTGATTATTCACGTGCAATAAACCTGGAGAGGATAGAGTTTCAGGTAATGTTTTCACGATACACATTTTTCAGTTATGATTCTTTTTTTTTTCTTTTCTTTCTGCAGTTTTGTGAGTTTGAAGCCACAAGCTTGTTATTCTTAGCAGTGGGTGGAGCTAGTCTTGTTCTAAGAGCTGGCATATTTGTATCTGATGCATGTGTGTCAGTAGCACATGCTGATAACACTTCGGCAATGCAGATTTTACAAGAATTCCATATATTTTATTAACTGCCACCTTATTATTATTAACGTTATAGTACAACAATCACAGGATGTGCATTGTGGTGCATTGGATATCGGCTCGGAATGAGAAATCGGGGAGCCGAGTTCAAATTCCAGCTGAATTCATTGCATTCATTTACACGTAAATACCCTTGGGAAAGGTATTAATCTGCCTATTCCTTCCAGTTATGGGTTAAATAACAGGACAGATTGGGTTCTATAGCCTTGGTTGGTAACCAGTCTACCGCAGAAAGCAATGGCAACCTACTGCAGGATAATCTTCTGCCAAGTCAGTCATGTCTCTGTCGATACATGATCGCCCAAGCGTGTATTATGTATGGCACTTGACTGACTGACTAACTGACTGACAACAATGAAAAGATTGCATTTGTATCAAGTAAGCCTTTTATTTTGATTCACATTGTGAAATTAAATCTAAACTTATTTATAAATGGAACTTTGTCTGTGTGTGTGTGTGAGTGTCTGTGTCTGGAAATTTATTTTTTAATTCTCTTTTTAGAGCTTCTGTTTCGTTGGTAGAACTCACTTTTTGGCAAAAATGAATTGATTGAACGGTTCCATAATTTGAATTTATCTATCCAATATGTACCAAAAAGGTTATTCGTGTTTTTCATTACAAATATTTTTAATTTTAACGTTTTTTGTTTAACATTGTATCTATCTAAACTTATTTATAAATGGGACTGTGTGTGTGTGTGTGTGTGTGTGTTACCTATAAACTCCGAAACAGCTGAACCGATTTTCTTGAAAATTTACACAGTTGTACTATAAGCGTCTGCGAGTGTTATTAGCTAGGTTTTGTGTCGAGGTACCCCCGATAAATATCGAAAATTGATAATCTAAAAAATCAGGTTATAGAAGGAGTGGTCTGATTTTAGTCAAATTTGATACACTCATAGACAAAGACATAAGAAAAGATATTCAGAAGTTTCAGGGTTGCAGTTCTTACAATAGTGCAGAGAATCAATAATATATATATATATATATATATATATATATATAAAAGACAAGATGTTTGTGTGTGTCTGTTTATCTGTCTGTATGTCCTTTATACAAATCCACAATTTTTATCCGATTCTCACCAAACATCACACACATATTCTTTAGGCTGAGTCTGATCTCCAGGACCATGGATTAGTTTTAAAGCTTTCATTACACCTGAGCAACTCCAGGCTATACTGCTAGTTTATTTAAATTTGATAAATTATATATTCTTTCTTGAAAAGATATAAAATTTTATATCTTTTCTTGAAAGAATATACAATTTTACTATTAAGCTAGTTAAATGCAACCATAAGTTTTATTCTATTAATTTCTTTTCTCACCTGTAGAACACCTTTCTGATTTATTCTTTGCCAACAACAAACTTAAAAAATTTAAATGCAATGCAAATCGATATCTTCTGTCAGCAAGGAAGACAGAGAGCAATGACTGTGAGTCAGTATAACCACTCTGCTCTACTCCTAATAGTGTCCATGTATTTAAGAGGATAGGAACATCCCATTATCAAATATAGGTAGTTATATTGTCTCCGCAATTAATTCCTGAGGATGATCTCTGAGAAGATTGAAAGCCCTTGGGTTAACAAGTGTTCCTTGATGAATTTCAACTTAACCTCAAGAAAATAATTCAAGGGCTGTACATGATACACACTTGGGTGATCATGTCTCGAAAGAGACATGACTGACTGGGCAGAAGAATTTCTCACAGTAGATTGCTATTACTTTCTGCAGTAGACTGGTTGCCAACCAAGGTTGTAGAATTCAATCTGTCTTGTTACTTAAACTTATAGCTGGAGGGAGAAGAGATGAATTAATACCTTTCTCAAGGGTATTTGCATATAAGTGAATGCAGTGAATTCAACTGGAATTTGAACTCAGCTCTCTGATTTCTCATTTCAAGCTGATATCTACTGCATCACAACACACAAGAAAATAATTAAAAAACTAGAATGGATTATTGTAAAAATAAATATACATAATATGTCTATATTATTTAAAACGTGCTTGAATAAGGCTATGCTGCATATATATATATATATATATGTATATATACAGCAAAGCCTGAATGAAACAATGGAAATTATGACTAAGTGTATCCATACTAAAAAATACCTCTTAGGTTCATACAACCATGGATAAAAACGCCATAATTCACTTTAATTTAAAAATCGAGCGTTCAAAAATTCCCTGCCACGTGAGTGTTAAAAAAAAAACACTGTTACATGAGCGTTCTTAAAAAGAAAAGCGGTAAACAGTAAAATCAGTTATTAAAAATCGCCAAAAAGACACCACTCATGGTAGAAACCTAGATCGCATAATAACTCGTTTACAAATGGATAATATTCAAAAGTTCTACAATATAATTGTATTGAACACTTTTTAATACAAATGTGCACTGGTCTCACCGTATTATGACCAAAAACTAAGTATTAAACAATCAATATATATATAATCCACATACAAGCCTATTTCACTGTATCACAGCTCATCACATCCACTTGCTTCTGGCTGGGATCAAAACTTGACCAATTTGGTGTCAGTTAGTGTCACTACCCTCTAAGCCATAGGCACATGGAATCAAAGAAGGGAAATTTTAATGTGTTATATATAAGCAGTGTATACACACACACCAGTCACCGATAGAATTCAATTCATTTCTGAAGAGTAATGCATATATTGCAGAAGTAGAAACTGTTTTTAAAATTTTCTTCTCTAGAGAGCTCAATTGTAATGAGAGCATACTATATTAGTCATGCTGCATATATATATATATATATACACACAGACAACCAATTTTGTTAAATTCAGCCGAGGTTTGTCATATATTTTCCAATTTTCAAGCAAGTTGGGTTTATTTAATCATTTCACTGAGGATGAAGCCACAAAGATACAAGCGGTTACTGAGCATGAAAGAAACTGAGAAAATATTATTAAAGTGAAAGAACAATAAAAGCTACAGGGATTATGTAGCCAAAAGATGCTGATTAATGTGGCATCTGAATTTTTGAAGATTGTAGTTCACAGGAAAGCAAGAAACTGGAAGAGATTTCCAGTGGCTAGAAGTGTAAGAGAAGAAACTATCAGAATAAAACTTACAGTTAATTTAGCAATTTCAACAGTAAAATGATGAAACCTAACTGCCAATCTAGTACTACATTAAAATTCATGAAAATGAAATGCCAGGTCAGGACCAATAGCATTGCAGATTCTTCTTTTGATATTGACAAGAATATCTAGATACACAGAAAAAGCACTATTCTAGATGTGACAGTATATGATTTTACAGCACTACACAACCAAGAAGTTCAACTAAAAAATGTTAAGGTTTCAAATACTTTTTAACCCTATACTGGGGTTAAATGGAAGAAACAATCAAAAAGTAAATATGAAGTATCGACTGACATACCCCCTGAACATGTGAAGTGGAATGAGAACAGTCTTTGTGGATAGAATAAAAAGTTTGTTTCAAAATTCTGATGTGTATGGAGTATGACAGACATCTGAAGAAGATAGAATGATAGAAAATCTAGGATACATTAAGCAGGAAATATACACATGTAATGAGATTAAATAAATAAAGGGTTCAATTCCTGGAAGATTACCTACATTGACAAACATCTGATGAATGCGGAAACATTGTGATAATGACAACAAAAAATGAACACAATAATCTGAATAGAGATAGTGTAAATAATAACTCATCATTCAGGAAATTCAGACAGTAACTATTTTTGCACAATTATATATAAAATAACAAAAAAATACTAATGCAGAGATACAAACACAATTGTCTCCCTTTCAATGAGATAGTCACATGGGTCAAGTGATGGCCAGTGAATAACATCAGGGTATAGAGTGATGAGGACCAGTTGCGATGTAGGACTCAAAAAAGAAGGATATCTCTAGGCCATAGTGATAGGTCTTACAGGAAAAAAAAATATGGCCTAAACAGGTTTATAGAGAAAGTGTCGTAACTACTGTTTTCTCTTTGTAAGATATTGCAAGTAAGGTTCCATACACTGTTTGTTGTTGCATATATGTTATAATTTCTGTTTGTGGGACACATGTATATATAACTTGGTATATAACAAAGTATTTTAAAACTCTGTCTGATTGTCATTTTTTTGCTATTCAGCTATTCTGTGCTGTCCATGAAGTATGGTGTTATTATATCACAGATATAATAATGCCCATAACAGGGGAAATTCAAATGAGAGAATAAATCTTTCTTCCATAGCCAACTTCAATTATAATATTAAATGGAGTTTAAATAGACACTTCTCTATCCTAGGTCCTATACTCTTCCTGATATTCATCAATGATCTGTCTGATGTAGTCAGTTCCCAAGTGGGTATCTATGCAGATGATACTTCCAACAACTCCCATCTCAATATGAAGTTTGCCAGGGCTGACAAAATAGATCTCACTTGTACTCTTGGAAAATACCTCCAATCTGTGATGGATTGTGGTAAGAAATGGCTCATAAATTTGAATGCTTCCAAAACAAAGCTGCTCTCCTGCAACCACCATAGTGAAAACTTTCCTACCTTCCATTAATATGGATCACACAAGTCTCCTCAAAAGCAATACAGTGTGCCCCCTCTGTCTCCCTCTCTCAAGCTGATCTCAAGTGGAAGGAATGCATTGAATCAACAGCTATATCTACTGCTAAGAATGCTGGGTTGCTATGATGGGCCAGGAAATTGTTTTTGTCAGAATCTATCTTGCACATTTATAAATATATCATTCATCTGTGCATTGAATACTGTTGCCATACCTGGTCAGTTGCTTCGACTGTTCATCTCGGGGTTCTCAACAAAATCCAAAAGAGAATCTGCAACAGAATTAGTTCTGATTTGGCTGTTCACAATCAGTCACTTTCTCACCATTGGAATGAAGCTTCTCTTTGTCTTTTCTACAAGTGTTTTCATGGTTACTGCTCTGATGAGGTTTATTCCCTCACAAGTTTACCTGTGCAACTAGTTTGTCAATTAGGCCCCATCATTTTACTGCCAAAATAGGCAAATGTAACCCCCAATTTTACTCTAGCAGTTTCTTTTCTTGCACTTCTGGCCTGTGGAACTCCCTTGACCATACTTGCTTCCCTGATAACTACAATCTCCAAACATTTAAATGTAACATCAGTCATCATTTTCTATCTCTGTGAAACCCACCTCTCTTTCACCCTTTTTACAATATCACCTGTACTGTTTTCTTTTCTTGGTTTTCCTTTACTCTCATTGTAACTCCCTGCACACCAGTGGCAGTATTTCCTTACTTGGGGCGAAACAATTAAAAAAATACTTCTGAGATGAGGTAATATTTATATAATTTACACTATTCAGATTGTTGCCCTCATCTTTATTGCTATGTTTATGACGTTTTGGATGTTGTACACTCTAGCCTTCTTTAGAGTTGAGTTCAAGGGAGGTAACTACATGGCATTTGTAAGTGGCATCACACTTGAAATGAGAATTATATACCGCAGTGATCAAAATAATGGGTTCAATTCAAAATTTCTCACACCTGCAGAAGGCTGGAGCATTCAACGGCCGAAATGTTGTAAAAATGGCAATAAAGATGAGGAAAACAGTTTGAACAGTGTAAATAATGTAGTCACTTATTGCTTTACAATTGATACATAATAAGGTTATTCATATTTCTGAGGACTTAGCAAATCTTTTGTCTTGCAAGATTTCATTAATGTATCACTATTCATTTTACTGTGTGTGGAAAACTCATCCTATTGTTTATAGCTGAATACTAGTGGAGACAAGTATGTTTCAGGTTTCAAAAATGTTGGACAGCATGCATATGATGAAAAACTACATACAACAGCAAGGTTTTTGAGGAGTTTGAAACCACCTGAAAATTGCTGTTGTTCCAAGATCCACCCTAACCCAGGGTGGTACCACCTGTTAAGGTCCCAGTTATGGGCAAATAGTTAACTCCCAAAATACCAGCAATGTATGTCTATTCTTCTGAGATGATGTAGTATTTACATTATTTACATATAGGCGTTGGTTAGATCCAGTGACTTGACCCAAAGAGTCGTGAGTTCAGTACCCGGCTACAGCAGAGTTGAGCAAAACACTTAGAGAGTTGAGTTAAAGAGAGATAAATGATAGGCATCCGGAAGAGCATTGCACATGGAATGAGAATGATATACTCCAGTGATAAAGGATTTAGTTTGAAATTCCTAGCATCTGAAGAAGGCTGGGGCATATAATGCCCGAAACATCATAAACATGGCAATAATGATGAGGACAGCAGTTTGAACAGTGTAAATAACCAGCAATATATTTTTGATAAAAAAATATTACCAGCAATACATTTTTGGGAAAAAAAATTTAATACATATTTTTTTTCATACCAACCTAAAAATCTTGTCTGCATTAAATGACCCATTGTGATTAACATGATATAAGACAAAATAAATCAGATCAAGCAAATGTTTGAGTAAAGTTTTTAGTGAGGTAAGATAAAAGTTTTTACATTTTTTACAGACCTTTACCACAAAGTTGATTTCATCTACAAATGACAAGACTATCTATGGTTCCTATATATTAAACCTACAAAAATCAGATGGGTCACATGAAAATTAGCCATCACCACAAGAGTAAATTTATAGAGTAAATTGCAAATTGAAAAATGATGCAAAAGCACTCCAAAGTAGATTTTTTTTTTTTAACTTAAAATTAAAATTAATAATTTAAATTTAAATTTTTTTTAAATTTAAAGTAGCTGAATAAAGTCATATTTTTTTTTGTAATCATATCACCCCAAGCAAGATATTTTATTGCCAGTGTTTTGCAGGGGGTTACATAGGAGGAAAGTTATGATAAAGAGTGACAGGTTATAAGGGGTGTCAGGAAGTGGGTAAGAGAAGGATGAGAATACTGAAGAGAGTGGAGTAGATGGAGAAAAGAGCATGAGAGAGAGAGGATGCAGGTTAGTGAGATAGGAAATGACTATTGACTTTACATTTAAATTCTTGGAGATTACAGCTGTTGGGAAAGCAAGTAAATGGAAGGGAATTCCACAGGTGGGAAGTACGAGAAAAGAAGCTGCTGAAGTAGAATTTGTGTTTACAATTTATTGGTTTCACAGTAAAAGGGTGGGACCTAGGTGCTAATCTTATGGCTTGAATAAATTTATCTATGGGGGCACCAGTGATCTAAGTTCATCAGAGCAGAAGCCGTGAAAGTATTTGCAGAAGTATTTGTAGAATATTACTACAAATCTGAATTTTTCCAACACAATCAGTTGCCAAATTTCTTCTAATGTTCACAAAACATTAACTATTTTGATAAGTGTTGGCTTCTAAAATAGTTTAATTAAGTAATAATTTAATTAAGTAATAATTTACTTAAGTAATAGTTTAATTAAGTAATAGTTTAATTAAGTAATAATTTAATTAAGTAATACTTTAATTAAGTAATAATTTAATTAAGTAATACTTTAATTAAGTAATAATTTAATTAAGCAATAATTTACTTAAGTAATAGTTTAATTAAGTAATAATTTAATTAAGTAATAGTTTAATTAAGTAATAATTTAATTAAGTAATACTTTAATTAAGTAATAATTTAATTAAGTAATAGTTTAATTAAGTAATAATTTAATTAAGTAATAATTTAATTAAGTAATAGTTTAATTAAGTAATAATTTAATTAAGTAATAATTTAATTAAGTAATAGTTTAATTAAGTAATAATTTAATTAAGTAATAATTTAATTAAGTAATAGTTTAATTAAGTAATAGTTTAATTAAGTAATAATTTAATTAAGTAATAGTTTAATTAAGTAATAATTTAATTAAGTAATAGTTTAAGTAATAATTTAATTAAGTAATAGTTTAATTAAGTAATAATTTAATTAAGTAATAATTTAATTAAGTAATAATGTAAAACAAAAATAATGATTAAATAATAAATGTAAATAAACAAATACATAAATATTATAATAATATATTATATTAATATAATAATTAATATAATATAATATAATTAATATAATATATTATATATTATATATATTATATATAATAATATATTAATATTATATTATAATACATAAATATTATAATCTTCTAGGTTTGTTTTATATACTTACATTTTACAAAAGTGTATTTTAAAGAAAGCCAGGCTTACGGCCTATCACGTTGAATACACCGGTTCTCGCTCGATCACCGAAGTTAAGCAACGTTGAGCCTGGTCAGTACTTAGATGGGTGACCGCTTGGGAATACCAGGTGCTGTAAGCGTATAGTGACAGATGTGCATTGTGGTGCAGTGGATATCGGCTCGGAAAGAGAAATTGGTGAGCCGAGTTCGAATTCCAGTTGAATACCCAGCATTCACTTAAGCACTGGTACCCTTGGGAAAGGTATTAATCCATCCATTCCCTCCAGTTATGGGTTAAATAACAAGGGTAGGACTTGGGGACCCTGCTCTTAAAAACAAATCCCAATGAATCGTGAAAAGAAAAACGTTGTAAAAATAAAATAACCTTACCCAAAATCACTGGTTATGACCTTGAAATGATCCCATAAGGATTAATAGGTCATTAAGCCTCAAAAAACAAACAAACAAACAAAGCCAGGCAGTTTATGAAAAAACTGATACATGTGTTTGTAAACTTTTCTATTTTTGTAATTGGCTGTTAAAGAATCAACATAATTATTTATATATAACAATAATAATAATATATATTTAATTAATTTAATTAATTATAAATTTTCTTAATTATAATATTAATTCATAATTAATGTGCTAATATTACATAACAATTATTTTATTAAAATTAATGACCCACACAATATTCATTTGGTTTCCATAACTCTAATATACCATAGTATACCATAATTACTTAATTCAAATTTTAACTTAAACAATTTAGCTTCTTTAACAATTACAGTAATATAAAAATTAAATTTGAAAAACCCAAAATCTGATCTGCTGTCAAAAACCAATATCTGCACATTTGAATAACATATGTTCCTAGTATGTATCTTTTTCAGACAAATAAAGTGCCATTTCATCATGACATAATGCAACAATTTCCTTCATGTGACCTAAATGTTCAACTTCATAGTTCAACCTAATTCTCACTTTTGATTGAGTGATACAGACATACCCATAATCATATTGTTTAACTTTCTCCAACCAGTATTTACATTATTCGGACTATTGGTCTCATCTTTGTGGCCATTTGTACGATGTTTCGGCCTTTGTACACTCTGGCCTTCTTCAGGTGCTAGGAGTTTCAAACCAAACCCTTTATTATAATCACTGAGGTATATAATCCTCATTCCTTGCATAGTAGTAGTAATGCCGTGATTGGAGGTCATGAGTTATCTCCCCCTAACTTTGCAAGTTACTTGTTCACCACTGCTGTAGCCTGGTATTGAATTCACAACACTTTGGGTCAAGTTACAGAAACTAACCAACGTCTATATCCACTGGACCATGTGTCCTTTGAATGAAGAATATGTTCAAATTTAAAGGAAGTAGGGATTCATAATTCAAGGAAGAATGTATTCAAAATCGAATGAATGAGGTGGTGAAGCTTGGAGGAAGAAGGTACTTGTTCATCACATTTCAATTTTCTTTTCTTGATCATGAGTTCTTCTAGTGAACCATTTTGTTATCTGATGGTGTCATGTATAAGAAATAAACCCTATTTTCAAAACAGTTGCATACCCACATGTATATGTATGTATAGAATGTTATGGCTATTACTGCTGGGTTGATTCTTTCACCTAAACATCCAAAACTTGTTGAATAGCTTTTGCTGCTGAAATAAATAGGCAAAGAGAAAAGGAAAGATACAGAGACACTAGAGGGACAGTTTGGACACTGATTTTATTTTTGGTTCCAACGACCTCTTGTTGGGGAAATTCCTTCCCGAACAGTTTGGCACGTTTTACCATCCAAAGTCCAACAGAGAAAGAGATCGAGTTTGTTTTTGGCACCAGGAGGCCTCTCTTTTTGTGCATTTGTCAATTGTCTGTCCTGTCAGAGGACTCCAGGGAGATTTTTATGTTTATTTTATTTCGTACTTTTATTTTATTTTGTATTTTTATTTTATTTTGTAGTTTTTATTTTATTTTGTATTTTTATTTTATTTAGTGTTTTTTATTTTATTTCATATTTTTATTTAATCCCTACATATGGCTGGCTATTCATATCTGAGGATGCCTGTCTACAAGGGTGGCTAGCAAATCCCCATTGCAGACACTTGCTCAGACACAATTGCATTTGTTCAACACACAAAGCCCACATGTGGTTTATACTGCAACTATGCTGCGTGGACCTCAGTTACAGTTTCTGGGTGAGAACGTGTAATCCAGTGTGAACAACAATCTGAATAAGACTAGGACACCCAAACCCTCGGTCATGATGGCTTGTGGGTGACTTTTTAACTAGCACAACCCTTGATAGCTCCTCTCACAAGGATTGGGTAAACGTGTGGCATAGTTTCCAGGCACTTTCCAAAGATGCTGCATGCTGGGATCACCTCCTCCAGACCAATAACATCAAAAAAGTCACTTTCCTAACAAATCAACAATGGTGAGATTCGAACCTGGGCTTCAGGGTTAGAAAGCAAATATTCTAACCACTCAGCCACGTGCCCACTTACATATCATATTATAACATGCCCAAACATTATTTTCTAATCAATAACAAACAATATTACAAACACGTCTAAAAGATTCCACAATATAACACACACCGTTTAAATCAAAGTGTCTATTGCTTAGAAATTAACGTCACCATGTGAAATATTTGATCAGTCAGAGAAAACTAAAACTCTATATCTCTCAAGCCTACATTCAGGAAAGTTTTTTTTTTTTTTATAAAAATCCTGTATATGATCTGGTTTTTTTTTCCAATAGTAAGATTCATTTTAGTTGTTGCCACTGTGTTTTACAGCTACAGACTTCTTTACTGATCTTTAATTTTATGTGTTATTAAATGGCTGCACACATGAAATTATGGAGTGTATTTAATGACTAGAAGCAATTTGAATGACTGAAAATACAAACTATTGCTATGCTTCATTCCAATTCTCCAACCTGTTACTTGGAAACTCTAAAAATGATTATTCAGATCTTCAATTCCTTTCAGCTTTTTATTATACAGTTTTTATTTCGTTTATTTGTCTAGTGTTGATTATAAACTGGAGTTCTATTCTTTTCACCCCAAGCAATTAAGACGCCCTTAAATTTTAAATGCTAATCTTTCAACGTTATTTTCTGTTTGCTTTCAAAGTTCTGTTTTTACCATCCAGTTCTTTTAGTAAACATTAAGACTGATTTATGGGATGTTGTACATTTGCTTAAAGTTGTTCGTTTATGTTTGTTTATCATATAAAGCTGTTGGCTTGTAGTATTATTCTACTTTGTCTTCCAATGGACTTTTTTGTAATGCCTCTGGGTGGTATTGCAATCAGCTGTATAAAAGTAAACATCTCTCTCTTTTTGCTCCTGGATACAGTAGCAACAACATGAGACTTATCTCCACCAGGGGTGATTTCTTTTCCTGTGCAAGATGACTACTTAATTTCACCAAACCATGTGGCGCACATGTGCACTTACTCACCCACTTACACATATGCACATTATTCCATAAATGTTTATTTTTTTACATTATCTATTTACACGGACATATCATTTTCTCCTTTTTGTGACCTATGTTGTTATTTATATATGCATGAGTTAGAATGAAACTTGGATCAAATATTGATTAAAATTCATTAAAGTGATGAGGCAAGAAACAAGTAAGAAACGTTTGTAAATTTAACATATTTCGCTTTTGTTTAAGCTTCTTCAGAAAATGAAATATGGGGAGAAAAGAAAATTCTAGTATTTTTTTTATTTTTGTGTTGTTCTTTATTGATTAAATAGACCTCACATATATTTGTCTTGTCAACTAGCATTTGTGTGTATAATTCTTGTGAGTCTGTGGATCATAATTTGGTATCTAAGCAGTATTTTGTTGATAATGCGTGTGTGTGCCCCTCATTGGTATTTGTATTCATTTCTGGTAGTATATGTATGTTGATTTGAAGTGGGGAATATATTGTATGTGATTAAATAAATTAGGTTGCACCAGTTGTGGTTTTAGGTAAACATATTTTAAGTTCTTTAAGTATATATATATATATATATATATATATATATATATATATATATATGTAAAAATCTTCCACACGTTGAAATAAATTTCTTTTAAAAATGTTGAATTAATTTATTTTGAAAGTTTCTATTCTTATCAGAAAAATAGTTGTAACATCTACCACTACAAACTGGTAACCAACAGCAACCTCATCCATTATTAGCAAATTCAACACAATTTATTGCATGTTGAATT